>CM065819.1:47099143-47612643 GCA_033398695.1 Orobanche coerulescens | reverse complement strand
CCTAATACGAGTACACTAATGACGCCATATAGAGGTGTCAGGTATCATTTGAAAGAGTATTCCGCTCGGGCCCCATAGAATGCAAGAGAGTTGTTCAATCTTCGCCATGCTTCATTACGTAATGATATAGAACGGGCATTTGGTGTTCTAAAAAAAAGGTTTCCTATCATTAGAAGTACACAAGAACCTTTTTATTCTTGTGAAACACAATCAGACATTTTTTTGGCATGCTGTATTTTGCATAACTTTTTGTTGGAGGAAGATCGTGACAAAGATCTTGAAGATGAGGTACTACAAGAGGTGTTAAATGGACCAACAGAGGAAGTGCAACATAATTTAAGCAATGCACGTGAGGGTAGTATCACGGCAGAACAACTAAGGAACTCAATTACAAAATAAATGTGGACTAATTACTTGTTGAATCCGAACAATGAAATAGATATGTCAAAGTAGTTCAATAGTAGTTCGTTATAGTATTTCAATTTGAATTTATTTGTGTTATTTAGTTTTTGTGAATGTTATTTATTTGTAACTTGTAGACTTTCTAAGTATGTACTTTTTATAACAATATATGGTTCGTTTATTTTTGTTGCTATGTAGAAACTGATAATGAGTAAGCAAGAACCCGTTGGAAATGCCGATAAGAAACATAGCGTGAACTGGACAAATAGGATGGATTCTGTTTTTATTGATGCAATGGTAACACAACAAGAAAAAGGCAATAGGATTAATGGGTGATACGAATTACGTACGTAATGCATATAAAATACAACGGAAGATTATTATGTCTTGACAAGTATCAAAGTATCACTCGAAAATTACAAGGGGTGACCGAATTTGAGTGGATTTCGGCCGTGAAGTAGTATGGTATACGGATTTTGATGTGTTTTATCGAATTAGACCTATAACTCGATAAAGGTAATCTCTTCTCAAGACCTATTGAGAATTGATCAAGTTAAAATCTCGAGACGCGTCGAAACAATAACTAAAGTTTTGTTGAACTCGTTCAACGTATATTTCAAAGAAATACAAGGTTTATTAATATTCAAGATGATTACAAACACCAAATGAACTACTATATATATAGTAGTATACAAAGGATAAGGATACAAAAACAACAAGAAAAAAACGAACTACCAAGCTTCCTCATGTTCGGCCGAGATGTGGTGTGGGGAAGGAAAGATTTTGGACAATCTTCAAGTATCTTGGACTATAGCATATGACTTTGACATGTAGAAAAAGACTTGATGAAAGTCTTCATCAATGGTAAATTTCGGCCGATTTGTGGGGAGACTTTGATGATTTATTTAGGACATGATATCCTCATGGATCTTGTACTAGATAAGGTATGAAGGTGGGGACTTTATTTGATGTCTTGGCCGATTTTTAAAGAAGGTGGGGAAGGAGGATATCTTCATTATCTTGTGAAAGATATGAAGACAAATAAGGGTCCCTTTCAAGCATGATTTGGCCGAATTTCCATGCTTTTGGACCGATCCCGTCGTCAAGTTTTACGTTACTCCGGTTCCGATTAACAACGTAACTCCAATCCGCGTGTTCTTTTCTCCCAAGTATAATGATGCATGGCCATGCGAATTTGTATCGTTATGGATGTCGATTTTTATTGGAGCTTCTTCGATTGGAATATTAGATATCGTATCATTCCCTCCTTCTTTGAAAGGAATTGACCTCAATTCCGTAATGCCATCGTCGTCAAGGTAAGGCGAGAGATCACCTACGTTGAAAGTCGCGTGTACTCCGTAATCGCCCGGAAGTTCTACTTTGTAGGCGTTGTCGTTCACTTTTCCCACAATTTTGTACGGACCTTCGGCTCTCGGCATTAATTTGTTCTTGCGTTTGTTTGGGAATCGTTCTTTTCTCAAATGTATCCAAACTAAGTCGCCAACATCAAATAATCTCGCTTTTTTATTTTTGTTCGACTTCCGTTTGTAAATTTCATTCACTTCTTTAATCCGTTCTCGTACCTTTTCATGTAACTTCATCATTGACTTGAGTTTTGATTCTGCGTCTTTGTGAACCAATTCGTCGCTCGGCAACGGAATCAAATCCAATGGCATGTGCGGATTTATTCCGTATACTACTTCAAAAGGTGAATGGGCCGTGGCGAAGCCGGGTGAGCGGTTGTATGCGAATTCCGCATGTGCAAGTTTAACGTCCCAATCCTTTTGTGTTTTATTCACCAATCCTCGCAATAATGCTCCCAAGGTTCTATTAGTCACTTGGTTTGTCCATCGGTTTGTGGGTGATGCGAAGTCTTGAACAGAGTTTAGTACCCACTTTTCTCCATAAAGTATTCCAGAAGTAACTCAGAAATTTAGAATCTCGATCCGACACGATAGTTTTTGGAACTCCGTGTAAACGAACTACTTCCCGGAAGTATAAGTCCGCCACATTGCTTGCATCATCGGTTTTGTGGCATGCTATAAAGTGAGCTATTTTCGAAAAACGGTCGACGACTACCATGATCGAGTCTTTGCCCCGTTGAGTACGAGGTAAAGCGACAATAAAATCCATCGAGACATCCTCCCATGGTCGTAAAGGTATTGGCAACGGCATGTATGTACTTGGCTTGAACGAACTTTTCATCATGTGACAAGTGACGCATTTACTCACGATTGTGCTCACGTCACCATACATCTTTGGCCAAAAAAAATGCTCTTTTAGCACCTCTACGGTCTTAGCCGAGCCGAAATGACCGGCTAGTCCTCCTCCGTGCGCCTCCCGAACTAGTAATTCCCGAATTGTATGTCTCGGCACACATAATTTATTTCCTTTGAAAAGAAAGCCATCTTGTAAAACAAATTCTTAAATGCGGGCCCGTTTTACAACGGATGAAAGTTTCTCCGAAGTCCAAATCGTCACTGTAATGATCTTTCAAAGTATCGAACCCCAACAAACGAACATCTAGAATCGACAGTAAGGCATACCGTCTTGATAGTGCATCCGCCACTATATTACTTTTACCGTCTTTGTACTTGGATGAAAAGTGAAAAGATTGTAAAAATTCCACCCATTTTGCATGCCTCGGACTTAGCTTGCTTTGTCCGTTGATGTATTTCAACGATTCGTGATCCGAATGCAACACGAAATGTTTCGAACGTAAATAGTGACTCCAATGATCGAGTGCTCTCACGATAGCATAGAACTCCTTGTCGTAAGTACAATAATTAACTCGGGCGCCACTTAATTTCTCCGAAAAATAGGCGATGGGGCGGCCTCTTTGAATAAGTACTGCCCCGATTCCAACTCCGCTAGCGTCGCATTCCACCTCAAATGGTTGTGAAAAATCGGGTAACGTCAAAATCGGCGCTTCACATAACTTTCCCTTTAATTTTTCAAAAGCCTTTTGGGCCGCCTCGTTCCATGCAAAGGTTCCTTTTTTAAGACACTCCGTGATCGGACTGGAGATGGTGCTAAAATCCCGGATGAATCGTCGGTAAAAAGAAGCTAGGCCATGAAATGATCGTACCTCCGTGATTGTTTTTGGTATCGGCCAAGACTTGATGGCCGCGATCTTCTCTTGGTCCACCGACACTCCTTCTTTAGAAACGACATAGCCGAGAAAGACAAGACTCTCGACTAGGAAAGTACACTTCTCCCGCTTTCCATAAAGTTTCTGTTCCCTTAGAGTTTCAAACACGTGCCGCAAATGTTCGAGATGCTCCTCTAAGGATCGACTGTAGATCAAAATGTCGTCTAAGTATACGACAACAAACTTTCCCAAGAAAGGTTTGAGAACCTCGTTCATCAACCTCATAAAAGTGCTCGGGGCATTAGTGAGGCCGAATGGCATCACAACCCATTCATAAAGTCCATTTTTTGTTTTAAATGCCGTCTTCCATTCGTCTCCCTCTCGCATGCGAATTTGATGGTATCCGCTCCGTAAATCAACTTTTGAAAATATAACCGAACCATGCTACTCGTCTAACATGTCGTCTAGTCTCAGGATGGGGAACCGATACTTGACGGTGATGTTATTCACGGCTCTACTGTCAATACACATTCGCCATGATCCGTCTTTTTTTGGTACAAGTAGGACTGGAACCGCACACGGACTTAAACTTTCTCGGACATATCCGTGACTCATGAGTTCATCAATTTGACGTTGTAGTTCTTTGGTTTCTTCGGGATTACACCGATACGCCGCTTTGTTCGGTAATGGAGCTCCTGGTACAAGATCAATTTGGTGTTCGATTCCGCGGATAGGTGGTATTCCCACCAGCAAATCTTCGGGAAATACATCCGCGAACTCGTGTAACAGTGTATCTATCTCTCCTTCGTGGTGTGATTTGGTAGCAAGGTTTCGGAATTCTTTGATCATCATCAAATAAACACGTTCGCCATCGTCAATGGCGTGTTCGACTTCTTTCTCGTTCGCAAGCATCGTAAGTTTTGGCCCTTCGATTTTTTTTGAACTCATTGTTCGGATAGCTTGAGGTGACATAGGTTTAAGAACAATTTTTTTACCTTTGTCACGTAACTCATACTCGTTGCTCCTCCCTCGATGTAGTACGTCCCGATCAAATAACCAAGGTCTTCCCAACAATACGTGACATGCGTCCATCGGTAGTACATCGCATGTAATATCATCATCATACGAACCCATGGTGAGTCCGACCTTCACTTGTCTTGATACTTTCACCTTATTTCCATCATTGAGCCAATGGAGTGCATACGGCTTTGGATGAGCCGTGGTGATTAATCCGAGCTTCGAGACCATCTCGCTTGATGCCACGTTTGTACAACTTCCACCGTCAATGATCAAGCTACACCATTTCTCTCCGACACGACACTTCGTGTGAAAGATTTGGTCTCGTTGTTCTATGTCACTCGGGGCCGCCTTCGTTTGTAACATGCGAAGGACGAGGTTCGTGTCATAGTTCGGGGCATCGTATGCCTCGCAATCTTCTTCTTCTTCGTCGGCTTCCAAGTTAAAGACGTCTCCAATTCTTTCTTCTTCGGCTAGTAATTCTTCTCGGACGGCTATGGCTTCTCGTAACGTCACTATTCTCCGATCCGTCAGTGTGACTGTCTCATACTCCTCGAGCTTTCTTTTGTTTGACAAAACTTCTTTCATGAATTTTACATAACTCGGCATTTGTTCCAACGCGTCGGCAAATGGAATGTTTATGTGCAATTTCTTGAAGACGTCGAGGAACTTTGAAAATTGCTTGTCTAGTTTTTGCTTTTGGAAACACTGTGGGAATGGAATTTGAGGAGTGGGGTGAGTAGTCGATACTTCCTTTGGCTTGGGCGCCTCGTCCTTTTCTTTCTCACTTTGCTCGATCTTGTCCTTGTTATTGATAGGCTGCTCTTTCAACTCCTTTCCACTTCGTAGTTCGATTGCCTGCATGTTTTCTTTGGAGTTCATTTCGGTAGCGCTGGGCAATGCAACTTGAGACCGAGAGGACAATAGATTAGCAATCTGCCCCATTTGTGTTTCTAAGTTTCGGATGGAGGTAGAATGATTTTGGAGGGTAGTTTCGGTGCGGGTCATGAATTGGCTCGTGTTAGCCGCCAATTGAGCAAGAGCATATTCCAAGGATACCTTTGGTGATTGAGGGGGCTGCTGTGGGGGCTGCGCAAATTGAGCTTGTGGAGGTTTTAAAGCTTGCCCGTTTCTCCACGAAATTTTTTGGTTATTTCGCCATCCTTGATTATAAGTGCTGGGGTAAGGATTATTTTGTCGATTTTCGTTTCCCACGAATTGAGCTTGCTCCATCGGATATTGCTCGAAAGGGTTCCCGACTTGGCACTCCGCGCTAGGGTGAGATCCGTTACACCAATTGCAAGACTCAATGGTAACGGGGGAAGGAGCATGCGAAAATGCTTGAAGCTGCTGCGTTAGTGCTGCGACTTGGGCTGACAATGTCGAGATTGGATCATTATTTGAGATCTCCATAACTCGCTTCGGATTTACTCTTTCGAATGGCCATTGATGAGCATTAGCGTCCATGGCTTCCAACAAAGAATGTGCTTCAGCGATAGTTTTTCCCAATAAGGCTCCTCCAGCTGCGGCATCCACGAGAGTGCATGTAGAAGCACTCAAACCATTATAGAACGTCTGAATCTGAATCCAGTCCGGAAGGCCGTGATGTGGGCATCTTCGTAGCAAATCTTTGTATCGCTCCCACGCCTCGTGGAACGACTCCATATCATATTGACCAAAGGTGGTAATTTCGTTCCGTAACCTCGCCGTCTTCGAAGGTGGGAAGAATTTAGCAAGGAAAGCTTGCGCTAATTCTGCCCATGTCGTGATCGAGCCCGGTGGTAAAGAATTCAACCAAAATTTTGCTTTATCCCTCAAGGAGAAAGGGAAAAGCCTTAGACGGATAGCATCGTCGGTGACACCATTGTTCTTGAACATGTCACAAATCTCGAGAAAAGACGCAATGTGTGCGTTGGGATCGTCATTCGGCAATCCACAGAACTGGCTCGCTTGTACCATCTGAATAATTGCAGGCTTGATTTCGAAATTGTTCGCCTGGATAGTGGGACGCCGAATCCCCGAAAATTTTGCATTAATCTGCGGCATAGCATAATCTCGAAGTGCCAGCGCCGGTTGAACTTGCTGAACAGGATTATCACCTCCGTAATTTTCCATATTATTGGCCATGGTGGCTATGGTCGGTGACTCTCGTTTCTCCTTTTTATTTCTTCAAAAAGTGCGCTCGAGTTCGGTATCCAAAGGTAGTAGGCCTTCATTACCAAATTTTCTCATGCACTACCCGAAAGATCCTGAAAGGACAAACAAATAAAATAAAATAAAATACAAGAAAATAAATAAAACAAAATGTTCAAACTAAGACTAGAAATACTGAAATCGATATTAGTAAAATTTTCAGTCCCCGGCAACGGCGCCAAAAACTTGTTGCGATTTTTCTTGAACGCAAGTGCACGTTATCGTATACAAGTAATAAAGTGATGAGTGAGTATCGTTCCCACGAGGACTGAATCACTAACTACCGATTTTTATGCATTCTAGTTTTATTAGAACAATCGAACTTTGGGTTGCAATTAATTGCTAAAAGAAATTAATAAAAGACTAAATAGTATAAACGATCGATCTAAGAAGAAAAATCAAATGATGAATAATTCTAGGATTCTGAATCCACCTTGGTTTATCCGAATTTACTTTCGATTATTTGAAGTTAATGATTTTCCCAATTTATTGAAGGCGAAGATTGCTAAAATACTCTACCGCCTCTCCCGAGGTCAATAGATTTTTCTAAAGGCGAATAACGCACTCTATCCCTAGGTGAATTAATTCGTCAGTAGGCAAAAAGCATAAAATCTTCAAAAGGCCACGTAGTTTCTATGAGTATATTCCTATCTCACAGAATAAAACGGTTCTCACCAATAGTTCCTCACCAACTCTCCTCTCCCGATTCGAGTTGCGTAATTAAAACAATCCAATTATTGGCCAGACAATTGAAAGCATTAAAATCGATTGGGAAAACTCAATAGAAAAGGGAATTATATAGATAATCTAAAGCAAATCCGTCAAAACTTAGGTTTCATCAAAATCCTAGAACAAGGATTTTAGCCTGACATGCTAAAAGATAAAAATCCAGAATAAAAGGATGAAAGCATTAAAATCAAACGCAGATGAAGAGCTCGGATCCCTCCGTTTTTCTGGCTCCCGCCCTCTGCTCCTGATATCTTCTGCTTCTGCTCCTTGATAATCAATTCTCTGATCAGCCGACCCCCACTTTTCTGACCTTGCCGCTTTATTTATAGCTTTCTTCTGCCACAAAAACGCGTCCGTGTGATTAGGTCGAGATCCGGCTTCGCAACGGCCCAAAACCGCGCGGAGTACACAAAAACCGCCCCGTGTGCCACGGCTCACTTAACCTGTGCTGCGGCTCATGGGGCGCAGATTAAAAACCTGGGCGTATTAAATTCATCTGGGCCGCGGCTCACTTTATCTGTGCCGCGGCTCAGAGTACAGATTATTCGGAGGTCGCTGGGTGCCTTCCTGTGCCGCGGCCCGCTTGCCTTGTGCCGCGGCCCTGGGCCAAAATTCGCCGTTTTCGTCCGTTTTTCATCGTTTCGGCTTTCGGACTCCAATTTCCTGCAAAACATAAGATAATAGGGCATTACAGTCTCATTTATGTAGATTTACAATTCAAAAGAATACAAAATAAATAAGCGTATAAAAATACGCCTAACAACAAGTTTTTTTGTGACTGTAAAAAACAGTCACAAAATAGAGATAAAACCTCATTTATATGACTTTACAAACCACTTTCCATGGCAGTCACAAATATCATTTATGACTGTCATTAGCAGTCACAAATTTCTAGTTTTGTGACAGTCATTAGCAGTCATGAATTTCAACTTTCGTGACTTCCATGGACAATCACAAATATCATTTTTCTTGACTGTCTTGTGACTGTTTTTAGAAGTCACAAATGTTGAAAAAAAGTAGAAAAAATAGTAAAACCCCATTTTTCTCTTTATGCCATCTAATTATTTTTCACAATGAATTCATAATATAATCCAAACATATTTCTCAAAGTATTAACACAACACTCCAATTAGTTTTTACAAGACATATAAAAATCACAATGTAATCCAACATGTAGTCGCATTTCTGTAGTAAGGATTTCTACAAGGTAGGAGGGATCCAGATGTATCCATGTGTTTGAACGTAACCTGTCTTTTCAAGTAACTTGTCAGCCTCCTCTGGCCCTTTACTGCCCCGCTTGTATGGAATTGATTTAAACTCGCCGTTATCTATTCTGTACAAAAGAGGAGTAAAGATATCCCAGGCCGCCTGATGTATAATAAAAATGAAGATTAATTACAATGTCCTAATATACCAGATGTTTCATATGCAGATCATAAGATTCAATTGTGTACCTTCAGCTCATCTCTTCGAACAAAATGTTGTTGATCACCCCTAATCCTGTAGAGAGAAAAAACAGAGTTTAGCAAATTTAGCAAATTATTATTGTATCCCCTAAACACGGATTATATATTGGTATAATCCCCTGTGTGAAAAATCCCCAAAGTCCCCCTTACCTTAAACCCCTCCGTTTTTCTACATGGGTAGGTAATACAAACACCACTTTACTCTGTTTGTTAATATTTCTGCAGAATGTAACACAAAGGTAACATGTCTCAGAGTAGTCTTTCCATCTCAGAATCACTTATATCAGTTTCCTCTTCTAACGAGTAGCTCATTTTCCTGCAGGATACAAAGAAATCGAAAGCATAATCAAGACCCTTCCCAAGCTTGCAGTTATCACAAGATTAATTATCATTTGCCTTAGAAATCCGCATACTTTGAATACTATAACAGCGTGGTTCCTTAAAGTTAATATTACACTATAATACTTTAAGACTAGGCAGCTACATTGCTAGTTAACTCTCTAATTAAATTACTAATTTATTACTTCTACCAAAACGCACAAGCATAATGCTAAAATCTCTGAAAATAGTCCAACAAACACAGTCAAATGAGGTTCTAGTATTTGCAAATGGTGGACAAAATTACCTCTTACAATAAGAATTAGCAGGTGTTTTCTATCAATTTGCAGACAGCAAGTGTTTTCTATCAAGATACGCGTCATGCTATTGACATTAAAAACCAATTAAAAAATTCAGCAATTTAGCTATGGACCAAATTCAAATTTAGAGGTTGATGCGCTAATTAGTTAAAGTTCAGGAATCTATATAGAAAATCAGAGATGCACGAGAATAAAACCTAGAAGTGATACTAAAAATACTACCATATAAGAATTACCCTCGCTAAACAACTTCCACACGTACGCCTATATAGTATTCTACCATGCCCACAATTACTTTAAAAGGACTGAACATTTTAGGTGGGAGATAAATATAACAATGCAAAGGCATACCTTATTGGACAACTAAGTGATACTCGAGTTGGCCCTTCAATCAACTCCAAGTCTATGTAAACAATAATAATTATTATAATTGCAACAAGGACGGGGATCTACAGAAACATAATGCAAGAAACATACATGATTAAGATTAATAAATATTATCAGCAAGGGAAGTCAAGAGGTAGGACCTGAATTTAGTAAAGCAACAGTAGGCTGAACATAATCTTGAAATGAGGGACGAACAATCTAATTATTTTTCACAATGAATTCATAATACAATCCAAACATATTTCTCAAAGTATTCACACAACACTCCAATTAATTTTTACAAGACATATAAAAATCATAATGTAATGCTGAAAATTAACACTGTAAAAAAACTCCGAACCAACCCATTGAAAATAAAATAAGTACGGAGTATTAGTTATATATTGAAAAATATCAACAACTAACAAGTTAAACTAATAGAATCATAAGCTTCATCCGTGTAACACACAGGTGGAGCAGCGCCTGCTAAGACAATTTTACTATGCAAAGTAAAGTAATAACTAGTACATAAGTTAAAACCCGAGCAAGCTTACAAACCTGATTCATATGATAACAAATTTATCTTTCCCTGAGATATGTTTATGCACATGAAAAGAAGTCTAACGACCACGCGAGTAACATAATCTTTCATTGGAGCAGTTTCTATCATTGACTGCAAAAAAAAAATATTTAGTTTGATTAGGAGGTAAGTACCATGATATATAAGATTTATACAATCACCAACCTATATTCAAGTAATGAGTCCTGAAACACATCTAAGAGCTTATCAATGTTGAAGTCCTTGGCTAATCCTGAAAGAATCTCCAAAATATCCCTTCAAATCAAGAGGGAAGAGAATAAGAAACTAAAAATTTCAGAAGTTTCAAATTTCAGAGCATCAATCTGTGAAATGGATGGATGCTTGAATATTATTACCTGATTTCATTTAAGACATTCACAGTATTCTGTGGGATCAATTCCACAGATTGAAGCTAGATAATCAATATAAAGTTAATGATCATTGACATATCACCTCAAAGATAACACATATTGCATCTCAGTTATAAACCAAAAAAAAATATATATGTTTTTAACAACTTAATTTTCCCATAACAGTTGCAAGAGAAAAAGTCATACCTGAATAATGCTGACTAAAGTCATTAATGACATGTGCAACCATTGCAAGTCAAACAACTTACTAACACAGATCGATAAGGTCTAATATTAATTACACTGACCGATGAGGTCTCATAATAAATCAACCAAAAAATAAACTCATTATTGTACATACCCATGCAGGGGTCAAAATATAATACATCGGAAGACTAAAAATAACTCAACAATACAACAACATCAAACTGGACTCTTAGTTCTTGATTAGTATCGCGGCTCGTCTTCTTCCATGCCGTCCCTGTGGTTGCTCCAACGAACTAAGCACACCTGAAATGCATGATACGCATTTCCCCCATTTAAGGGGTTAGCATTTGAATGACTAGTACAAGTATTCAGTCTATACAAACTATATAACGCCAATATCAGTTATATTAAAATAACAAGAGTCGTGAAAGAAGTTCCCGAGAGGTTTTCAATATTTAAGGTACAACTCAAGTCTTTGAAAATAGTATATATATCAACTCGAGAGTTTTAGAAAATGATAGAAAGTCTTTTGGGCCATCAAGTTCGAGATTATAAAATCTTTTCGAAAACAATAGGGTCTCGGCCCAAATCTCTTTTGTCAAACAAACATTTTCATAAACAGTAAATTCTTCTGGACCTCACATCCTTAATTCCGAAATCATTTCGAAGCAAATGGGTCTCGGCCCAAAGTTAATTTCCGCAAAACAATCTTTACACAACCGTTGGGTTCGCCACCCAAAAACTCTTCATATCACAGTACATGAAAACAATAGCAAGTTCCGTTTTCCAACACCAAAACCTCATAACCAAGGAACTAAACACATACGACACATATTCTAGTACCATTCTAGCCAAGTACCAAAATTCAATATATAATGTACATCAACATCGAGGACCAAAACGTTGTGATATTCCAGACATATCACAATTATCGAAAACATCAACATCATCCTCAAGATGAAAACTGTAACACCCCGATATATTCGGAATAATTACAGCGCCGTAAATCCTTTGTATAAGAATTTACAAGGCTAAATTGAGAAATACTGAAATAATACTAAAGTGTCATCAATGTAAAAGAAGTTCAAAACCCGACCGACAATTCAAATGAGACCAATATTACAAAACATCCCCAAAACATCAACAACATATGCGTACTCGAGTACTGGAAAATAACCATAAAACCAAAATAACATATTCCACATCACTGAGACACTTTGTCGTCATGTCGGTACTGTGGCTGCTTCCCCGCTCCTCAGCTACCTGAACATCAAAACAAATATCCACCCCCGAAGGGGTTAGCAAAACAATGCTAGTACAAGTATCATAATACATAAATCATCAATGCATCATAAAACATACAAATGGACTTCCATCACTGGAATCTAACGATGCGAATCCTCATGATCCCATCAACACAATACAGGGTAATCCAACGATCCAGCGCCCTCAGTATAGATCCCCATGATGATCCCGTCGGACCAACGCATGGTGGAAAACCCGTCCAACGATCCAGCGCCCTCAGCATAGATCCCCATGATGATCCCGTCGGACCAACGCATGGTGGACATCTGATCCAGCGCCCTCAGCATAGATCCTCATGATCCCCTTGGATCATTTACAACATAAACAGTACAATTATGCATACACATATGCAAATTAACATGTTCATCAACGTGCACATTCAAGGAATCAATAACAAATACCATGACAACTCAAAGAATTTAATCTCATGTTCAACAACATGAATAAAGCATACGCATGATCATCAATCCAATAATAACAAGTTTAAAATACGATACTTACCTTAAGATGGCAAGAATTTAAATACTCCCACGAATGTCACTCGCCCGAAGGTCGCCGGCCCTCGATCTATCACCTTGTACAAGGGAATAACAAGAAATTCAATAATCTTCCCGAAACTTATGCATGAGTCCCGAACGTCTAAAGTTATAAACGAATTATCGATAACGGACAATCGGTTCTCGGTCCTATTTTCCGACGAGTACTACGCTTGGAAAAAGACTTGCGAATTCAAGAGATTGTAGTGGAACACAAGGTTAGTATCTAAAGTTTCAAGAACATTCATCATATCCTTATATTCTATGATCCAAACTCAAATTCCGATTCATAACTCGAATGCTCGGTTCGGTGGCTATATCGAAATATTATGAGATAATCACATTCATTCTAGTTCTAGGCTAATTCATCTCGACGATTCTTGTTCTTCCGCGGTTGATTCTTCTTAACTCTTCATTCAAAATGGTTGTTCTAATAATCCTTTCAAGGCTCTACTCATTTAAGAAGATTTACACAAGTTCATCAAAGGCAAGTATTATAATCGAACACACTCTATGTACAGCTTCACGAATTCATTTTACACAGGGGCAATCCTCAACATTTTGTTCATAAAAAGAGTGTTACGAAAGGATCAACAAGGTGTGTTCAATCTCAGAAATTTCATCCTTAAGGTTTGGTAAAGATTATGGCTCAACTCTAACCATGAAAACCTTAATTCAACCAATACAATCCTTTTAAATATGGTATTGGATTCATTACGACGAAACAAGCTCAATAACCTCTGGAAAAGCTCATAATACAACTAGGAATAAAGTCTTCATCTTGGTGTAGAGTTAACATACCTTAAGAGATGTAAGAACAAAGAAAATCTTGAATAAACTCTTCACCGGAAGCTTGATCACCAATTCACATGGTCTAGGCTCCCCAAAATCGGATGTATATGATGATATGCGGGATATGAGGTGAGGGATAGTCTCAAGAACACAAAAATCGGCCAAGGTAAGAGTTGGAAATGAAGTGAGGGTCCGGTCCCATAAATAGATTTTAAACCATTACGTACGTTAACCAAAGCCCATTACGTACGTGACATGGTTAGCGTATACTATACTCGAACATTAGCGTGCGTTAATGCTCGGACAGAGCTCACTGGACTATTCCTGGCATACGCTTACGTACGTTAGGCTATAGGTGTTACGTACGTAACATATAGGACCTTAGCGTACGTTAAAAATCTCTCCTATTATACGCTAAGCCGTTGACTTGCATGTGCTGGAAAACCGTCCAGGTTCATGCTGGCAATCTCCACGAATCTTCATCTGGTCCCCACACGCCGACACTTTTCGGATGTTGACTTGACTGAGCTTACGTACATTAAGATCAACATATAACGTACGTTACACAGCAGACTTAGCGTACGTTAAGCGCAAGTCCGTAGCGTACGTAAGCACGTGCAGAACCATGCATGCAATGTTGAAGATATAAAAATGTAAGGGTACGAATACAGGAAACCAATCTACGATTAATAACATCACGAAGTTGAAATAATACAAGGTCGAATATAAGGTAAATACACCATTTTATCCGGGCATTACATACTACCCCTCTAAAAAGAAGTTTCGGCTCGAAACTTAAAACAAAAACAATTCCGGGTATCTCGACTTCATACTGTCCTCCATCTCCCAAGTTGCTTCTTCGACTCCATGTCGAGACCACTGAACTTTTACCAAGGAGATCGGTTTATTCCTCAACTGTTTGACTCGACACTCGAGTATCTTGATTGGCTTTTCTTCGAACGAGCCATCATTAGCCATTTCGATCTTGCCAAAATCAATGATATGGCTGGGATCCAGTACATATTTCCGCAATTGGGATACGTGGAACACACTATGAACGTGACTCAGCGATGGCGGTAAGGCCAACCTATACGCCAACTCCCCAACTCTTTCCAGGATCTCGAATGGTCTGATGTATCTCGGACTTAGCTTTCCCTTCCTTCCGAAACGGAAAATTCCCCGGGTAGGAGAAACCTTCAATAGTACATGGTCCCCAGTCTCAAATTCTAGTGGGCGACGGCGCACATCAGCATAAGACTTTTGTCGACTCTGGGCAGTCAACAGCCTTTCACGAATCAAAGCTAACTTCTCTCGAGTTTGAACTATCAATTCTAGTTCTGTCCCGATCAAGTCAGAAGAGTCATCCCAACATAGGGGTGATCTGCATCTCCTTCCGTACAATGCTTCAAACGGTGCCATCTTGATGGAAGCATGCCAACTATTGTTATAGGTGAATTCAATCAACGACAGATGAATCTCCCAGTCGGTTGACCAATCTAAGGCACAAGCTCTAAGCATATCCTCTACCATCTATACAGTTCTTTCGGACTGGCTGTCCATTTGAGGATGATAAGCCGTGCTAAAATTCAGCTCGGTTCCCAAAGCCCTATGAACTGCCTTCCAAAAGTGCGACACGAAGCGACCATCTCGATCCGAAATAGTGGTCTTCGGCGTTCCATGCAATCGGACTATCTCTGTAATAAACACTCGTGCTAATTTCTCTGGTCCCCAAGTGTCTTTAGTACCCAGGAAATGAGCCGACTTGTTTAGTCGATCAACTATCACCCAAATCATATTCATTCCCGTCTTGGTCCGTGGCATATTGGTGATGAAGTCCATTGATATATCTTCCCACTTCCACTCAGGGATCGGAAGTGGCTTCAACATTCCGGCAGGTCGCTGATGTTCAATCTTAATTTGCTGACAGGTTGAACACTTCTGCTACGTCCTTCTTCATATTTCCCCACCAGAAATTTTGTTTTAGATCCTTATACATCTTACTGGTGCTCGGGGGAATAGAATAGGGCGCGCTGTGAGCTTCCTTCAGAATTGTCTGTCTCAAAGTATCCTCATTGGGAACGCAAAGTCGATTCTGAAATCTCAGAACTCCACCGTCCTGTACCATGAATCCTGGGGCCTTCCCTTTCTTTACTTCGTCGCATAACCGAAGAATCAGAGAATCATTCAACTGCTTAGATTTGATTTCCTCGAAGTTAGTTCCATCACGTATAGTTTCCCTTGGACTACTTGTGACCATAATTCAATCCCTTCGCGGATCAGTTCTCGTTGAATGCTGGTTTGGTACGTGAGCGCTTCCAACACTCGAAGAGAAACAGGTTTGCGGCTTAGTGCATCAGCTACCACATTCACTTTGCTTGGATGATAGAGAATCTCCAGATCGTAATCCTTGATTAATTCCAGCCACCTTCTCTGCCTCATATTTAATTTCTTCTGACTGAAAATATACTTGAGGCTCTTATGATCTGTGAAGATCTGACAATGAGTGCCGTACAAGTAATGTCGCCAAATTTTTAGAGAAAATACTACAGCGGCTAACTCCAGATCATGAGTCAGGTAATTAACCTCGTATGGTTTCAACTGTCGAGAGGCATAGGCAATCACCTTATCCTTTTGCATCAATACACATCCCAAACCCTGATTTGAAGCATCGCTGTATACCATGAATCCCTCAGTTCCATATGGTAACGCTAGTATAGGCGCTGTCATCATTCTTCTCTTAAGTTCATCAAAACTCGCCTGGCATTTCTCATTCCACACGAATTTTTGAGTCTTCTGTAACATCTAAGTAAGTGGACGAGCGATTTTGGAAAATCCTTCTACAAAACGGAGATAATATCCAGCAAGTCCCAAGAAACTCCGAACTTCTTTCACATTATTAGGGGATTCCCACTCCAAGATTGCCTCGACTTTCTTTGGGTCTACCTGAACTCCATCAGCTGATATCACATGCCCAAGGAAGGTTACTTCCTTAAGCCAGAACTCTCATTTAGAAAGTTTCGCATAAAGCCGTTCATTCCTTAAAGTGCTCAAAACGATACGCAAATGCTCCGCATATTCCTCTGTGTCTTTCAAATAGATCAAGATGTCATCGATGAAGACTACCACAAATTTATCCAAGTATTCTAAGAATACCCGATTCATCAATTGCATAAACACCGCAGGAGCATTGGTGAGTCCAAATGGCATCACCACGAATTCATAGTGCTCGTACTGGGATCTGAAAGCAGATTTCAGTATATCCGATTCCTTAATTCTCAACTGATCGTATCCTGATCGCAAGTCAATCTTCGAGAATACTCTTGACCCTTGCAGTTGATCAAACAAGTTGTCAATTCGAGGTATAGGATACTTGTTCTTGATCGTCACCTTGTTTAGCTCTCTGTAATCAATACATAGTCAGAGGGATCCATCTTTCTTCCGGACAAAGAGAACGGGTGCTCCCCAAGGGGAAATGCTAGTTTGAATGTAACCCTTCTGCAATAATTCCTCCAGCCGCTTCTTTAATTCATACATCTCGATTGGCGCCATATGGTATGGTGCTCTGGAAATAGGAGCGGCTCTAGGCTCTAATTCGATATTGAACTCTACTTCTCTCCGTGGAGGTAACCCAGGTAGTTCGTCAGGGAATACATCTGAGAATTCGTTCACCACTGGAATAGATGCGAGCTCGACTCCTTCTTCTTTCTTCATGGCATAACACCAAAACCCGTAATAACCCTGCTTTAGCAATTTAACTGCTTTTATGGCCTTGATCAATTTTCCTGAGCTTTCCGGTCTCCATGCTTTGAATAAACGTTCAGATCTGTCATCAGCAACGATAGAAATGACTCTCTTTCAGTAATTCAAAATAGCTCCATAACGGTTGAGCCAATCGTCTCCGAGAATTAAATCATCACCATGGATGTCGACTACAATAAGATTTGATGGACAATCCCTTCCTCCTATAGACACTGGTAAATCTCTAGTTTCTAGGGTTCCCATAATTTTCTCTCCGCTCGGTAACCCCACAACATAAGGCTCACAATCATATAAGCACGATATTTTCAAATGATTAACATAGTTCAAAGATATGAAAGAATGCGTAGCCCTTGAATCAAATAAGACACTGACTGGTTGCAAAAGGATCTGAATCGTACCTGATACGACAGCAGTGTGCTGATCGTATGACTTCCTCATCTCGTAAATGCGCGGAGGAACAGACCCAGCGCTGGACGCCTATCTTTTCCCAACACTCTGCTGCTGGAAACCACTTTGCTGCGTCTGGTTCACACTTGTATCCTTCGGAACCGGTGCAGGAGTGCGAGTACCAAAAGATCTAGTTGCATTTCCATAGAACGTTGCGCGATGTCCTTCCTGTCCACACTCGAAGCAGGTCACAGCAGGTGCGTAAAAATCCCATCGAACATGCCCTGTTTTGCCACAGTTATAACATTTCTTTGCTGCGTCTGAAACTGTTGATGCTGCCCGGAACTTCTTTCCACCTCGAGAAGGATGCGGAGGTCTCCTAGATGAATGCAATGAGGATTGGCCCTTGCGGGCCCCACCACTTTTGTTCTCCGTGAAGTTGCCAGACACTTTCTGCTTCTTTGCTTCCGTTGATTTCTCTACTGCCGCCTCTTTCATATCGTAGGCCAGTGCTTTGTCCTGATTCTGTCGCAAGGTGGTACATTCAAATCCAGACATATATTGCTGAATCTCCGGCTTCATCCGCATGTCAAAATGGAAGATCCTCTCCGCCTCGGTCCTGACCAAGTGGCGCACATAAGTCAACTGGTGATTAAAAGTCTTAATCACGTCTGTCACAGATGCCTCTAAATTTTGTGATGAGAAAAACTCCCGGACTCGGGCCTCTCTAACTGGGCGAGGACAATATTGCGCTTCCATCATTAATTTGAACTCCGTCCAGTCAGCATTATGATCCTCAGGTCGAATGGCCTCCCACCAGTCGAAAGCCTCCCCAGTCCGAAAATACTGGGCGATTGAAACCTTTCTGTCGTCGGGACAGTTAATCCCTGCAAAGATCTTCTCTAACTCCTTCATCCAGTGATCCCAAGAAAGTGTCTCAGCAGAACCGTCAAATTTTGGAGGGTGCAATTTGACCACCTCAGTAAGCCATTTGTCTCCCTGATTATCCTCATTATGCTGCTATCCCATCGCCGTCTGCATGCGGTCAACTACCTAAGCAAACTAGTTTATCTGAGCAACAACCTGTTGAAGCACTCCCGGAATATTAGGATTTGCGTTATCATTTGCTGATCCCTATTGTCCTCCAGAATGGGAATCGGTTCGACTAGCCGATAATTCTGGGGTAGATGCTGAATCCTCCTATCTCGCATTACCACGTCTGCGTCCACAACCGCGTCCACGACCTCCCATCAACATACTGTAAACACAAATACTCAATATCCAGGGCAAAATTTCTAAAAGAAAGTCCGTCAATAATCATAAAGCAGGAATTAAATAAAACGGTAGTATTTGAGATTAGGAGACCTACAACTACGGTCCACACGATGATGTGGCTCAGCAGTGATGTTACAAACGACCCATAAATCAAATAACATAAACAGACCCAACTAACCCGAATGCCATGATATCCATGAATCTTAGCTCCGATACCATATTCTGTAACACCCCGATATATTCAGAATAATTACAGCGCCGTAAATCCTTTGTATAAGAATTTACAAGGCTAAATTGAGAAATACGGAAATAATACTAAAGTGTCATCAATGTAAAAGAAGTTCAAAACCCGATCGCAATTCAAATGAGTCCAATATTACAAAACATCCCCAAAACATCAACAACATATGCGTATTCGAGTACTGGAAAATAACCATAAAACCAAAATAACATATTCCACATCATTGAGCCACTTCATCGTCATGTCGGTACTGTGGCTGCTTCCCCACTCCTCGGCTACCTGAACATCAAAACAATTGTCCACCCCCGAAGGGATTAGCAAAACAATGCTAGTACAAGTATCATAATACATAAATCATCAATGCATCATAAAACATACAAACGGACTTCCATCACTGGAATCCAACGATGCGAATCCTCATGATCCTATCAACACAATACAGGGTAATCCAACGATCCAGCGCCCTCAGTATAGATCCCCATGATGATCCCGTCGGACCAACGCATGGTGAAAAACCCATCCAACGATCCAACGCCCTCAGCATAGATCCCATGATGATCCCGTCGGACCAACACATGATGGACATCTGATCCAGCGCCCTTAGCATAGATCCTCATGATCCCCTGGGATCATTTACAACATAAACAGTACAATTATGCATACACATATGCAAATTAACATGTTCATCAACGTGAACATTCAAGGAATCAATAACAAATACCATGACAACTCAAAGAATTTAATCTCATGTTCAACAACATGAATAAAGCATACGCATGATCATCAATCCAATAATAACCAAGTTTAAAATACGATACTTGCCTCAAGATGGCAAGAATTTAAATACTCCCACGAATCTCACTCGCCCAAAGGTCGCCGCCCCTCGATCTATCACCTTGTACAAGGGAATAACAAGAAATTCAATAATCTCCCCGAAACTTACGCATGAGTCCCGAACGTCTAAAGTTATAAACGAATTATCGATAACGGACAATCAGTTCTCGGTCCTATTTTCCGACGAGTACTACGCTTGGAAAAAGACTTGCGAATTCAAGAGATTGTAGTGGAACACAAGGTTAGTATCTAAAATTTCAAGAACATTCATCATATCCTTATACTCCATGATCCAAACTCAAATTCCGATTCTGAACTCGAATGCTCGGTTCGGTGGATATATCGAAATATTATGAGATAATCACGTTCATTCTATTTCTAGGCTAATTCGTCTCTACGATTCTTGTTCTAACGCGGTTGATTCTTCTTAACAAATTCTTCATTCAAAATGGTTGTTCTAATAATCCTTTCAAGGTTCTACTCATTTAAGAAGATTTACACAAGTTCATCAAATGCAAGTATTATAATCGAACACACTCTATGTACAACTTCACGAATTCATTTTACACAGGGGCAATCCTCAACATTTTGTTCATAAAAAGAGTGTTACGAAAGGATCAACAAGGTGTGTTCAATCTCAGAAATTTCATCCTTAAGGTTTGGTAAAGATTATGGCTCAACTCTAACCATAAAAACCTTAATTCAACCCATATAATCCTTTTAAATATGGTATTAGATTCATTACGACGAAACAAGCTCAATAACCTCTGGAAAAGCTCATAATACAACTAGGAATAAAGTCTTCATCTTGGTGTAGAGTTAACATACCTTAAGAGATGTAAGAACAAAGAAAATCTTGAAGAAACTCTTCACCGGAAGCTTGATCACCAATTCACACGGTCTAGGCTCCCCAAAATCGGATGTATATGATGATATGTGGGATATGAGGTGAGGGATAGTCTCAAGAACACAAAAATCAGCCAAGGTAAGAGTTGGAAATGAAGTGAGGGTCGGGTCCTATAAATAGATTTTAAACCATTACGTACGTTAACCAAAGCCCATTACGTACGTAACATGGTTAACGTACACTATACTCGAACATTAGCGTGCGTTAACGCTCGTCCAGAGCTCACTGGACTGTTTCTGGCATACGCTTACGTACGTTAGGCTATAGGTGTTACATACGTAACATAAAGGACCTTAGCGTACGTTAAAAATCTCTCCTAGCGTTCGCTAAGCCGTTGACTTACATGTGCTGGAAAACCGTCCAGGTTCATGCTGGCAATCTCCACAAATCTTTATCCGGTCCCCACACACCGATCTTGACTTGACT
This sequence comes from Orobanche coerulescens, assembly GCA_033398695.1. Taxonomy (NCBI): domain Eukaryota; kingdom Viridiplantae; phylum Streptophyta; class Magnoliopsida; order Lamiales; family Orobanchaceae; genus Orobanche; species Orobanche coerulescens. The sequence goes on along the minus strand of CM065819.1, from coordinate 47,591,142 downwards.
GAGCTTACGTACGTTAAGCTCAACGTATAACGTACGTTACACAGCAGACTTAGCGTACGTTATGCGCAAGTCCGTAGCGTACGTAAGCACGTGCAGAACCATGCATGCAATGTTGAAGATACAAAAATGTAAGGGTACGAATACAGGAAACCAATCTACGATTAATAACATCACGAAGTTGAAATAATACAAGGTCGAATACAAGGTAAATACACCATTTTATCCGGGCATTACAAAAACCACACATGGTAACCAGGAGACCGTACCCCTTAGTATCGGCCTCCAAACGCCCCGTCGAACGCTCCGGGTGGAAGAACAACAATACACACACACGTTCCAAAATTCACAGTTGCAAATCACAAGCCTCGAATGTCAATCACAATATATATAATCAAGGCACTTGTAGAAATGGCCAGTTATCCGATGCATAGTTACGACCGACCTAGCTATACTACAACCTAACAATCCTAAATGCATCTCCACACATCAACGGCATAACAACCGATCAGCCAATACGACTAACCCAACTCATAACAAACAACTTGACTCACAAAACCAGGTGATCATCAAAACATTATAGCACATGTCTATGTGTACTATCTACCCGGCACTACGTCTCTATTGAAATATCTTTGCGACAAGCAATGAACCAATACTAACCTCACATAACCACATAACAACTACGATAAATTCACATAAGGCACAATCAACAAAAATGCACAACCCAACACAATTTCATATGCAACCCCAATTCACATAATAAAAATTGTATAGGCAAGAATACTTGCCTCGATATTTAACATACGAACAACCCAAAGAACGTAGCTCGACCGAAAACCCTTGAATCCTCCAACTAGGTTGAAAACACAAAAACAGCCTAATTACTACAAAATCGATCACAAGGAAGATGGAAAACATAGGAAATTCTCAACAAGAACTCGTAGAGACATAGGATCGAACACTTGGGGTTCAATACTTCCCCAAGGACATCAAGAACTTCATTCGAACCCGAATACGACAAGAGACACGAATCAGATCATAGGGAGAGGATCAATACAACCGATTGATGATATACAAAAACACGATTCATGAAGAACAACCCGAATCTTGAATATTCACGAAATATAAAGGAAGGGTTTACAAGATGATTACCTCGAATCGAAGATGAAGAACACGGATTGATGATGTTAATCAACACCAAGAACTCAAGGAAGATGTAAACTTGGAGTTTCAAGACTCCAATATTGCCCTCCGATCGCCAAAATTTGCCACAGCCGCAGAGGAAGGAAGAAAGGATGAAAAATGACTAACACGGTCAACCCCTGGGTATATAAACCCACGCCAGCATTACGCACGTTATACACGAAGGATAACGCACGTTACGGGTATTACGTACGTAAGGCATGAAATATTACGTACGTAATCGATGGCCAGAACCTCCTGACCGAAATAACGAAGACCATTACGTACGTTATGGAAAGGACTTAACGTACGTAATACGCACAGTTAACGCACGTTAGGACCGACACATAGCGTACGCTATCGACGACCAGAACTCACTGTCTGAACTGGGAAGACCTTACGTACGTAATGAGAAGGGCATAACGTACGTGAGGCATATGATGATAACGTATGTTATGCTTATAGCATAGCGTACATAAGTCACTTAGCAGTTCCAGAACTGCAAAGTTCAGCTCGTCGAGTACGAGCGCGACGAAACTGCGAAACGACAACAACAACACAAGACAAGGACATGCATATGAAGAGTGCAGAACGACGAACTCAAGCGTTAAAAGAAAATACAATTCCGACTACCCGAAGGTTCAGAATACGACAACATAAGTAATTACCCCCAAACTTTGGGAAATTACGAAACGGCCCAAAACGTCCGCAAACCACAATATGACATCAAACAACCCAACTGAAGCTCACAACATGCATAACAAAGCTCAACGGACTTATCGGAAACACGAAACCGTAGTTTCGAAACACCCGCACATGAAATGAACCAAATAGCGTAAAAAGTCGCTCAAAACACGGATTCAGGTAAAACAGCCCCGGAACAAACTCGGTTGACCAAACACGCAGAACAAAAAATTATCAAAATGTCAAAATGATCGCAAGCAACTTCTGGAAACCAGAAAAATGCCAAAAACAAAAAATTACCGAAAGAGAAAATCACGGGTATTACATTCTACCCCTCTAAAAATAAGTTTCGTCCCGAAACTTAAAAAAAAAAAGAAAAGAAAGGGTGAAGTCATAAACAACAAAACACGGACGACAAAATCTCAGCGGCCCGACGAATTGATCCCGATACCGATGCCGAAGCACGATTCTGGGAAACTTCATGGAATAATTCACAATACTGAACTTTGTGGCCCTCAAGTCCACAATTATAACAAGTAATCAGTTGCGAAGGACAATTAGCTTGCACATGACCCACAACGTTGCAATTGAAACACCTCCCAGTCTGACTAGGAGTCAAAGAAGATGGCTTGGAACTCTTGGTTCCACCGAACGAAGAAAATAAAGGTTTCACCGAAGGACTACGCGAAACTCGACGAGAAGAAGTTCCGACTCCCACACTATCCGAAAATCTCCAGACGTCCCCTGCCTCTTCGGCTCATGTAAAGGCCCAATAGATAATGATGCCATGTCGTACGCCATGGCTCGATTATGATACTCTCTCAAAGTAGCACAAGTGAAACCCGACATGTACTGTCGAATCTCTGGTCTCATCCGCATATCGAAATGACGGATTATGTCTTCCTCGGTCTTCACCTGCCCCCTCACGTAAGCAAGCTGTCGACTACAATCTATAATAGCCTGCATCACGGGTATATCCTGTGGCTCGGTTAAATAAAAATCTCGAATCCTCTGCTCTCGGATTGGCTCCGGACAGAACTCTGCTTCCATCAACTTCTTGAACTCTTCCCGAGTAACAGCATGATCCTGAGGCTCAACGGCCTCCATTCCTCTGGACAACTAACCGCCTTGAAAATCTTCTCCAATTTGGAAAATCCAACCGTCCCAGCCCAAAACGAGGAGGACGCATACGAACCACTTCTCTAAGCCACTGAGTCGACCCGACGTTCTCAGTCACGGTAGTGTTATGTTGAAATGCCCGGGTCCATTGAGTCATCTGGTCTACCAACTGCTTAAGTATAGTAGCAACGTCAATACCAATGCCATCACTGGCAGCATGATTCTGATCGCGCGACTGATTGCTATGGCCCTGACCTCTGGCCCTCGACATACTAAACTGAACAACCGTTCATTAAAACGAGACATAACAACACATAACACCAATCACAAAAGGAGGTCCATACAAGACACACTGCGAATCACGGAAATATTCTAGCTAACAAGAGTTACCGTAGAGTGTTCACACAATAAACTCATTTATGATAGTTCTCATAGATTCGGAAATGAATATCTCCGACAAAAACATTTATCAAGTCATCACACATTAGAATCAAGCACATGGGTAAACCACTCGAAACATTCAATACATGCCCAAGGCATCAAGCGTAGCTATCACTGCATATACGACAATATCATTCAAGTTTCGAATCATTTTCAACTGTTACCACCGTTTTTGAAACAAAACTAAACTCTCATAAAATAGTCGCAAACTCCCATACTCAAATTGACAAAACTCATCGATTTTGCAATAACGAAGAACATCTCAATTCAGTTGAACTCTTGAATATCTCAAGTCAAAATTTTGAGTTAAAGAACTGAATTTTCCGGAAGTTTATCAAAGTTCAAATCTTTTAACAAAAGTCATGGAAAAATAGTTTAACGACCACAAACTCGAGCATCATCACCACGAGTAATGATGTTAGCCAGCACATGCATCTTTCAAACATAATCACCGGATGCACATACAAAAATGGAATTTCATTCTCAAACAACAAAAATGCTTGTAATTGTCAATTCTTCGTGAAACGGATCAAGGATTTATTATTTTGAAATTTTGAAAAAGTGTGAAAAATATTTTAGAAGACTTGTTGTTCCTCATAAAGCGGAAAGAACTCAGTCAACAAAAGAAGTTTGAAATCATCACCATCCCGTTCCGTTTCGAAGCGAATCTTTCGAATCTCAGCAAAAATTTTCCAAAATCCTTTCGATCATAACCAAAATGACGGTACTATTTTACAATATTCAACATACTTTAAAATGCCTACTTGAGATACCGTCTGAAGATGTCATTTGAAAATACAAGATTAACCCGTCATAGTTTAACTGATTTCAAAATCCGTACAAAACTGTTGATTAACCAGACCATCTAAATATTTTCAAAAATCGGTCCTTGCACAAACATACTCAAGTTCATAATTGTAATTAAGAAAACCGTTTTCAAACCTATACGCAGCGCATATTTATAACCACTCAACAATAATCGAACTTGATATCACATGCCCACTCGGCAAACGAGATTACAAATTCAAGCAAACAGGGTTCGTGAACACCAAGCTCGAACATACATCAAAACCATCCATCTGAGTTCCTCATGTACTCTACCGTTGATACATTCTCTGGAACACATCAAGATTCCCAGTTTTCACATCGTATTGCACCATTCGGTGCCCAACCATCAATACATTCAGCTCAATATACACGCGTTATACCACAAGTATCAAACACGGATTTCATTTCACACTACTACACAAACAAAATTACCCACCACAATCATCGCACATACAGGAAATCATGAAATACCAATACCTCGCATAAAAGAGGAGACTTACGTCCACAGGTCGCACGAAGATGACGGTCGCCCATGATACTAATCTCAACGAATCAACACGTACGAAATGATATGACAACACACAAGTCGACTTGTTAACTGACAACTCTAACGACGCAACAAAACAAGACTCGACAAAACACGACTCGACTCGACCCGACAACCTAGGTTTCCACAACCCAAGCTCTGATACCATAAATGTAACACCCCCGGAAACCACCGGAAATATTACACACCGTAGACCCTTTTTCTATAAGGATCTACCAGGCTAACAACCATGACATGAACAACGTTTGACCGGCCGAGGTCAAACAACTTACTAACACAGACCGATAAGGTCTAATATTAATTACACTGACCGATGAGGTCTCACGATTAAATCAACCCAAAAATAAACTCATTATTGTACATACCCACGAAGGGGTCAAAATACAATACAGCGAAAGACTGAAAATAACTCAATAATACAACAACATCAAACTGGACTCTTAATTCTTGATTAGTATCGTGGCTCGTCTTCTTCCATGCCGTTCCTGTGGTTGCTCTAACGAACTAAGCACACCTGAAATGCATGATACACATTTCCCCCATTTAAGGGCTTAGCATTTGTATAGCCAGTACAAGTATTCAGTCTATACAAAATATATCACGCCAATATCAATTATATTAAAATAACAACAGTCATGAAAGAATTTCCCGAGAGGTTTTCAATATTTAAGGCACAACTCAAGTCTTTGAAAATAGTATATATATCAAGTCGGGAGTTTTAGAAAACCACAAAAAGTCTTTTGGGCCATCATGTTCGAGATTATAAAACCTTTTCGAAAACAATAGGGTCTCGGCCCAAATCTATTTTGTGAAACAAACATTTTCATAAACAGTAATTCTTATGGACCTCACGTCCTTAATTCCGAAATCATTTCGAAGCAAATGGGTCTTGGCCCAAAGTTATTTTCCGCAAAACAATCTTTACACAACCGTTGGGTTCGCCACCCAAAAACTCTTCATATCACAGTACATGAAAACAATAGCAAGTTCCATTTTCCAACAGCAAAACCTCACAATCGTGGAACTAAACACATACGATACATATTCTAGTACCATTCTAGCCAAGTACCAAAATTCAATATATAATGTACATCAACATCGAGGACCAAAACGTTGTGATATTCCGGACATATCATAATTATCGGAAACATCAAAATCATCCTCAAGATGAAAAGCACACCTGGTAACCCGCGACCGTACCCCTTAGTATCGGCCCCCAGATGCCCCGTCGAACGCTCCAGGTGAGAAACCACTTCCGCGGCCGTACCCCTTAGTATCGGCCCCCAGACGCCCCGTTGAACGCTCCGGGTGGAAGAACAACAATACACACACACGTTCCAAAATTCACAGTTGCAAACCACAAGCCTCGAATGTCAATCACAATATATATATATATATATATATAATCAAGGCACTTGCTAGAAATGGCCAGTTATCCGACGCATAGTTACGACCGACCTAGCTATACTACAACCTAACAATCCTAAACGCATATCCACACATCAACGGCATAACAACCGATCAGCCAATACGACTAACCCAACTCATAACACATAACTTGACTCACAAAACCCAGTGATCATCAAAACATTATAGCACATGTCTAAGTGTACTATCTACCCGGCACTACGTCTCTATTGACATATCTCTGCGACAAGCAATGAACCAACACTAACCTCACATAACCACATAATAACTACGATAATTCACATAAGGCACAATCAACAAAAATGCACAAACCAACACAATTTCATATGTAACCTCAATTCACATAATATAAATCGTATAGACAAGAATACTTGCCTTGATATTTAACACACGAACAACCCGAAGAACGTAGCTCGACCGAAAACCCTTGAATCCTCCAACTAGGTTGAAAACACAAAAACAACATAATTACTACAAAATCGATCACAAGGAAGATGGAAAACATACGAAATTCTCAACAAGAACTCGTAGAGACATAGGATCGAACACTTGGGGTTCAATACTTCCCCAAGGCCATCAAGAACTTCACTCGAACCCGGATACGAAAAGAGACACGAATCAGATCATAGGGAGAGGATCAATACAACCGATTGATGATGTACAACAACAAAATTCATGAAGAACAACCCAAATCTTGAAGATTCACGAAATATAAAGGAAGGGTTTACAAGATGATTACCTCGAATTGAAGACGAAGAACACGGATTGATGATGTTAATCAACACCAAGAACTCAAGAAAGATGTAAACTTGGAGTTACAAGACTCCAATATCACATAGCGTGCGCTATCGACGGCCAGAACTCACTGTCTGAACTGGGAAGACCTTACGTACGTAATGAGAAGGGCTCAACGTACGTAAGGCACATGATGATAACATACATTATGCTTATAGCATAGCGTACGTAAGTCACTTAGCAGTTCCAGAACTACAAAGTTCAGCTCGTCTAGTACGAGCGCGACGAAACCGCGAAATGATAACAACAACACAAGACGAGGACATGCATACGAAAAGTGCAGAACGACGAACTCAAGCGTTAAAAGAAAATACGATTTCGACTACCCGAAGGTTCAGAATACGACAACAGAAGTAATTACCCCAAACTTTGGGAAATTACGAAACGGCCCAAAACGTCCGCAAACTACAATATGACATCAAACAACCCAACCGAATCTCACAACATGCATAACAAAGCTCAACGGACTTATAGGAAATACGAAACTGTAGTTTCGAACCACCAGCATACGAAATGAACCAAATAGCGTAAAAATTCGTTCAGAACACGGATTCGGGTAAAACAGCCCCGGAACAAACTCGGATGACCAAACACGTAGAACAAAACATTATCAAAATGTCAAAACGCTCGCAAGAGAAATCTGGAAACCAGAAAAATGCCATAAACGAAAAATTATCGAAAGATAAAATCACGGGTATTACAAGACCTGCCCGATTAGATAACTTTATGGTCAACTCGTAATGTCTGGCCGTACTCGCAAGTAATGCGCCTCCAGAGGCCTCGAACCCTACCCGAATAACATCATTCAAACACGCCCATAAGTTATCACGACATCGCACTAGCAAGTGACGATTCTTAGAGCCCTCTCAAGACCTACCCGCATTGATAACCTTATGGTCACAATGTAACGTTTAGCCGTACTCGCAAGTAACGCGCCGCCGGAGGCCTCGATGGGACCCTACCCAGATAACATCTCAATTCACTAAGATACACAACAACAAAGGTACAATATTCACCACAATCCGCAAACACGTAACACATAAGTTAACGCATCATAACTTCAACAAAGGCACAACATTCACAGCACACCATCATTCAGGAAAAAGCATAACGAGCGAATAATACAAGTATTACGCGATTCCACAATTCCTCGGGTAACTACTCATTTCTAGTATCCGTTTTAAACATAAAAAAACATGAAATGGTTGTTATCATTCTTCATGAAACTCAAGTTTACGTTCGAATTTACTTTCATAGAAATCACATATTCGTTTGAAAGCAAGTTACGATTAAATATACAATCACTAACAAGTCCACGTTAAATTCACGACACATCACATTCTCAAAGTATAAAGAATATAGACGAGATACTCGCCTCAAGTCCAAAGCACGCGAAGCAACGGGAAAGCTCGACCGAAAACCCTGGAATCCTCCAACTAGGGTGAAAACACAAGAACAACATAATTACTACGAAGTCAATCGCAAGGAGGATGGAAAATATGTAAAATTCCCAAAAAGAATTCGTAGAAACAAAAGATCGAACACTTGGGGTTCAATACTTCCCCAAGAACACTAAGAACATCACTCGAACCCGGATACGACAAGAGACACGAATCAAATCACAGGGAGAGAATCAATACAACCGATTGATGATATACAACAACACGATTCATGAAGAACAACCCGAATCTTGAAGATTCACGAAATATAAAGGAAGGGATTACAAGATGATTACCTCGAATCGAATACGAAGAACACGGATTGATGATGTTAATCAACACCAAGAACTCAAGAAAGATGTAAACTTGGAGTTAAAAGACTCCAAAATCACCCTCCGATCGCCATAAGTCGCCACAGCCACGAAGGAAGGAAGGAAGGATGAAAAATGACGAACACGGTCAACCCCTGGGTATATAAACCCGCACCAGCATTACGTACGTTATACACGAAGGATAACATACGTTATCGGTATTACGTACGTAAGGCACGAAATATTACGTACGTAATCGATGGCTAGAATCTCCTGTCCGAAATAACGAAGACCATTACGTACGTTATGGCAAGGACTTAACGTACGTAATGCGCACAGTTAATGCATGTTAGGACCAACACATAGCGTGCGCTATCGATGGCCAGAACTCACTGTCTGAACCGGAAGACCCTTATGTGTGTAATGAGAAGGGCTTAACGTACGTAAGGCAAATGATGATAACGTACGTTATGCTTATAGCATAGCGTGCGTAAGTCACTTAGCAGTTCCAGAACTGCTAAGTTCAGCTCGTCGAGTACGAGCACAACGAAACCGCAAAACGACAACAACAACACAAGACGAGGACATGCATATGAAGAGTGCAGAACGACAAACTCAAGTGTTAAAAGAAAATACGATTCCGACTATCCGAAGGTTCGGAATACGACAACAGAAGTAATTACCCCCAAACTTTAGGAAATTACGAAATGGCCCAAAACGTATGCAAATCACAATATGACATCAAACTACAAAACCAAAGCTCACAACACACATAACAAAGCTCAATGGACTTATAGGAAACACGAAACTGTAGTTTCGAACCACCATCACACGAAATGAACCAAATACTTGAAAAAGTCACTCAAAACACGGATTCAGGTAAAATAGCCCGGGAACAAACTCGGATGACCAAACACGCAGAACAAAACATTATCAAAATGTCAAAATGCTCGCAAGTGAGTTCTGGAAACCAGAAAAATGCCAAATACGAAAACTTACCGAAAGAGAAAATCACGGGTATTACACTTTAGGGTTAGTGGATTTCCTGGAGAAGTGATTTCTCCTGGTGTTTTGAAACCGGTGTTGGTTATTTCTATAAGGTGCATAGTGTTTTGGTCTATATCCTTGATTTAGATTATTTGACCGATAGTGGTTTTGGTGTGAGCCATTTCTAAATCTTGGCTGAGACCAGTTATTAAGGGTTTGAGGTCTCCACACCTTGTAATTTTGAATACTTGGATTACCTTGAGGTTTCCATTTTTCTCTCCTATTTTGAAATCTATTTTTGGGGAATCTTTGATAATAAGCAGAATAATGTCTTGACTGCTGATACTGTTTTAGCCATTGCCTAGTCTTTTGTCTAGGTTGCTGCCTTGAAAATCTAGGATGCTGCCTAAACTGTTGTCTGTGCTGCTACCTATTTTTAAATACATGTTTGTTCATAGGCTCAGTAGTCTGGACAAGTGTTTCTCCCTTAGTAAAAGTGGTTTTTGAATTTGAGGGAATATTGGGGTCATATACAAAGCTTGATTTCAAATAGAGTGGACTATGGTTATACACAATCCATCTAAGGTTATAGAAGCTTTTAGATATGGTATCTCCTTAGCTTGTGTGTTGCTCAACTGTTTTAGCTTTGAAAACTGAGTTTTAATAAGAGCGAGTGCAGCTGATTTTTTATTATTTAAAATAGCCAGCCTGTTAATCTCAGCTGTGGTAATTTCAGCTGAGTTTTTTAAATTATTCTCAGAAAGTTTCTCAAACTCAGCTCTGATATTTTCAAGTCTGGCTGACTTTTGTCTGAGCTTGTCCAAGTCATTTTTCAGCTGCCTTTTCTCATTTTCCAGCTGTGTATCTCAATTGTCACAATTAGGTGTGCAGTTTCCAAAGTTTCAAAATCTTTTAACAACTGATTTATAGATCTGTGTAATTCAATGTCTTTATACATATTTGAGCTGTTACATTCTGAAGTTTGAGGTATAGATGTTATCGCTTCATTGACTAGGTTGGCCATTAAGCAGTTGTAGTTGTCATCATCATCAGAAAAGAATCCACTGATTGATTCTGCTCTCTCTTGTATCTGATCTTCTCCAATGAGAGCTTTCCTCTTGTCTTCTCTTCTGACCCTGTCTTTATTTTCTTCATCCTTCTTTAGATCACGACAGTGAAACTGGATGTGTCCTGCCCTGTGACAGTTATAGCATTCTACTCTCCAATTTCCAGTTTTTTGGTTCCTCCTTGCATTCTTCTTGTAGTTCTTTTATATTTTGAGTAATTCTTCCTAAAACTGCTGAACCTTTACATGATGAATGCCATTTCTTCCTCAAAGTTTACAGGACTTGGAGGATTGACTTCATCTTGGCTTTTTGCGGGTGACTCAGCTACAAAAGCAATTCCTTTTTCGACTGGCTCACTAGATGATGAGCAGAGCAGCTCAAACTCAAATGCTTTGAGGTCTGAAAATAGTTCTTGGATCTTTATCTTGTTAAGTTATATTGATTCCCTCATGGAAACTACCTTCATGCTCCATTCAGTGAATCTGGTATTCACTTTATCTATTATCTCTCCATTCTTCATTTTGAAGTTGTCAAACTTTTTGGTAGCAATTGACTACTTGTTTTCTTTGTCATCTTAGTTCCCTCACACATTACAACTAATGTGTCCTATATCTCCTTGGCATTTTTGCAATTCTTGATCTTCACATTGGTGGATTTATCAATAGTATGATACAAAATATCTCTGGCCCGATTGTCAAGGTTTGCCAATTTCCTTTCTTATGTGGTCATCTATGTTCTTCTCTTGGGAACCTGATTTGGTTTCCCAATGATAATTTCTTTATCTGAATTGTCCTTGAGGAAGGTGAAGGGTCCAACCTCTATAATACACCACATATTGTCATGTATGGATGATAGATGTGCCTGCATTCTTATCGTCCATAAATCATATTCATCAACAGAGAAAACAGGTAATCTAGAGTGCATGTGTTGCATGTATTCCATTTGAATGAGAGATTAGATGTATATACTCAAATATATGGATCTGGTTCAGTGAAATTGAACCAACCTCTCTGATAAAACTTGTAGGTCACAAGACGTCTGATATAAGTCTAGAGGGGGGAGAATATACTGATAAAATCTTTTCCTAAATAACTGTTTTGAAAAACACAGTTGATATAGAATGTAGCTATCGTTACTCAACTGAGATTTATGCAGTTAACTTTTGTTAGCTGTAAAATTATTTTGAGGAAGGACATCTGACTTTGAATGGAACAGTTAATATAAATACAGTAGTTAAGTATTATGACAAAGAAAGTAAATCACACAACACTTTATGGTGGTTTCAGAGGTGGGGTAATCCTCTACTAGTCCACTTCTCTCCAAACCAGTTGGAGATAAATTCACTATAACTTTCAACCAGTGAAAATCATGTTACAATGAATTTAGTTATAACAGCTTCCAACTAGTGGAAACCCATAGACATTGTAACTCCTTCCCTTGGTTGCCTAACACCTCTTGATCGAAAATCCATGGATACCTCAACAACTCGCAAGCTGCCTATCACCTTCCAATCAAGAACCCGTGGATGTCTTACAACCTCTTACTTTGAAGAACCTCGTTCAAGAATGTACCTCGTACTCAAACTTAAATACAAGAGTGTTTGTCTTCTCTAACTTAAGAGCTTCTCTATTTTTTCTTTATGATCTTGCTCTTCACGATGCTATAAATGTATATATCTTATGTTTGCTTTGATTGCTTTGTAAGTGTAGGTCACATCGTACTTCTGCTCAAGTGTTCTTCAGATATTTATAGTACGATCTTTGAGCTCTTCATAGCCATTGCATCTTGGAACAAATCCGTCCATTGTAGAGTGGACTTTATTGTTTAGCTTTTCATCTCTTTGCACGGCTTTGTCTCTTTCTTCAAATTCAACTGTTTGAAGATGTAGATTTCTACACCATGTTTCTTCGATTACTATATTTGGAAAGTCTTCAAGGTGCGAATCTCAATGAATATTCTATTCCTTAATTTCTAGGAATCAATCACTTTGTCTCTTTACTTTTTACGTCTCTATGTGATTTGCCGTCATTATTGACTTTTCAATATTTGTTGACGTGGAGTTAGTTTCTGTCCAAAACTTGGATGATATTACATCTTGATTAACCTCAACTGATATTTCCTTTTGGTCAAACCTAGCTGATGTGTTGGTCAAACCTAGCTGATGTGTTGGTCAAACCTATACAAAGGCTGGCTGATATTTGGACTTGATGAAAGTTGGCTGATATTTGCTTTGGTCAAACTCAACTGATATTTTGCTTTGACCAAACTCAGATGATGTCTATCTGGTCAAACTTAGTGGATATTATCCTTTTACCGAACCCAGCTGATATTTTAGCTGTTTTTGTACTTAGCCAAAATTGTCTTCAGTGATATTCAGATGTACTTCTAACTTGGTCAAACACGGCTGATATTTTCCTTTGACTGAAACCCGACTGATTTTTATCGGTCAACATTAGCTGATATTTTGCTTTTACCAAAAACCGACTGATATTTTTAACTGGTCAAATTTAGATGATATTTGCCTGTTTTTATACTTGGCCAAATTTCTACATGATCATCATGATCAATACTTAGCCTAAACTTTTAAAGGCTTATAAAAGATACTCATTTGGTTCTTCTTTACAATGTCAAGTACATAGATTTGAAATAATCTTTGAATACAGGGATGCCATCTGTTGTTACCCAAAATATTATACGGAGATGATATTGCTGGAATGGTCGAGTAACAAACAAATGCGAGAGCACGTCCGTGGGGAAAGTAAATAACACAAGATTTGCCGAGGTTGTTAGTCCCGGGCTTGAATGCTCTCGCGAGATATTATTAATACAAATACTTAGGAGTACAAATATTAATGTTAGAGTACAATTACAATGAGTGTAAAGACCCTAGTTATCTTAGCTATCGAGTGCTGAAGATTGCCGGAAGAACCAGAATAGATGTTCTGAGAGTTCTTGTAACAATGATGGAATGCTGTACTGACTGTGTGAAATCGACGGTTTCTCACTGTGTGAATTAGCTGAGTATCTGAGCTTTTGAGCTTGTGAATCTCTTAGAATCTGAACTGTAGGGAGTTCTTGCCTCTGCCGACCGTCTTTTGGTTAAGAGGTGCTGAGAGAGAAATCCTAAAATAGATTCAAGAGAGAAAGCCGAGAGGAGTCTGAATGTTTTCCGGAACCTCTCTCCAGTTGCTGGAGGTTCTCTATTTATAGGACTGGGAGTCGCTGGGCGATCGCCTCTGCTGTATTATAATAAGTGGACGATCGTCTTTAGCACATGGGTTGGTCTCCTTAAAGTCCGCAGAAGTTGCTGGTTGCCAGAAGTGCGAACCAATGAGAGGTCAACACATGTTTATGTCGCTGTCTTGGGAGGCCCTACTTAGGACCTTTCGGCGGGTCTGTTGGTAGGTGAGGCCTTCCTTGTCACTGACAGCTGATGATGGGCTGGAGTCAACGATCCATGTTCTGCGGCGCCTTTCGCGGATACGCACATGGGTCCTTGCTTCGTGATCCAGTCTTCGTAGATTTTGACGGACGATGGCCTTGTTCGTGGCACAGGACGGTCGTCCTTAGTCGGGCACCAGAGTCGATCGCTAGGTGACAAAAGGTGATCACCTTGGGAGTCGATTGCTAGATACTCGAAGGTGGACTGTTACCTTCATTTTGACAAGTTTGCCGTAGCTCATTTGGTTATGAACTCGGTCGCTCGACCTTTATACTGATCGCCGTCGAGGCGTATAAATCGCTGCACAACAATTGCCCCCCAGCTCGCTCCGATGTTGGAGACGTGGGGTGAGGTGGTTCCACTGGCAATCGCTTAACTTTGATGAGTGACTAAGCATTTTACGGAACGGGTGATCATTTTTGAGCGGATTAGTTTTGAATTTGGACGACCTGGTCGGTCGCTGAAATGAGCGGGAAACGAAAACAGTCGTGGAAAAGTCTCCGGGGCACGTGTCGGGTTCCTGTTGGGGGAGACTGACAGTTAGTTAAGACTCCTCGTCTGGCGTGTCCTTGAAATGACGCGTACGTGGGTTTCAAGGGAGGCATTGATTGCGACTCTAACCGACGGTTGCACTTCAGCCCTCGAGATTCTCCTTATTTGCATGGAAGCCCTTACCTTCTCCTATAAAAGGGTCTGGGTTACAGAGTTAGAAACCTTTATGCGATTTCATCGGAGAGAAAGATAGCCGAAAATTTTCTGAAGCTTTTATCTGCCGATCGTCGATCGACTCAATCCTTCGGTAAGAAATACTTCCTTTTCCCTTTTCTTTTTGAGAATGTCTGGAGTACCTTCATCATCTGAAATGGGCATCGCCTCTGTCGCCGGGACTTCGACTGTCCGGGAAGGCTCCTCCGCAGAATTCCATGTGGAGACGGCTGCCGAGGCTAGCCGCGCCGGTATTAATCCCGCTGAAGTCGAGGCACTATTCAATGAGGCCGATGCTGCCAGGGAGGCGGCGGCTGAGCAAAAACGTTTGCTGGTGGAGAAGGATTTGGCGGTGAGGGCATACTTGGAGCAACATAGCGCCTTTGGCCAAGCCTACTTGGCCTTCGCAGAAATCATGGAGAGGTTGTCCGGTCCGAGTCCCAAGTTCGATTATCGGGAGTACTCGATCGCCTATCCCTATCAACCCGCGAAGCGGTCGCTATTTCGGGCCGCACAGCGCTCTCAGTGGTCCTTCGGCCATATCAGAAGCTCGGCGACCAGGAAAGACCTGGCCATCTGTAGGGCGAGGTACCATATCCCTTCAGATGTGGATCTTTTCACGCCGGCCAAGAACGAGCGAGCCGACCAACCTCCGGAGGGTCTGGTTGCCGTGAATGAGGCGATAATGGAGGCTGGGCTGCGGTTCCCTCTATTGTTTGCTGTCTCCAATCTGCTGGTTGCTTGGAAGTGGCGCCGCTTCAGCTAACGCCGAACGCCTGGCTCCAGATCGTCTGTGCCCTCACCTTGTTCGGAGGTCACCGACTGTACCGCCTTCCCTCGCCATCGGAGATGAACCACTTATTCAAGCTGACAGTTTAGAAGGGGTCTGTCGGCGGCTATCATATGCAAGGCCGTTCCGGTCGGGTGATCCTTGGGGTCCCGAACAAGGTGAGGGGCGATCCGGCGAAATGGTTCTGGGTCGGCGGTGCATGGAAGGCATCAGCGAGTGACAATCCCACGGGCGAGCTAGATATTCCCACCGGCTTTCGGGAGAGGAATCCGAGTAAGGGTTCTGACTCTCCCTTTGTTCGGATATGTTCTGAACTGATCTAATTTGGTCTTCCTTTTGCAAGTTTCTATATTCCGGCGGCTGACGAGCTACCTTTCGATTTTCTGGTCGTCTGGGAGCGGATTCGCAATCTTTCGGACGACGATATAGATGCTCGCCAGATTAACAAAGAGAGCCGTTGGTTGTCTGCTTGGTTATTCCGTTTTCCGCGACACCTTTCGTTCGCAGGTATGAATTTCTACGATCTCCTTTTGCTTGACGATCGTCCTTTTTTTGGATTGTGTCTAACCATTGTTTAACCGTTTCTTTTTACAGAGGTCCGTTTCCCCCGCTTCTTGGAGCCTCCGCTGGAGATTGCCATGTCGAACCCCGGAGTTTTGAGTCACCTGCGCCAGAAGAAGTCGAGTCGAGTTCCTCCGGTGGCACTCCCTCTTATCCCGGAGGTGAGGCCTCACATGGAGCCGATCGCCGCGGGGGAGGAGGTTCGGGAGGAGGGACTCCGGCTGAACCGCAAGCGACAGAGGTCGGGGGAGCCCCCAGTCTCTGCCGCTGTTGGTGAGCCGCCGATCGCCGTGCCTCTGCTCACGCGGTCCCCTTGGTGGATGAGCTTACGCCTTCGTCGGCTTTTTTGCAGTCCATGGCGATCGCCGAGGCCGAGACCCCTCGCGGGAAATCGTATTTCGGCCGCGACCCCGAGAAAGCCGAGAGGTAAACTTTATTTGTTCTGTTGAGTTTAGTCACTTGCGTAGGAGATGTGCTAACTCTTCTGTTCTTGATGCAGGATCCGCTGCACTAACCCGGCTTGCTCGCCACTGGTATTGGATTTTCTCGTTAGCCGATCTCCTCGCGAGGCCTGTGACGTCCCGCAATACGTCACCCGGGCTGTTTCTGCTCTGCCGAAGGCCTGGACGACCGACTTGGTTGTGATCGCCCGCCAGCGATCCGGGGACACGATGCAGGCTGCCTTCACTCTCTCCCTCCAGGCGGTGACGATGGCTGCCCAAGCTGTGAAAGAATTCGAAGGGCGTCCTTCTACTTCCCGTCTTCAGGCGGACCTCGAGGCCGCTCGGGAAAAGAACTTCGAGTTTGCCGACAGGATCGTGGCTATGGAGAAGGAATCCTTGGATGCGGCAAAACGGGCAAGTCAGGATCTTGAGCTGGCGAGACAGGATTCTGAGCGAGCTCGGGCGACGGTCGACCGGCTTCGGGATCAGATGACAGAGGCCCGTCGGTCGTACGCGGCTGCTCAGAAGAAAGCTAATCAGCTGAAGGTGACCGTCCCTCTTATGACTAGCGAGCTGGCGTCGTCGAGGGGAGAAACGGCTGCTAAGGAGTCCGTGCTCCAGGGTGCGCATCAAGCGGTTGCGGAGTTGAAAGGAAAGCTGGAGGCGACCGAGGCCGATCCTTTTCTCAACGTGGAGTTCGTCAGTGAGTTTTCCTATTACATGGCATTCGATGACTCGCTCTGCGCCGCTAATAAGGGAGGGCTAGAGGTCGGCCCTCTGGCTGAAAACTTCAAGGCATACGCGCTGGAGCATCCTCTTCATCCTGCCTTCTCCGTGCCGATCTTGGACCTCTCGAATATCAGCGTAGACCTTAGCTGGTACCCGACTCCCGAAAATCTCATTCATCCAAATGCCCCGAAGGACGGGGAGGCAGCTCCGGAGGCCGGCAGGGGAGCGCAGGCCGATCCAACGGTCGAAGGTGAAGGCCAGGCAGGGGCAGCCTGAGGTCTTACATCCTTTTAGTTTTTGTCTTTGCCTTGTAATTATTGTAGATTTCCTTGTACTTTTGCCTTCGGGCGACTGTATTTGTACTTTTGCATTCCAAGTAATGAAATGAAAGTTTGCTTCTTTAATGTATTGCTTGAATGATTGTCTTTCTGAGTCTTTGCATGACTTTATACAAATGTGTGAGGAAAGATTGTTGTGTCTATAGCTCCAAGTGAATTGATAAACTCATATTGATAACTTTTACAACAAAGTCGATCGCCGCACCTACATCTGAAAATTGCCGATCTCCGTATGTAATTAAATAGGGACGATCATCGTATATATAGCTCCGCCCTTCCCCCTTGTTTTTGTTTACTTAGTGAAAGTAAGGGGATGAAAATAAATCGTTGAGTGAGCGGTCTTCAATTTTGCAGATTCCTCGAGGAAGGCCGACCATCCCGGTCTAGAGGAACCGTGCACGATCGCGGAGTTCAATGGAACCGACCTCCACGACCATGTCTTGTGCGCGAGCGACATTCCGTCTGATGGCTAAGTTCTCGCGACTCACTTAATTGTGAGGGTCCTCCATAGGCTGCGCCCGCCTCGTATTTAAACGAAGGGCGTGCGGTATTGGTCTGGAGGAGTCCTTGCGCAGGGCATCGTCGGATTAATCGACTCCACGACCGCAGCTTGTTAGCACTTTTCTACCTCAGATCGTCATGTAAGATAGCGATCCTCGACGTTATATGTTGTGACGGGGGGAGGGACGCGTCGCATTGTCCGGATCCACCATGTTAGGTGATGGACCTTTGAGGGCGGGCGAACATGTCCACAGATCTGTTTTGGAGGGACCTTTGGCTACGCCCGCCTCGTATTTAAATGAAGGACGAGCGATCGCTGCCCAAAGGGACCTTGCACGGGCACAGAGACCGGTTCCATCGTCCTCCACAGCCATTCCAACACTCATCTACCTCAGACCATCATGTTAGATGACGATCCTCGACGGTATACGTTGTGTAAGGGGAGGCGATCGCTTACCTAGGTTCTTCATGTTGATGATGAACTTTAGAGGGCGAGCGAGTCATCCTCTGATTTGTTTTTGGAGGGTCCTTCGGCTACGCCCATCTCGTATTTAAACGAAGGGTGAGTGATCGCTGCCCAAAGGAACCTTGCATGGATGGATCGTCGGTTTCATCGACTTCCGCGACCATGGCGGCACTTTTCTACCTCGGACTGTCACGTTAGTTAGCGATCCTCGATGGTATACGTTGTGCTGGGGGAGGCGATCGCTGCCTAGGTCTATCATGTTAAATGAGAAACTTTTAGAGGGCGAGTGAGTCATCCTTTTTTTCGAAGTATTTGCTCAGGCAGTAGCCTTTGGTTTTGATGAGGCGGGAATCGGGGAGAGACTTCTGAAGTTTCCTCCTCTTGATTGAAGCCTATAGATCTGGTCGCCGAGGTTGATCGAGGGGTCGGCTCATATGAGCTTTTCGGCCTGTTAGCGTTCGACTCTGGTGACCGTATCGGGGGATCGATGGGGCTCCGGCTAAGCCAATAAACTGTCCAACTTGCCCTCCTCGAACAATCTCCAGAGTTGTCTGAGGAGGTCGTGGCATTAGTTGGTGCTGTGACCGGGACTCTTGTGGTAAGCACAATATTTATTGTGGTCCAGATGACCGTTGTTCCTTATCGCCTTTGGCTTGTTTAGCGGTTCGCGCCCCTTGATGGCGTAAAAAATGTGGGCCGGAGTTCGGTTGAACTTGCGCAGGAGATGTGCTTCCACATCCTCGAAGGCCTTGAGATCACCAGGTGGCTTGGCGACCACCTTTTTTGTTTTGACGACCGCCGTCTTTCGGACGGGAGGTGGTGTCCCCTCGCCTAGGTGGAGGGTGAGCAGCTTCTGCCTGTCCATAAAATCAGCAACCATAGCGCGGAAGATCGCGTAGGTCGGGGGGATGTCCTTCGTGAGGTGCCTAAACATGGGTGAATGACCATAGAATCCCCCCAGGACCGAGTAGAGAGTGAGCTCGTCGCTGATGGACTCGCCGGTGAGGACTATTTCATCCACCCGGTCGATGTAATCTGCATCGGATTCGTCTTCCCCCTGCCTGATTTTCATCATGCGGTGGGGGCCTTCTGGTCTGGAGACCTTGGCGGCGAAGTATGACGTAAAGTCACTCGCCAGTTTCTCAAAGGAGATGATTGATCGCGGTGGTAGTGAGACGTACCACCTATGGGCCAGCTCGCCCAACGTTAATGGGAATATTCGGCACTTAGTCGCGTTTGATGCCCCACACCCGGTCATGTAAATCCGAAACTTACTTAGGTGAGTCTCGGGGTCCGATCTCCCTTCATACAAAGGTGTTTTGGGAGGAGCGGTCCTTGGTTGCACGGGGGCAAGTTCAATGTGGAGCGCGAGTGGCTCAGTCGGTCTGATGATCTTTCTATTGGCGCTTGCCCCAGTTTCCAGGAGCGCTTTCATCTCATCGAGCTGGCGTTGCATAGCGGCCATCGCAGCGGTCTGGCTACTCGCGACTAGGCGCTCGGAGCGGGAACCGAGGCGATCAAGTACTGATCCCCTGGCTCTACTGTCGATGATGTCCTGGCCGTGTGGCTCGACTCTTTGGCGGATGGGGGCCAGACAGGTGACCTGTATATGGTTCAGAGTCTGGTAGGCCGAACTCCTGGTGACAGACTCGGATTCCGTCGTCTCGAGGTTGGGGCCAGAATGCCCCGGTCGCCATGATGGATATCTCCCTAAGCAGCTGAAGATGGAACCCTACCGCCTAGCGAGAGCCTTTTCTCGCGAATCGGGGCTTTCAGACGATCGCTCGACCAGTAACCCCTTGAACTTCCGTTTGCCCGTGCCGCGGATGGCCAAGGGAGTTATAGCGGGCGCCACATATGCTCTCCGTCGCTCCCTTAGGATGGCCATAGCCTCCTCGATATGTTCCGCGGTTTGGAACTGGTCGAGCAAAAGGCTGGGGCCGTCCCTCGGGCGCGGGATCGGGAGTCTCGCGTTGCCGTGGCTACCCTCTGTCATAGGTCGGGGCTCGGATCGAGCCGTAATAAGGCGTCCGGCGGATCGGAGAGTGGATCTCTTCGATGTGGTGGCAGACGTCATGATTCTGAAGGTTTTTCTTTGAAGAACTGTGAGTGTTTCTTCAAGTATATGCCCCGGAGAACAGTGAGTGTTCTTTGAGACGGTAGGAATAAAAATGAAGGTTAAGATCCCCTTCTTCTAGCGCCAATTGTTGTTACCCAAAATATTATCTGGAGATGATATTGCTGGAATGGTCGAGTAACAAACAAATGCGAGAGCACGTCCGTGGGGAAAGTAAATAACACAAGATTTGCCGGGGTTGTTAGTCCCATGCTTGAATGCTCTCGCGAGATATTATTAATAAAAATACTTGGGAGTACAAATATTAATGTTAGAGTACAATTGCAATGAGTGTAAAGACCCTAGTTATCTTAGCTATCGAGTGCTGAAGATTGCCGGAAGAACCAGAATAGATGTTCTGAGAGTTCTTGTAACAACGATGGAATGTTGTACTGACTGTGTGAAATCGACGGTTTCTCACTGTGTGAATTAGCTGAGTATCTGAGCTTCTGAGCTTGTGAATCTCTTAGAATCTGAACTGTAGGGAGTTCTTGCCTCTGCCGACCGTCTTTTGGTTAAGAGGTGCTGAGAGAGAAATCCTAAAATAGATTCAAGAGAGAAAGCCGAGAGGAGTCTGAATTTTTTCCGGAACCTCTCTCTAGTTGCTGGAGGTTCTCTATTTATAGGACTGGGAGTCGCTAGGCGATCGCCTCTGCTGTATTATAATAAGAGGGCGATCGTCTTTAGCACATGGTTTGGTCTCCTTAAAGTCCGCAAAAGTTGCTGGTTGCCAGAAGTGCGAACCAATGAGAGGCCAACACGCGTTTATGTCGCTGTCTTGGGAGGCCCTACTTAGGACCTTTCGGCGGGTCTGTCGGTAGGTGAAGCCGTCCTTGTCATTGAAAGCTGCTGATGGGCTGGAGTCAACAATCCATGTTCTGCGGCGCCTTTTGCGGATCTGCACATGGGTCCTTGCTTCGTGATCCAGTCTTCGTAGATTTTGACGGACAATGGCCTTGTTCGTGGCACAGGACGGTCGTCATTGGTCGTGCACCATAGTCGATCGCTAGGTGCCAAAAGGTGATCGCCTTGGGAGTCGATCGCTAGATACTCGAAGGTGGACTGTTACCTTCGTTTTGACAAGTTCGCCGTAGCTCATTTGGTCGTGAACTCGGTCGATCGGACTTTATACCGATCGCCGTCGAGGCGTATAAATTGCCGCACAACACCATCATCAAAATCTTAAAATTATATTCGTAAAAAATCCCCCGATTTTGATGATGGCAAAACTTAATGTTCAAATGTAATAAAATCATCACATAGACACAAGTAAAATAACTGAAATGTAAAGACTCAGTCTGTTTGAGACAACTAGAGGTTGTCATTCAGGTCACCTATATAATACTTTTAATATTTGGGAATACAATACAGTCCTTAAACAAAAATTACAAGTAAAATGAAAAATACAAGTGATTGACAAAAAATTAAGTTCTCCCTCTCCCTCTTCCTCTGATTCTTGCTGGAGGGAGAGACCTCAGTGGCTTTGCTCCATTGGCTTCTGTACCACTGGGATTATCCCATACTTCCTCTTGACCATAGTGTATGCAAACTTTTGATCTTCAAGGGAGGTATACATGTTTTTTATGCAGAGATCCTTTATTTCCCACCAAAGTGCTATATCATCCAACTTTCCATTTATGCTAGTTGGAGGGTCATGTGGTCTGAAATCAGGGATTTTTTGATAAGCATTGAAATCCTCTTCAGCTACCTTTTTCAGAATCTACCACGAATTTGTCCAATTCATCTCCATATAGTCAATAAGGAGTGCAGTTAGGGTCTTGGAGGATTTCCCAAAGGTAATAATGAAATCCTTTTTCGCTATCCCCCATTTATCTCCTGCTTCTTCATAACTAAACTCCTCAACATAGTATAGTTCTTTGCTTTCCCAGCTGACAGGCACATCTGGTTCCTACCTAGTTCTCTTCTTCTTTGCTGCAGGAGCTTCTGAAAGTGCAGTTGTACTTTTCCTTTTATGAGAACTTGAGGCTCCAGCAATAGGATAATGGATGATTTAGGGGGTGCAGTGTACTTCTGGGAACCACAGTCAATGCCTCTTGCCTCTAGGGGAGGGACTTTGAACTAGGATTGTTAGCGAATCGAATTTATTTGATTCGATTCGGGATTCGAATTCATTTAGGCCGATTCGTATTCGTTTTTTTCAAATTCGAATTCGCATTCGGATTCTACTTTATATTCACTGACATAACAAATCAGAATACAAATCTGATGATATTCAATTCGTTTCGTTCACGAATATTTTATTCGAATCAATTTTTTATATTTAGTATATTATATATATATATATATAATCAAAAAAAATATGCAGGGTTGCATTTCATTTCGTTGCCTTCTTCTACTGCTGGTCCTGTTTTCATATCACATTATGGTGGTTTTTCGCTTGTATTATTATTTTTTTGGTGAATTATATTATTATTTATTTTTAGGTTGTACTATAATTTTTTTATGATAAAATTTTGAATCATGCATTCAATCCAAAAAAAATCAAATCGAATACTCGAATCGAATCGAATAATTCGAATATACATATCGAATCGAACTCGAATCTAATTTTAATATTTGAAAAAAATCAAATCGAATTGAATAGTTCGAATAGTTTCACGAATACAAATCGAGTACAGTGGTCTTCACTTCGATTCGATTCATTTACAACCCTACTCCTAACATTAGAGGGTTCTAATTCTTGGCATAGATCCGCGATAGGTATGGGAGCCAGTTGAGGAGCTGGGTCCCTGACAGGGTGGGGTACCCTATCGGGATAGGCAATCCCGACAAAGGTGGGGGCCCTATTAGGGGAAGTGGGCCAAGTGGTTGTCAGCTCGAAACGGGCAGTCAATTCACCTACTTATTCAAGCTTGCAGAACACTTGGTTATCCATCATAGCCGCAGATGGCTCTGGATCTAATGTGGGAGCAGTCAGTGTCTCTTCCTTGGGAACATCTCCCGATGGGATAACCACCGTGGGGGCATATACAGTGGGCGAAACATTAAAGGCTATTGTAGACTTCTGAGGTGCTGTAGGGATAGCTTCCGTCTTAGTAGAATCCTTCTTAGTCTTAGGATTTTTCTTCTTCTTCTCGACAGCTATAGATGAGATGCTATAGGGAATCACCATCTTCTTGCTGACATGCTTCTTTTCTTTTTCTCGCTTTCACCAGCTTTGGCCTTAGAGGAATGAACACTTACATCATGTGGGTCATTCAACATCAATATAGAGCTGGGGTCCGACCTGTGAGCTATTGGTTTAGCCTTGTTATACAGGATGGGTTTTGAGCCACCAGGAACTTCCCTGCAAGGATCATTTTAGCGGTAGGAAATTGTTGGATTCCAATGCTTGTGAGAATGTAGTTGAGAATGAGGCCAATGTATTTTTTCGATGTCGCTGCCTTTGTGGCTTGCTTCTGTAGGCACTTCATCACAATCTGACACAAGTTAACCTTCTGACCACTCATGATGGCCATCATCATCTGGAATATAAGGGTCGTGCACATCTCGAAAGCTGTTAGGCGTATTTTTATACGCTTATTTATCATTATTCAGTATTATTTTGGCGAGTAAAATTGCATAAATGAGCTTTTAATGTCTTATTCTTGCATGTTTGACAGGAGATTGTAGTATGGAAGCTAAAACGATGCAAAACGGGCGAAAACGGCGAATTTTGGCCATGGGCCGCGGCACAAGGCAAGTGAGCCGCGGCACAGGAAGGCAACCAGCAGGCACCAGAGTAATCTGTACTCTGTGCCGCGACACAGTCCAGGTGATCCGCGGCCCAGAAGAAAATCACAGCGCCCAGGTTTTAACCTGGACGCCATGTGCCGCAGCACAGATTAAGTGAGCCGCGGCACACAAGGCGGTTTTGGTGTGCTCCGCGCGGATTTGGGCCGTTTTGAAGCCAGTTCTCGACCTACTCACACGGACGCGATTTGGAAGCTGTTGAGAGCTATAAATAAGGGTTTAAGACCCTAATTAATCATCTTGGAGGCTTGGGGAAAAGGAGGATCACAGAAGATTATTGCAGACGAGAGAAGCAGAAGAGATCAAGGGCGGAGGGCGGAAGCCAAAAGAACGGATGAATCCGAGCTCTTCATCTGCGTTTGATTTTCATGCTTTCATTTATTAATTCTGTATTTTCATTATTTAACATGTCCGGCTAAAACCCTTGTTCTAGGATTTTGATGAAACCTATGTTTTGACGGATTTGCTTGAGATTATCTATTTAATTCCCTTTTTGTTGAGTTTTCCCAATTGTGTTTAATGCTTTCAATTATATGGCCAATAGTTGTATTGTTTTAATCATTCAATTCAAATCGGGAGAGGAGAGTTGGTGAGGAACTATTGGTGAGGACCGTTTTATCTTGTGAGATAGGAATATACTCATAGGAACTACGTGGCCTTTTGGAGATTTTATGCTTTTTGCCTATTGACGAATCAATTCACCTAGGGATAGAGTGCGTTATTCGCCTTTAGAAAAATCTATTGGCCTCAGGAGAGGCGGTAGAGTATATTAGCAATCTTCGCCTTCAATAAATTGGGAAAATCATTAACTTCAGATAATCGAGAGTAAATTCGGATAAATCGAGGTGGATTCAGAATCCTAGACTTATTCATCATTTGATTCTCTTTCTTCAAGCGATCATTCTTACTGTTTAGTCATTTATTAATTTTCTTTAGTAATTAATTGCTATCCAAAGTTCGATTGTTCAAATAAAACTGGAATACACAAAAATCGGTAGTTAGTGAGTCAGTCCTCGTAGGAACGATACTCACTCATCACTTTATTACTTGTATACGATAACGTGCACTTGTGTTCAAGAAAAATCGCAACAAGTTTTTGGCGCCGTTGCCGGGGACTGAATTTTTTGCTAATATCGATTTCAGTATTTCTAGTCTTAGTTTGAACGTTTTTATTTACTTATTTTCGTGTATTTTATTTTATTTATTTATTTGTTTTTCCTTTCAGGAATTTTTCGGGTAGTGCATGAGAAAACTCGGTAACAAAGGCCTACTACCTTTGAATACCGAACTCGAGCGCACTCTTAGGAGAAAGAAGGAGAAACGAGAGCTGCCAACAACAGTCACTGTGGCTGAAAATATCGAAATTCAAGGAGGAGATAACCATGTGCAGCAAGTTCAACTGGCACTGGCTCTTCGAGATTATGCTATGCCGCAAATTAACGCAAACTTTTCGGGGATTCGTCGTCCCACCATTCAGGCGAACAACATCGAAATCAAGCCTGCAATTATTCAGATGGTACAATCGAGCCAGTTTTGTAGATTGCCGAACGATGACCCCAACGCACACATTGCGTCATTTCTCGAGATTTGTGACACGTTCAAGAACAATGGTGTCACCGACGATGCTATCCGATTATGGCTTTTCCCTTTCTCTTTGAGGGATAAAGCGAAATTATGGCTGAATTCCTTACCGCCGGGCTCGATCACGACATGGGCAGAGTTAGCGCAAGCCTTCCTTGCTAAATTCTTCCCACCTTCTAAGACGGCGAGACTGAGAAACGAGATCACTACTTTTGGTCAGTATGACAAGGAATCGCTCCACGAGGCGTGGGAGCGATACAAAGATTTGTTACGGAGATACCCACATCACGGACTTCCAGACTGGCTTCAGATTCAGACGTTCTACAATGGTTTGAGTGCTTCCACACGCACTCTCGTGGATGCAGCAGCCGGTGGAGCTTTTATGGGAAAGACGATGGCTGAAGCACACTCATTGTTGGAAGCTATAGCCGCTAATGCTTATCAATGGCCATTCGAACAAATAACGCCGAAGCGAGTTATGGAAATTTCGAGTAATGACCCGATATCTACATTGTCAGCTCAAGTCGCCGCCTTGACTCAGCAACTTCAGGCATTTGCACATGCTCCTTCTCCCGTTACCATTGAATCGTGTAATTGGTGTAACGGATCGCATCCTAGCGCGGAGTGCCAAGTCGGGAACCCGTTCGAGCAGCCCCAAATTGAACAAGCTCAGTTCATAGGAAACGGAAACCGGCAAAATAATCCGTACTCCAACACGTATAATCCGGGGTGGCGTAATCATCCCAACTTCTCGTGGAGAAACGGACAGAACTCCAACCAGCCTCCGTTCGCTCAAAATCAACAGCAGCCTCCTCCCGCTCCAAAAGTTTCTCTCGAGGAAGCAATTGCGAATTTGGTAGCGAATACGAGTCAATTCATGACCCGTACTGAAGCAACATTGCAAAATCATTCCGCCTCCATTCGCAACTTGGAAGTCCAGCTGGGCCAGATTGCTAATGTGTTGACAGCCCGCCCGGAGGGAGCATTGCCAAGTAAAACCGAAACAAATCCTAGAGAAAGTCTAAATGCAATCAGTTTGAGAAGCGGGAAGGAGGTATGTGACCAGCCCGAGAGGAGTGAAAAGAGAAGTGAAATTGAGGAGAAGAAAAATTTAGCGATGGAGGAATCACAAGATTGGAGACCCTCGATAACGTTTCCGGATAACCCGAAAGCATATGTGCCATCCGTCCCGTTTCCACAGAGATTACAGCAGAAAAAGGCGGACAAGCAATTCTCTAAGTTCCTCGACGTGTTCAAGAAGCTTCATAATAACATTCCATTTGCTGACGCGTTGGAGCAAATGCCGAGCTACGTTAAATTCATGAAAGAGATCTTGTCAAAGAAAAGAAAACTCGAGGAGTTTGAGACAGTCGCCTTGACGGAGGAGTGCAGCGCGATTCTTCAGAAGAAGCTTCCACCAAAATTGAAAGATCCGGGAAGTTTCAACATACCGTGCACCATGGGGAATCTCTCTTTTAATAAGGCGTTGTGCGATCTCGGTGCTAGTATTAACCTCATGCCTCTGTCTATTTTCAAGAAGCTGGGAATTGGAGAAGCAAAGCCGACGACGGTCTCCTTGCAATTAGCGGATCGATCTATTAAGTATCCGAGGGGAGTGATTGAGGACGTGTTAGTAAAAGTTGATAAATTTATCTTTCCAGCAGATTTTATTGTTCTCGACATGGAGGAAGATCAAGATATCCCGATTATCTTGGGACGACCATTTTTAGCGACCGGCAGAACTCTTATAGACGTGGAAAAAGGGGAATTAACTCTCCGGGTTCAAGACGAGCATGTTACGTTCCAAGTATTCAAATCCTTTTCATGGCCGGGAGGTGTTGATAAGAGCTCACAAAGTGAAAGTGTGGAGGCCGTTGCGAAAGAAAGACAAAAAAAATCGTCGGTCGAAAAATTCAGATTCCGTTTCAGATGGTCCAACTTTTAAGAAAGATGTAGAACGAGTCGCATTTCTCAAGAATGTGAACATGCAATCATCACCATCTGACCAGCCACAATCGGAAAAGTCTGCTGCTGTCATAAGTTCGTTCGTGAAAGAGGAAAATAAGCCGGAAGTCCAACGGACGTCTAGTCATGAGAAAAACGGGTGTTTCGGAAAGTTGTTCTCGTCAAAACCTTTCCGAAACCAACATTAGGTGTCCAAACCGAAAATCGAATCGTTAATGACCGATGGTCATAATTTTAAAAACCATATTAACGGTTCGATGAACGGGGCGGAGATCAAATGGAGTTTGCGAAAAGCGAACTGATTTTTAAATAGGTCCGGCTGAAGACTATAAACTTAGCGCTTCTCGGGAGGCAACCCGAGTATTAGTTGTAGAATCTTTATTGTTTTCTTGCATTCTTTAGAGTCTTTATTTGTCGTCATTTTTCTTTGATCCGTCTATCCCTCTCGTCTTGACGTTTTCATTTAAAAATTCTGTGCAGGAATCACCCCAGGGGAGGAAATCAATGATGGGCCGCGGCACAATAATAGTGAGCCGCGGCACGCACCAGTTGATGAAACATGGCCAAACAAACTGTACTATGTGCCGCGGCACGATCTTACTGAGCCGCGGCACACCAGGTCATTGAGCCGTGGCACACATTCTCTGAGCCGCGGCATACCAAAGGTTCAAGAAATGCCCAGGAAACTGTACTCTGTGCCGCGGCACGAACCAAATGTGCCGCGGCACACTAACACGTTGAGCCGCGGGACGCCTAAACTGAGCCGCGGCACCCGACGGTATTACAAAAAAGTCCCAGGCTGACTGTACTCTGGGCCGCGGCTCACTTATGTTGTGCCGCGGCCCCCGCCGCAATATAAGAATGCCCAGGTATACTTCATGCATTTGATCGGCCAGCACAAGGTCCCTTCCTTTCTTCCTTCCTTCGCACAATGAGGTCGGTCGATACCCTTCTCTTAGTCTTCTTCTCAAATTCTTCAGGTAAATCTCGATCTCTTAATCATAAGTGATACATGATTTGAAAAGCGAATTGAAGTTATATGTTGCTAGTTGTTCTTCAATGTTTTCTCTAAAATGGAGTTGGAATATGGGGAATTTGGTATTTGATTGTGATGGAATTGGTAATTATGAACGAATTGGTGATGTTAGTTGTCGTTATTCATGGCTATGATCTGTGTTATTATTTTTGGGATTTAGAGTTAACCATTAAAATTCTTGTTCTTCATTTTAAGTTGTGCATACCAAGTGTTTGATAAATTGCAGCAATGAAAAATTGGTAAGCCAAGCATTTTCAAATTATATGCAACAAATCATTTTATCGAATTACATTGTCCCCAACCCTTACATCATGTTAAACTTTAGAGCTCGTACTTAACTTCCTCTTTGATGATGCAAGCTCATTTATTCACGCTCCGCATGATGTAGTCGAGAAGCGTGCAAGCTTGCCGGATGATGCCGGCACCAGCTCGTGAGAGGACTGGAGGGGAGTACTTGACCTTTCACTTTTTATTGCATATTATATTTTGTCCATTGAGGTCAATGTACGTCCTAAGTTTGGGGGGGGGGGGGGGTCTATTTCTGTTGCTACATTCACTGCTGTACTTATTTCGTTGCATTTTTTTTGTTATTTCTAGTTATCTTTTTGTCGATAGCCTTACTTGTCATGATTTTTCTCTTATTCGTGAATTTTTCGTGCTTCTATTTGTGTAATACTGATGTTACGACACTGTTTTTCTCTTTGAAGAAACGATCGAGTTTTAGTCGAGTTGTAGTCAGTGATTTCTGTTTCTGCTAAGTCTTCATTTAGGTCCGAAATTTTTTCATTTTTTTTGTAGAGATCTTAGCGGATAAGAGAGGATACATACGTGTTTTAAAATCACCGTCGATACGTTTGGTTACATTTTTCGGTTAGCTAGTCGTCCAGTTACATAAGTCGTGTTGGCACTTAGATTGAGTTTAGAGTCGGTCAGTTTTTCCCAAAAGTCGAGATATTGTTGTTCTATGATGGGAAGTCTAGTAACCGGGGGTATTCACGTGACCCATTGTTTACTCTCGCGTAAAACGATGACCCTGATTAGACTAGTGGTTTAGAAATTTCGCATGTGCCAATGATAGGGAGCCTAGTAACCGGGGGTATTCGCTTGACCCGTTGTTTACTCTCGCGTAAAACAACAACCTTGATTCGGACATGCGGGAATAGCTATTAGAGTTGTTTCTCCGCTGTGGAGGGGAACTTAGTAACTAAAAGCATCCATGTGCCTCATGAGTGTCTTTTACGTCAAACGGTTTCCCAATACATGAGAATGGAAGTTCCACCCTAGGATCATCCCGATGAAACATCCGGAGATCCGAACCTAGTGGTCAACTCAAATCAATTTCTTGAGCATATATATAAGGGAATACTGTCCGAGGGTTATTTTTTATGAAACTCGTGAAAATTTTGCCATTAGACTGTGGAACGGGGCGTATTAGCTCGTTTATTTTAACCTTTCATATTGACGATCGATTAGATTCACGTTTGTTAATCTTTGAGTTGGATTTTCTTCATGAACGAGTGATTAGGACTGAACTTGGTTACTTTGCGGAATCAGTGTTTTGAGTGTAGCTCGCTATTACGATACTCGTACTATTCAGAGAGAATTTCAGGATAGTATTGATTAGGTTGAGCACTATGAGTTGCACGATTATTCACGATATTCTTTTGTTGAAATTAATTCTTTTTGCTTGAGGACAAGCAAAGGCTCAAGTTTGGGGGTATTTGTTAGGCGTATTTTTATACGCTTATTTATCATTATTTAGTATTATTTTGGCGAGTAAAATTGCATAAATGAGCTTTTAATGTCTTATTCTTGTATGTTTGACAGGAGATTGTAGTCTGGAAGCTAAAACGAGGCAAAACGGGCGAAAACGGCAAATTTTGGCCGTGGGCCGCGGCACAAGGCAAGTGAGCCGCGGCACAGGAAGGCAACCAGCAGGCACCAGAGTAATCTATACTCTGTGCCGCTGCACAGTCCAGGTGAGCCGCGGCCCAGAAGAAAATCACAGCGCCCAGGTTTTAACCTGCACGCCATGTGCCGCGGCACAGATTAAGTGAGCCGCGGCACACAAGGCGGTTTTGGTGTGCTCCGCACGGATTTGGGCCGTTTTGAAGCCAGTTCTCGACCTACTCACACGGACGCGATTTGGAAGCTGTTGAGAGCTATAAATAAGGGTTTAAGACCCTAATTAATCATCTTGGAGGCTTGGGGAAAAGGAGGATCACAGAAGATTATCGCAGACGAGAGAAGCAGAAGAGATCAAGGGCGGAGGGCGGAATCCAGAAGAACGGAGGAATCCGAGCTCTTCATCTGCGTTTGATTTTCATGCTTTCATTTATTAATTCTGTATTTTCATTATTTAACATGTCAGGCTAAAACCCTTGTTCTACGATTTTGATGAAACCTATGTTTTGACGGATTTGCTTGAGATTATCTATTTAATTCCCTTTTTGTTGAGTTTTCCCAATCGTGTTTAATGCTTTCAATTATTTGGCCAATAGTTGTATTGTTTTAATCATTCAATTCAAATCGGGAGAGGAGAGTTGGTGAGGAACTATTGGTGAGGACCGTTTTATCTTGTGAGATAGGAATATACTCATAGGAACTACGTGGCCTTTTGGAGATTTTATGCTTTTTGCCTATTGACGAATCAATTCACCTAGGGATAGAGTGCGTTATTTGCCTTTACAAAAATATATTGACCTCGGGAGAGGCGGTAGAGTATATTAGCAATCTTCACCTTCAATAAATTGAGAAAATCATTAACTTCAGATAATCGAGAGTAAATTCGGATAAACCGAGGTGGATTCAGAATCCTAGACTTATTCATCATTTGATTCTCTTTCTTCAAGCGATCATTCTTACTGTTTAGTCTTTTATTAATTTTCTTTAGTAATTAATTGCTATCCAAAGTTCGATTGTTCAAATAAAACTGGAATACACAAAAATCGGTAGTTAGTGATTCAGTCCTCGTGGGAACGATACTCACTCATCACTTTATTACTTGTATACGATAACGTGCACTTGCGTTCAAGAAAAATCGCAACAAAAGCATAAGTAGGTTGTCAAGAACCCGACAGCAAAACTCATGCAGATAGAAGTTTAGAAGAGAATAGCTCTTTTGTAACATGAAGAATGTGCATATCCAACGATCGAGTTTTCAATAAACAGTTTCCAATATGCCTCAATCATACTATCATCCCAAACATTTATGGAACCTATATCCGGATGCCGTGTGGGCAACAATCTACCGGACTTCCTTGAATCAACAAAGTGGATCAGCCGAACTACTTGTTGCTTAATGTCACTCCTCCCCGGTCGGGCCGTGGATATCCCATAAAGTTTCACTTTTATGCAAAATAAATCCCGACTCCAGCAGACGCAACGAACAGCGGTGAAACGGACTGGACTAAAAACTGGACGACCCGACCCGAACTGGTGAACTGCCCGAACAGTCGCCTAACCTCGGCAAGAAGCCCGCATCGCTTCGGGCAGCACCGTGGTGCCGCTCGGCAATGCCTACATGTCATTGCTCGGCCATGGCCGCCCAGTGCCCCGATGTCCTGTTACGCTCTACTTCTTCGTGATTTCGTCTTCTCCGAATTCGATTATAATTTTACACAAAATAAAATACATCGAATTTACAGCAAGATTACACGAAGAAAATAAGACCCTAGATCTACCGGCAGATTTTCTCACTGGAAAAACCATTACATGCCTCAAAACCGGGCCAAATCAACAATTGCATAAATAATAAAAATTAACCATTCATATAACCATGATAAATGGTCCATATTCCCTGCAAGAAAACATCTAGCAAAATACCCCAACATCAAATTACATGAATATTTAAATTACTATCAATTAATCTCCAAAATTAAATAAAATAGCGAAAGCCTAAAATCTGTCTCCGATACCAATTGATGGAAATAAAACGCAGCGGAAGCGAAGTTGAGAAAAATTTGATAAAAGTATTTTACGCGTCCAGGAGCACAAAACTTATTTAGGCATGCTAATTAATTAATCTGCTAAGATTAATAAGTAATTTAAATATTATTTATTATTTATTAAATAAATATGTTGGTAAATCAATATTCTAATCTAGTTCAAAGATCATAGGATATTTACCTTTGAAGCGTAGTGGTTGCTTTCTCCTTGATCTTCTTGTATTTCTACCTTTAGATCTTCTATAGTATATCCCACCTATATCCGGATGCCGTGTGGGCAACAATCTACCGGACTTCCTTGAATCAACAAAGTGGATCGATCGAACTCCTTATTGCTTAATGTCACTCGATTTTTTTCTGTATTTTCTAGTATTATGTAAACACTCTTATAAAATTGATGTGTTATCTAAATTTTAGAATCAAAGACACAAACCAACATCTACAATTAAACACAAGAAAAAAATCGAACACTCAAGCTTGAAGAAGCACTTTCGGCCGAACCCTTGATGTCTTATTTATATGTGTTATGGGCTACTCTAGGGATCTTAAGGAGGATTAGGGAAAGAACTCCTAATAGACCTCAAATTTACATTTAGGACTTTCCTAATATATTGAGTCTATTAACATCAACTCAGTCCACTAAAGAGTTAATGTTAATATATTATTTCCCATATTTAAGATATCGAATGTCCATTAATTAATTTAAGCTACTGACAGCTTTAATTAATTAATATATTATCCAAGAATAGTATCACCCGAACCTTATTATTATATAAGAATTAAATCCACCTATAGAGTTTAATATAATAATCATTATCGAGCTCCTCAAGGAGACATGTGTAATATCCGCAATTTCGAATTTCGGTAATTTTCTTTTTTCGGAGGAAGTTCATTTTGACAACTCTATCATGACCGTTTCGTCATTCCGAGAATAATTAATTCTGCACTTTTTGTCATCCGAGTTCGTTTCGGTGTCGTTTTGTTGAGTTCCGTGTCCTTAATCGACTTTTTCACGTGGGAGTTCGACTTTTTAAAGTCACCATTAATTATTGGAAACTCCAAAAATTCTGAATCTTTGCAATATTATATAGAATCAAGTTAGCTTTCCAATGGTTCAAACGGTGAGTCAATCGGAGTCCAGACGAGGGAGTTATGGTCGAAATAGCTAAGACTACACGATGTGCCTTTTTCGTGTTGGAGTGGGCTGTACCGTGTGCCGCGGCACACTTCAGCTGTGCCGCGGCACTAAGCTGATTCCTGGGCATTTTTTTTGGCCCTGGGCCGCGGCACACTCATCCTGTGCCGCGGCACACGGGCTTTTTCTGCGTTTTTAGCAGATTTTCGAGGAGAAAACTTCATTTTTCTCCTCTCTTCTTCCTCCTTCCATCTAGGGCGATTTGTGGGCGATTTTTGGGCGATTTGAGTGCTCCCAAACTTGTAGAGATCATCCACCTCAAGTCTTGTTGTAGATTTTCGACCTCTACTTGAATCATTCATCCAAATCAAGGTATTTTGGCTTGAACCCTTGTTTTTGTAGATTTGGGGATTTTCCTTTTTGATTTCGATTCCAATCCGTTTTTAATCAATTAATTGTTGTATAAACGTTGTTTTGAACTTGTTCTATGGATTGGATACTCGTATCTTTGGTTCGTTCGACCCGAGGGGTGATTTCTTTGTTCTTGAAGGGTCTTGAACATTTAATGTTCAATTAAATGTTCGAATGAGTTCCCTTTGATAGTTTGTTGGGATTTCCGTTGTTTTTGGCCTTGATTCTCATCGTAATCGTGTTTTATTATTCCTTACGGAGGATTATAGGTGCTCGATGATTCCGATGTTGAATTCCGTTGGTGATTGATGATTCATGTGGTGTTTTCCCGTAGTAATTTCGGTGCTATCGCGTTCTAGATAGTGTTCGGGAATTTGAGGGCTACCCGGCCGTATCTGTTCATTTTTCCATTGCTCGTGATATCGAGGCAAGTATCTTGCCCATACATTTCATATTTCATCGGCATAATTATTGATAAATTATTTTATGCGAAATCCAATGTTTAATGAACGTTAAAAAGGATCGGTATGTCCTCGATAAATATTGTCTTTCAACGATAATTCGAATACTTCGTGAATGGATATGTTCTCGGAATATGTGTGTTAGTTTCGTACGTTGAGAGACGTTATAATCGCATTGAGTGAATATAATAGACCATAATTGTTTGCCGAGGATTGTGTATTGAATTGTATGTTTGTTCGGTGGGTATTCGACATGATGTGACGTTAGTCGTTACTCCTTTGAAAGGAGGTTGTGATGCTTAATGTTGCTTGTCTTGACAATCGACTATTGTTGTGTGCTTGTTGTATGTGATGTGCCTCCGGGTAGGATTGTTGAATCTCCGGGATCCATACTTGCTAGTATGGGTCGGGCGAAACCGTAGGGTTATCCAATACGGGTATGTCTTGCGGGGACTCCGAGGTTCGGGGCTTGCTAGCCCGATGCCGGGATAACTTGTGGGGTTATCATCGGGTATGTCTTGCGGGGACTCCGAGGTTCGTGTCTTGTTAGCGCGATGCCGAGATAACTTATGGTTGTGGTTTGGTTGTGATATTCGTGTCGTGGAAACATGTGATTTGATATGTTTTTCCTATTGGGTTATTCACTCGGGTTTGTTCTTCGGGAGCATCTGAGGTTCGTGGCTTGTTAGCACGGGACACGAATAATCCTTAGGAACATGTGATTTGTGATTTGGGTCACGGACCCCGTGTTTTGTGAAATGGGTTGTGGACCCTGCGTATTGTTACCGGAAATTGAATTTTGGAAAATGACTTTTGGGCTATGTCCCTAAATGTTTTCGAAAGGTTTTAGAATTCTTATATCCCAAATGTTTTCTAAACTCCCGAGATCGTCAAATGTTTTGTAATATGGACATTGGGTTATTTCCTACCTTTCACGTTTTGAATGGTTTGATCAAGTGAATTTTCTCGGGAAGTATATTCGCGATTATTCTGTTTTTGTGGAGTATGATATGTATGGCTTGTTTTCGTATTTATACTTGCACTAGCAAAACAGTGGAGTTTTGCTAACCCCCGAGTATTCGGGGGGTGGATGTCTATTTTTGCATTCAGGTTTTGGAGCATAGCACAGGGTCGGCACGAAGGATGATGAAAGATGAACGACACTAATCACACGAGGATCTGTTGATGTCGTTTTGGTCTAGTTGTATTTTCTTTTCCGCTGCAGTATCTTTTCCCCGTTGTACGGGAGTTTATTGTATTTTGACCCCTGCGTGGGTATGTGTTTGGAATTGAGTTGTATGTTATTATTGAAAGACCAAGTCGGTCTACTGAGTCATTTTAGCCTTAAAGGCGAGGTTTAGATGTTTGATTTTATGTTATCAGCCTGGTAGATCCTCGAGGAGAGGGTCTACGGCGTGTAATATCCCTGAGCGGATTGGGGGTGTTACATAAATGGTATCGGAGCTTAGGTTGTGGAAACCTAGGCTGTCGGGTCAGTGGTGTCTGTTGAGTTTTGTCTTGTCGGATTATGTCTGACTAAGTCGTGTCGCGACGCGTCGTCTGAGTTTGTTGGTCGTGATTAGTATCGTGGGCGATCATCATCTTCGTGCGACCTGTGAATGTAAGTCTCCCTTCTTTGTGTTGTGCCTCGTGTGACACGAGCTATTTTTATGATTATTTGTTAAGTGACGGAATCCTCTTATGGATTTTGATTTCGTGATATGTGGTTATTTGACTCTCATATTTCGTTCATATGAGGAGTAGTGTTGTTGGATTGTGCATGTTGAACTGTATTTCTTTTATCCGCTGCGTGAGTTCTTTTGTAATGACTTTCGGTATTTTACCGACCGAGTTTTATTTCGAAAACCGATTCCCTTAACCGAGTTTTTGGCATTATGGCCTTGACCGCTTTGACGAAATTCTTATGACGGTATTTAGTATTTTATAAATGGCTTTCGTGAGTTTTTGAAATATTACCGTCATCGGCCTTTTTGGCGTTTTTGTAAATGGTTTTTAGCCTGGTGAGTTCCGGCGCGGGACCCACGGCGCTATAATATTTTGTGTAATTACTCAAATTTTTGGGCATTCTAGCCCATTGAATTATCTTTCAAAAACTTGAGTATCTTAGAAAATAAATTTCGAGACGTACTTTCAAAATGAATTATTTTCTCGTGGTACATCCAAGATGCCACGATATGTTTCAAAATTCTTCTACCGCGAGGACCCAAAATGTTTTGAGATATTTTCAATATTTTATAAACACTTTTACTTAGACCCGAGGGTCGAATATTTCCGAAAGTTTTTCACGAAAAGAAAGTGTTCTCATTTTTATCAAATGCGAGATGGTTCTCCAAAGTCTCGATAACGATGTTTCACGTTTGTACTTTTTCTTGAAAGGTGATACTCAAGATCAACCGGCATTTTTCTAAATTATTTTCAAAAGGATGTTTTCATTTTAAAAAAAAAACCTATCCATTCCCGTTTGAGGGCTGGATATGTATGTATGATGTTTGCTTTGTCGTTATGATGTTACTCCCGAGTATGATCGAATTGGTGGCATGAATGTCAAGGCGTTGCCACGCATTTGTTGTACTAGCCCTCTGTTAGAGGTGTGAACTGGTGTTTACTGTTTATCACCTCGTGGTGATTTGCGTGTTGTCGCACGAGTGTGGGTTGTTAAAGCTTGGATTTTTGTGCATTTATGCACATGTGTGATTGTTTCATGATGTTTGTAATTATGTGCTGGCTATCGTTCGGGCCGTTGAGGTCGCCGAACGATACCGTCGTTGTTGTAGTGTTTGTGTGTGTATTACTTTACGATGGTAATCGTTATATATGATATGTGTTATGATTCCTTGTTGTCTTTGAGTTGGCATCTCGGTATGTTGTTTTGCTTTGTTTTTTTCCATTGTTTCTAGCATTTGTTTTTTCGGTTTGCAGAGCCTAGGCTTTTCATCCGTGATGTGCCGGGGAATGTACGTTCAAATTGTCCTTCTCGTCAAGAACACATTTCGAGTGTGGACTCGAGGACACCGAATTGATTTTGCGAATTGGCTACCGAGACTTTTGGAGTTCGCGCTTGACGAGATATCGAATCGGCATTGAGAGGCCTTTGAAGGATGTTTCGCCGATTGCACATTGTGTCGTCTCCTTGATTTCGTTATTGTGAGTAGCGGGGACGACCTTCTTTTATAAGCGGTCGAATGTAATACCCGTATTGTTTTTGGACTTCTTCATTTCCTCTTTCTCAAGTCTATCGATTCGCTCGTGTTCGTTGATACTGTCTGAACTTGTTCTGTATTTCGGTTTCATCGTTCGAACGAGTTGTGATCTTGTTTTGGGTCGCTCTGGTTATCGCTGTGACTTTTCCGAGTTCGGTTCGATTCTTGTGAACCTTGTTCGGAAGTAACATCTTTTGGTTCTACTAGTTCTTTTAATCGAAGTGGATCGGATTTAGAACTTCTGTATTTTCGACTCTGTCGACTCGTTTATGTTCGTTGACTTTTTCTGAGCTTGTCCTGCCCCTTGCTTTTGTTGATCGAACGAGCGTGGTATTGTTTCGGAATAGCTCGTTTGTCGTTGTGACTTTTCAATTTATATTCCCTCTCGTGTGGATCTTATGTGAATGCATATGTTGTTGTTTTCACCGGATCATATATTGTCTCGAGTCGAGATGTGAACCTTGGAGTTGTTGTTTGAATTTTTATTGTTCTTCGTGATTCGAACATGATCGTTCGATTTTTGTTGTCTCGATCTTTGTGGTTCGATCGTTTGATTGTTCGGTTTTTGTTGATCTCGTTTCGCGATTGTTGAGCGTTCAGACTCCTTCGTAATTCCCTTAAGTTCGGGAAATTAGTCTCGTTTTCGATCTTCCAACCCTTGGGCGGTGGAATTCCGTATTAGTTCAGCGATTGGCTCGCGTTTCGATTGATGTACCGTTGGGTTGGTCAATCATACTGACTTTCGTTCGTTGTGTTTTGTGATTGTCGGATAATTGACTTGGCTATATCATCCGTTTGATGACGCTTGTCATTTGTTGGTTTTATTGTATCCCTAACGGCGACGTTGTGTTGGTCGTCGTGGAGCGTGTTTTCACGCCGTATGTCTCTTTGCGTTTCTTGCAGCGTTTCGCCGTTGGGCGCGAGTTTTCTATTTTTGTGTATCTCGTCGAGTTTTCCTGGCGGGTATATTGCTCCCCCCTACTTGTTTTAAGTTTCGGGACGAAACTTCTTTTAAGGAGGGTAGAATGTAATATCCGCAATTTCGAATTTCGGTAATTTTCTTTTTTCGGAGGAAGTTCGTTTTGACAACTCTATCATGACCGTTTCGTCATTCCGAGAATAATTAATTCTGCACTTTTTGTCATCCGAGTTCGTTTCGGTGTCGTTTTGTTGAGTTCCGTGTCCTTAATCGACTTTTTCACGTGGGAGTTCGACTTTTTAAAGTCACCATTAATTCTTGGAAACTCCAGAAATTCTGAATCTTTGCAATATTATAGAGCATCAAGTTAGCTTTCCAATGGTTCAAACGGTGAGTCAATCGGAGTCCAGACGAGGGAGTTATGGTCGAAATAGCTAAGACTACACGATGTGCCTTTTTCATGTTGGAGTGGGCTGTACCGTGTGCCGCGGCACACTTCAGCTGTGCCGCGGCACTAAGCTGATTCTGGGCGTTTTTTTGGCCACAGGCGCGGCACACTCATCTGTGCGCGGCACACGGGCTTCTGCGTTTTTAGCAGATTTTCGAGGAGAAAACTTCATTTTTCTCCTCTCTTCTTCCTCCTTCCATCTAGGGCGATTTGTGGGCGATTTTTGGGCGATTTGAGTGCTCCCAAACTTGTAGAGATCATCCACCTCAAGTATTGTTGTAGATTTTCGACCTCTACTTGAATCATTCATCCAAATCAAGGTATTTTGGCTTGAACCCTTGTTTTTGTAGATTTGGGGATTTTCCTTTTTGATTTCGATTCCAATCCGTTTTTAATCAATTAATTGTTGTATAAACGTTGTTTTGAACTTGTTCTACGGATTGGATACTCGTATCTTTGGTTCGTTCGACCCGAGGGGTGATTTCTTTGTTCTTGAAGGGTCTTGAACATTTAATGTTCGATTAAATGTTCGAATGAGTTCCCTTTGATAGTTTGTTGGGATTTCCGTTGTTTTTGGCCTTGATTCTCGTCGTAATCGTGTTTTATTATTCCTTACGGAGGATTATAGGTGCTCGATGATTCCGATGTTGAATTCCGTTGGTGATTGATGATTCATGTGGTGTTTTCCCGTAGTAATTTCGGTGCTATCGCGTTCTAGATAGTGTTCGGGAATTTGAGGGCTACTCGGCCGTATCCGTTCATTTTTCCATTGCTCGTGATATCGAGGCAAGTATCTTGCCCATACATTTCATATTTCATCGGCATAGTTATTGATAAATTATTTTATGCGAAATCCAATGTTTAATGAACGTTAAAAAGGATCGGTATGTCCTCGATAAATATTGTCTTTCAACGATAATTCGAATACTTCGTGAATGGATATGTTCTCGGAATATGTTTGTTAGTTTCGTGCGTTGAGAGACGTTATAATCGCATTGAGTGAATATAATAGACCATAATTGTTTGCCGAGGATTGTGTATTGAATTGTATGTTTGTTCGGTGGGTATTCGACATGATGTGACGTTAGTCGTTACTCCTTTGAAAGGAGGTTGTGATGCTTAATGTTGCTTGTCTTGACAATCGACTATTGTTGTGTGCTTGTTGTATGTGATGTGCCTCCGTGTAGGATTGTTGAATCTCCGGGATCCATACTTGCTAGTATGGGTCGGGCGAAACTGTAGGGTTATCCAATACGGGTATGTCTTGCGGGGACTCCGAGGTTCGGGGCTTGCTAGCCCTATGCCGGGATAACTTGTGGGGTTATCATCGGGTATGTCTTGTGGGGACTCCGAGGTTCGTGGCTTGTTAGCGCGATGCCGAGATAACTTATGGTTGTGGTTTGGTTGTGATATTCGTGTCGTGGAAACATGTGATTTGATATGTTTTTCCTATTGGGTTATTCACTCGGGTTTGTTCTTCGGGAGCATCTGAGGTTCGTGGCTTGTTAGCACGGGACACGAATAATCCTTAGGAACATGTGATTTGTGATTTGGGTCACGGACCCCGTGTTTTGTGAAATGGGTTGTGGACCCTGCGTATTATTCTAAATTGAATTTTGGAAAATGACTTTTGGTTGTGTCCCTAAATGTTTTCGAAAGGTTTTAGAATTCTTATATCCCAAATGTTTTCTAAACTCCCGAGATCGTCAAATGTTTTGTAATATGGACATTGGGTTATTTCCTACCTTTCACATTTTGAATGGTTTGATCAAGTGAATTTTCTCGGGAAGTATATTCGCGATTATTCTGTTTTTGTGGAGTATGATATGTATGGCTTGTTTTCGTATTTATACTTGCACTAGCAAAACAGTGGAGTTTTGCTAACCCCCGAGTATTCGGGGGGTGGATGTCTATTTTTGCATTCAGGTTTTGGAGCATAGCACAGGGTCGGCACGAAGGATGATGAAAGATGAACGATACTAATCACACGAGGATCTGTTGATGTCGTTTTGGTCTAGTTGTATTTTCTTTTCCGCTGCAGTATCTTTTCCCCGTTGTACGGGAGTTTATTGTATTTTGACCCCTGCGTGTGTATGTGTTTGGAATTGAGTTGTATGTTATTATTGAAAGACCAAGTCGGTCTACTGAGTCATTTTAGCCTTAAAGGCGAGGTTTAGATGTTTGATTTTATGTTATCAGCCTGGTAGATCCTCGAGGAGAGGGTCTACGGCGTGTAATATCCCTGAGCGGATTGGGGGTGTTACATAAATGGTATCGGAGCTTAGGTTGTGGAAACCTAGGCGGTCGGGTCAGTGGTGTCTGTTGAGTTTTGTCTTGTCGGATTATGTCTGACTAAGTCGTGTCGCGACGCATCGTCTGAGTTTGTTGGTCGTGATTAGTATCGTGGGCGATCATCATCTTCGTGCGACCTGTGAATGTAAGTCTCCCTTCTTTGTGTTGTGCCTCGTGTGACACGAGCTATTTTTATGATTATTTGTTAAGTGACGGAATCCTCTTATGGATTTTGATTTCGTGATATGTGGTTATTTTACTCTCATATTTCGTTCATATGAGGAGTACTGTTGTTGGATTGTGCATGTTGAACTGTATTTCTTTTATCCGCTGCGTGAGTTCTTTTGTAATGACTTTTGGTATTTTACCGACCGAGTTTTATTTCGAAAACCGATTCCCTTAACCGAGTTTTTGGCATTATGGCCTTGACCGCTTTGACGAAATTCTTATGACGGTATTTAGTATTTTATAAATGGCTTTCGTGAGTTTTTCAAATATTACCGTCATCGGCCTTTTTGGCATTTTTGTAAATGGTTTTTAGCCTGGTGAGTTCCGGCGCGGGACCCACGGCGCTATAATGTTTTGTGTAATTACCTGAAATTTTTGGGCATTCTAGCCCATTGAATTATCTTTGAAAAACTTGAGTATCTTAGAAAATAAATTTCGAGACGTACTTTCAAAATGAATTATTTTCTCGTGGTACATCCAAGATGCCACGATATCTTTCAAAATTCTTCTACCGCGAGGACCCAAACTGTTTTGAGATATTTTCAATATTTTATAAACACTTTTACTTAGACCCGAGGGTCGAATATTTCCGAAAGTTTTTCACGAAAAGAAAGTGTTCTCATTTTTATCAAATGCGAGATGGTTCTCCAAAGTCTCGATAACGATGTTTCACGTTTGTACTTTTTCTTGAAAGGTGATACTCAAGATCAACCGGCATTTTTCTAAATTATTTTCAAAAGGATGTTTTCATTTTAAAAAAAAAAAAACCTATCCATTCCCGTTTGAGGGCTGGATATGTATGTATGATGTTTGCTTTGTCGTTATGATGTTACTCCCGAGTATGATCGAATTGGTGGCATGAATGTCAAGGCGTTGCCACGCATTTGTTGTACTAGCCCTCTGTTAGAGGTGTGGTAGTGTTCTTGTTTATCACCTCGTGGTGATTTGCGTGTTGTCGCACGAGTGTGGGTTGTTAAAGCTTGGATTTTTGTGCGTTTATGCACATGTGTGATTGTTTCATGATGTTTGTAATTATGTGCTGGCTATCGTTCGGGCCGTTGAGGTCGCCGAACGATACCGTCGTTGTTGTAGTGTTTGTGTGTGTATTACTTTACGATGGTAATCGTTATATATGATATGTGTTATGATTCCTTGATTTTAATAGTTTGCATCAACGGTATTTTTTTTTTCGGTGTTATGTTCCATTGTATCTAGCATTTGTATTTTCGGTATGCCGAGCCGAGGCATTTCAACCGTGATGTGCCGGGGGAATGTACGTGCAAATTGTCCTTCTCGTCAGTAACACATTTCGAGTGTGGACTCGAGGGACACCGAATTCAGTTTTGCGAATTGGCTACCGAGACTTTTGGAGTTCGCGCTTCAGCACAGATATCAGAATCGGCATTGAGAGGCCTTTGAAGGATGTTTCTGTCGATTGCCTGTTGTGTCGTCTCCTTGATTTCGTTATTATGAGTAGCGGGGACGACCTTCTTTTATAAGAGGTCGAATGTAATACCCGTATTGTTTTTGGACTTCTTCATTTCCTCTTTCTCAAGTCTATCGATTCGCTCGTGTTCGTTGATACTGTCTGAACTTGTTCTATATTTCGGTTTCATCGTTCGAACGAGTTGTGATCTTGTTTTGGGTCGCTCTGGTTATTGCTGTGACTTTTCCGAGTTCGGTTCGATTCTTGTGAACCTTGTTCGGAAGTAACATCTTTTGGTTCTACTAGTTCTTTTAATCAAAGTGGATCGGATTTAGAACTTCTGTATTTTCGACTCTGTCGACTCGTTTATGTTCGTTGACATTTTCTGAGCTTGTTCTGCCCCTTGCTTTTGTTGATCGAACGAGCGTGGTATTGTTTCGGAATAACTCGTTTGTCGTTGTGACTTTTCAATTTCTATTCCCTCTCGTGTGGATCTTATGTGAATGCATATGTTGTTGTTTTCACCGGATCATATATTGTCTCGAGTCGAGATGTGAACCTTGGAGTTGTTGTTTGAATTTTTATTGTTCTTCGTGATTCGAACATGATCGTTCGATTTTTGTTGTCTCGATCTTTGTGGTTCGATCGTTTGATTGTTCGGTTTTTGTTGATCTCGTTTCGCGATTGTTGAGCGTTCAGACTCCTTCGTAATTCCCTTAAGTTCGGGAAATTAGTCTCGTTTTCGATCTTCCAACCCTTGGGCGGTGGAATTCCGTATTAGTTCAGCGATTGGCTCGCGTTTCGATTGATGTACCGTTGGGTTGGTCAATCATACTGACTTTCGTTCGTTGTGTTTTGTGATTGTCGGATAATTGACTTGGCTATATCATCCGTTTGATGACGCTTGTCATTTGTTGGTTTTATTGTATCCCTAACGGCGACGTTGTGTTGGTCGTCGTGGAGCGTGTTTTCACGCCGTATGTCTCTTTGCGTTTCTTGCAGCGTTTCGCCGTTGGGCGCGAGTTTTCTATTTTTGTGTATCTCGTCGAGTTTTCCTGGCGGGTATATTGCTCCCCCCTACTTGTTTTAAGTTTCGGGACGAAACTTCTTTTAAGGAGGGTAGAATGTAATATCCGCAATTTCGAATTTCGGTAATTTTCTTTTTTCGGAGGAAGTTCGTTT
The DNA here is from genome assembly GCA_033398695.1 of Orobanche coerulescens. Lineage (NCBI taxonomy): Eukaryota > Viridiplantae > Streptophyta > Magnoliopsida > Lamiales > Orobanchaceae > Orobanche > Orobanche coerulescens. The sequence continues at coordinate 47,546,218 of CM065819.1, read as the reverse complement.
TGACAACTCTATCATGACCGTTTCGTCATTCCGAGAATGATTAATTCTGCACTTTTTGTCATCCGAGTTCGTTTCGGTGTCGTTTTGTTGAGTTCCGTGTCCTTAATCGACTTTTTCACGTGGGAGTTCGACTTTATAAAGTCACCATTAATTCTTGGAAACTCCAGAAATTCTGAATCTTTGCAATATTATAGAGCATCAAGTTAGCTTTCCAATGGTTCAAACGGTGAGTCAATCGGAGTCCGCATTTGGGAGTTATGGTCGAAATAGCTAAGACTACACGATGTGCCTTTTTCATGTTGGAGTGGGTATGCCGTGTGCCGCGGCACACTTCAGCTGTGCCGCGGCACTAAGCTGATTCCTAGGCGTTTTTGGCCCTGGGCCGCGGCACACTCATCCTGTGCCGCGGCACACGGGCTTTTTCTGCGTTTTTAGCAGATTTTCGAGGAGAAAACTTCATTTTCTCCTCTCTTCTTCCTCCTTCCATCTAGGGCGATTTGTGGGCGATTTTTGGGCGATTTGAGTGCTCCCAAACTTGTAGAGATCATCCACCTCAAGTATTGTTGTAGATTTTCGACCTCTACTTGAATCATTCATCCAAATCAAGGTATTTTGGCTTGAACCCTTGTTTTTGTAGATTTGGGGATTTTCCTTTTTGATTTCGATTCCAATCCGTTTTTAATCAATTAATTGTTGTATAAACATTGTTTTGAACTTGTTCTACGGATTGGATACTCGTATCTTTGGTTCGTTCGACCCGAGGGGTGATTTCTTTGTTCTTGAAGGGTCTTGAACATTTAATGTTCGATTAAATGTTCGAATGAGTTCCCTTTGATAGTTTGTTGGGATTTCCGTTGTTTTTGGCCTTGATTCTCGTCGTAATCGTGTTTTATTATTCCTTACGGAGGATTATAGGTGCTCGATGATTCCGATGTTGAATTCCGTTGGTGATTGATGATTCATGTGGTGTTTTCCGTAGTAATTTGGTCTTTATCGCGTTCTAGATAGTGTTCGGGAATTTGAGGGCTACTCGGCCGTATCCGTTCATTTTTCCATTGCTCGTGATATCGAGGCAAGTATCTTGCCCATACATTTCATATTTCATCGGCATAATTATTGATAAATTATTTTATGCGAAATCCAATGTTTAATGAACGTTAAAAAGGATCGGTATGTCCTCGATAAATATTGTCTTTCAACGATAATTCGAATACTTCGTGAATGGATATGTTCTCAGAATATGTGTGTTAGTTTCGTACGTTGAGAGACGTTATAATCGCATTGAGTGAATATAATAGACCATAATTGTTTGCCGAGGATTGTGTATTGAATTGTATGTTTGTTCGGTGGGTATTCGACATGATGTGACGTTAGTCGTTACTCCTTTGAAAGGAGGTTGTGATGCTTAATGTTGCTTGTCTTGACAATCGACTATTGTTGTGTGCTTGTTGTATGTGATGTGCCTCCGGGTAGGATTGTTGAATCTCCGGGATCCATACTTGCTAGTATGGGTCGGGCGAAACCGTAGGGTTATCCAATACGGGTATGTCTTGCGGGGACTCCGAGGTTCGGGGCTTGCTAGCCCGATGCCGGGATAACTTGTGGGGTTATCATCGGGTATGTCTTGTGGAGACTCCGAGGTTCGTGGCTTGTTAGCGCGATGCCGGGATAACTTATGGTTGTGGTTTGGTTGTGATATTCGTGTCGTGGAAACATGTGATTTGATATGTTTTTCCTATTGGGTTATTCACTCGGGTTTGTTCTTCGGGAGCATCTGAGGTTCGTGGCTTGTTAGCACGGGACACGAATAATCCTTAGGAACATGTGATTTGTGATTTGGGTCACGGACCCCGTGTTTTGTGAAATGGGTTGTGGACCCTGCGTATTGTTACCGGAACTTGAATTTTGGAAAATGACTTTTGGGCTGTGTCCCTAAATGTTTTCGAAAGGTTTTAGAATTCTTATATCCCAAATGTTTTCTAAACTCCCGAGATCGTCAAATGTTTTGTAATATGGACATTGGGTTATTTCCTACCTTTCACGTTTTGAATGGTTTGATCAAGTGAATTTTCTCGGGAAGTATATTCGCGATTATTCTGTTTTTGTGGAGTATGATATGTAAGGCTTGTTTTCGTATTTATACTTGCACTAGCAAAACAGTGGAGTTTTGCTAACCCCCGAGTATTCGGGGGGTGGATGTCTATTTTTGCATTCAGGTTTTGGAGCATAGCACAGGGTCGGCACGAAGGATGATGAAAGATGAACGATACTAATCACACGAGGATCTGTTGATGTCGTTTTGGTCTAGTTGTATTTTCTTTTCCGCAAAGATCTTTTCCCCGTTGTACGGGAGTTTATTGTATTTTGACCCCTGCGTGGGTATGTGTTTGGAATTGAGTTGTATGTTATTATTGAAAGACCAAGTCGGTCTACTGAGTCATTTTAGCCTTAAAGGCGAGGTTTAGATGTTTGATTTTATGTTATCAGCCTGGTAGATCCTCGAGGAGAGGGTCTACGGCGTGTAATATCCCTGAGCGGATTGGGGGTGTTACAACATGATCAACCCGCATGAGTCGGGACACGATATCTAGTAATATAATAATTGTCATATAAATAATATTATTGCCCAAGATACGAAGCTTATTGAGTGAATCATTTTGACTCTCACCCATGGTAAATCAAATCAATAAATATTATAAACACATAATTAAATATTATATACTTAGAATTAAGAAATAATAATTATCCAAGATTTATGTTATTCTTACAGTCAGTGCAGAAGACACTATCTTACTTCAATCATGTTCAACATATGCAAATATGCTAATGCATGCTAATAGTCAAGACCACCTCTTATCAAGCATACATTACAACCTTTTATATAATTTGTCTAATAATTATATAGACTGTGAACTATTACGTTATTTTATAAGGCACCAATAATGTGATCTTCCGTGTGATACCAACACACCACATTATCAATCACACACCACATTATCTATAATATAAAATAATTAGACATTTCATTTGCATAACCACAACGTGAATATATATGCAAGACATGTGATTGAATATAATTAATATTCTCATAGGTAGTTATAGGGAAATAAGGTAATACAAGTATAAAGTATGCTTTGCAGTATACAACCCCAAACGTGAGGCCATCAGAGGGTAGCTTGTAAAGTTTCTCCAGAAGATTCCTAGTAATGGAGATCTCTTTATCCTGTCTTGTGCTCACAATTTAGGTCAAAAGGGCACCTTTCTTATCAGAGGCATACTTGAAGACGGCGTCCTATGTAATTCCTCAACAATAGCTTCATCATAATTTTCAAGGTGAAGGCTTCCAAGCCTATACAGACCCTGTTGCCTGACACAGAAAACAACTAAGTTCATCCCGGCCATATCTTCATCTTCAGAAAAAACACGCTCCTGAAGCATAGTCCTTGCAAAGATTTTACCATCGATGATGATTTTGTTCTTTTGCAGAGAGAGAGAGAGAGAGAGAGAGAGAGAGAGAGAGAGAGATAGATATAGAGAGAGAGAGAGGGAGGGGAACTGTGAGATGAAGTCATTTTTCAGAGATAAAGGTTAAGAACGTAAGTAAATTCATAGAAAAAGCTTTAAGTATTTAGGCTATATGTTGTAGGCTCGTACTATTGCAAAGGCAGAAAAGGATCTTTAGGTCAACATACTGCCCTTTTATAGGTGCTGAGAAGCTAGATTACAGTGAACGGTCAAATTTAAGGATGAGAACAGTTTTTAAATAAACGTAATGGATGAATCCAGACGTACTGGTACATCTTTTCCACCAGTTTTCAATTTAATGCCGGTCCCACCTCTAACACGTTACAGCCTCCACAAATGCATGTTTAGGCGGATTAAATAATTTTAAAATCATGGGTTTTGAGGCTTTAAAGTACAGATGTCCTTTGGATGTTAAATGAGAAATCATTTTTAATTCTGACAGTGTATGTGGACTTAAAACTGTTTTGAGAAGATTAAGTGTATGTAATTGGATACAATTAAAATATCAATTGAAATCCTACAGTATATATGTTGTATCTATGAAAATACCACTTGCAGTCTTAATTAGTACATACAAGATTCAATTCTTACAGCAATTGGTGATTAATACTGTATACAAGAGTCCTACTATGTTCCCCCTTGATTAATGCACACTACAGCTGTAGGAAGGTAATTGTACCCTTTTCTTCCCACAATAAGGATATCGCTTTTTGGTTCGTGTGTTCAATTAACAAGTGTGGACACTGTATTCATGGGTCTTACATTATTCCTCCTCAATTGACAAGTAACATATTAAAAACTTATAGGGGTTTTAACAAGCTACAACATTCCTAATTCCTAACGAAGAATATATAACCTTTTTGTGCTGAGAGGCTTTGTGAAGATATAGGATGGAACTTTTCGATCCGAACATCTTTATTCTCCACATGATTTATGATGAAATGATGTTTCATATCAACATGCTTGGTCGTTGAATGAAATACAGGATCGTATGTGATTGCGATTGCACTCGTGCTGTCGCACATGACAGGAGTTTCTTTAGACTCGACGCCGTCGACATGTAGCTGTTGTTGCACCCAAATGATCTGCATATAGCAGCTTCCAGCAGCATAATATCCTGACTCAGCTGTAGAAAGAGAGTTGGCTAATTGGTTCTTACTGAACCATGAGACGATTCTTGGTCTAAGGAAGTGATAAATTCCGCTTGTACTCTTGCTATCCATCTTGCAGCCTCCGAGATTCGAGAAGTTGTAGCCTACCAATTAAATCCTCCTTTCTTAGGATGCCATAATCCTACACTGATTATTCCTTTGACGTCCTTAAGGATTTGTTTCGCTGTGGTGAAGTGTCTCTTTAGGTGCAACCTGATATCGAGCACACAGTCCTACAACATTTTTGATATCGGGTCTGCTGCCTATTAGGAACAAAAGTGAGCTTATTATCTTCATATAGAGTGATTAGTCCACTGGTTTTCAACTTCGTCAGCACTTATTTGTCTGGAAGTGATCATGGGGTTCAATGATGACTTTGAGGTGTTCATCCTAAATTTGTTGAGTAGATCCTTGCTGTATTTCTCCTAGTTGATGAATATACCTGTAGGCAATTATTTGACCTGCAATCCTAAGAAATAACTAAGTTCTCTCATCATACTCATTTTCAATTTTTCTTTGTATGAGATGATAGAACTTCTTACACAGATCATGGTTAGTTGAACCAAAAATAATATCATCCACATAAATTTGAACCATAATAAGGTCATCACCTTCCTAGATTTTGAAGTGTGTCTTGTCGACAGCATCGTTCTCAAATATGCTATTGATAAGATAAAGCGACAGGGTTTCATACCGGGATCTAGGTGCGTGCTTAAGTCCCTACAGTGCTTTCCTTAGCCTGTAGACAAGATCACCTTCCTCCGCGTTGGCAAACCTTGGAGGTTGTTCAACGTAGACTTCTTCAGCTAGATTGCCATTCCAGAATGCGCTCTTAAATTTCACTTAATATACGATGAAGTTCTTGTAAGCATCAAATATTAGGAATATCTGAATGGATCTAATCTAGCTACATGGACAAATGGTTCATCGCAGTCTATGACTTGTTCCTGTCTAATCAGTCTGAACTTGTTTCTTATAAGTAGACCATTTTCGTTCTTCTTGTTTCAAAATACCTATTTTATTCTAACTACAGCTTGATCGCCTAGTATGGGAACTAAGTACCAAACATTGTTCCTTTCGAATCCATTCAGCTCTTCCTCTATCGATGTAATCCAATGAGAATTGTTGAGAGCTTAGTTGGCTGAGATAGGTTTCTATTGAGCTAAGGATACAGCTAGTGTGCACATGGTAAGTATATGGAGTTCGGCTTTAGACTTCCATACAGAATATTAGGATGTGTTCAGTCCAGATTCTCTTTCCTCTTTTGCACATAGTACAGTTCCTTGTGTACTCTATACTCTTCTTTTGGGATAACTATCACCGATTACTAACTTATGTAGGTGATCTCTTAACCATCTACATTCGGATTCTAACTCCATTTCCCTAGCTGGTTGTAGGGTCAGCTTCGGCATCCACAACATCAACTTCAACTACATAAGCCGTTCTTACAGCTCCGAGGTATATTTTCAGAGATATGACAGTGTCTTGCTCAAGCTGTGGGATTTCCTCAAGGGTTAAGTTATGGACTATTTAGGTTAGGTTGTCTACTCTTTTAGGATTACAATGAGGTTCATCAAAAACAACCTGAACGGACTCCTCTAGAGTTAGTTTCCTTTTGTTGAAAATCCTAAAAGCCTTGCTGACGTAGGAGTATCCAACAAATATACCCTCACCAGATTTCTCATCGAAGCTCTTGAGATGATCCTTCCCATTTTTAAGAACATAACACCTGCAGAAAAAATGTGAAAATATGCAACCTTAAGAGTTTTATTGTTCCATACCTTGTATGCGGTTATGTTGTGGTGCTTATTGATGATACAACCGTTTTATGTATCACATGCTGTATTTGTTGCTTCTCCCCAGAATTGTCGTGTAAACTTACTTGCTGCAATCATTGTTTAAGTTGTCTCCTTCAGCGTTCTGTTCTTTCGCTTGGCAACACCATTTTGTTGTGGGGTCCAGGATACTGAATATTTATGCTGTATGCCATTGTCCACATAGTATTTTACTATGAAGTGATTTGTTGATTAGGTGCCTCCATCGGACCGAATGGATACGATGTTCAGCCTGTTCTCTTTCTAAAGCTTCTTCAGGTTTTCCAGCAGCTTTGTGGTTGTATCCTTCTTCTTTCTAAAGAATATGGTCCATGAATACCTAGAAAATTCACCAACAATAACAAGACTTTATTTCTTTCATCGTAGACTGAATAGGTCTACAGGGCCATATAAATCCATATGAAGTAAATACAGGACAATATGGGTTGAGAGATATGATTTGCTCTTCAGCGAGGTCTTGACTTGCTTGCCTTTCTGACAGGGTCCACAGGCTCTATTCTTATGAAATGAGATATCTGGAAAGCCTCTGACCATTCCCTATTGGGCTAATTTGATGATGGTCTTCAAGATGATATGAGATATCCTTTCCCTATAGTCAAGTTTTATCTGTAGTGCCTTTGGCAATAAAACAAGGAATTACAGCACTAGTAGGTTTCCAACCAGCAACGTACATGTTACCTTACTGGATTTCTATGATTACAACTTATTGGGTCTTTATGTTCTTCAACCTACAGTGTCTTTCATATAATTTTACCGAGAACTATTTGTCACAAAAATGGCAGAAACTTAGAAGGTTATACTGTAGTCCTTCTACATAGGCTACGTCAGCGACTTTGAACTTTCCTACAAGCAAGGTTCATTTGCCTCTTGTTCTGCCTTTGTATTTGTCACCGAATCGCAACTTTGGACCTATACCTTCTACATAACCTGTGAGTTTATTGATATCTCCTGTCATGTGCCGAAAACATCCACTGTCGAAGTGCTAGATGTCCTCCTTCCTGATATCTTGTAATCAAAATTAAGTAGATTTAGGTCCCATTTGTTCCTTGGATCCTTTTTAGTGCCTTTAGGTACCCATATTTTCTTTACATCAATTTGTTTGCTATAGGTCTTGTTGCGTCCTTTCTTACAAGATTTACATGGGGCAGACACGTATTCGCTTTAAGCATGTAAAATTGAGAATTTTGGTTCCAGTTAGGTTGTTGTCTAGGGGGAGGAACCATGTTTCTCTACTTTATGGATTGCCTCCTGGGTTTCCAATTGGATTCCCAGAGCTACTGTTAATAGAATCAGGCAGCAACTTGCTTGCAAGAGAGGCGCATGGGTTCCTGTACCCAGTATTCAGGAGCTGCATACTGTTGATAGTACTGAGATGAAAATTATTTATTGTACTGGGGTACAACCTTCCTTCTTTATTTTTAGTGATGCCGCTAGTATTCTTGAGGGGAATACTATTGGCATTGTGTATTGCATCTAATAGGTTTCTGAGGTTGTGCTGTTCGCTGCTTGTGATATGAGCATGGTGGTGGAATAACAACCTTGAATATCTTAGAAGATACAACTGTAGCCTTACATTTGTCTACAGGAACAGCCTTTGTAATCTCCTCAGTATTAGGGCTTGGGACCAGTTCAACCTCTTTGACAAATACAATACTGGTTTTGCCACCGTTGGAGAACGAGCTGTATCATAAACCACGTCTATCACCAACATGTTGTCCAGTGCAAAGGAGATCTTCCATCCTTGGGTATGATTTCTCAAACGACTTGAGGATGTCCCGACTCCCCCTCTGGTTTCCCAAGAAGCTGTATCTTGGCTTTTCGTAAAGCATAATTATTTGTCTTACTTTGATTATGAGATTTTACCTCATTTCCTTTATATGTAAGTTGACGATTTCTCCCCATGAGTTTTTCATGTGTGACTTTTTTACTTTCACAATCCAAGGACATATTTTCGTAATTGATTTTTAGCAAGTTATTTTCATCCTTCACCTATAGGTTGGAAAGTGGGAGATGTAGGTTTTCTTGTTTTAGCATCCCATGGGCTTGTTGATGTAACACCCCCGATATATTTAGGAATATTACAGCGCCGCAAATCCTTTTCATAAGAATTTACAAGGCTGAAGAAATGAAAAGACAACAACAAGGACCAACATATGAAAGTAACTAGAATAAATACAACAGTTCTGGACAAAAATACCGAAAACACAATTATCCAAAGGAAGAATATTAATACATCACCAAAATCCAATCATTAGAAACGACGTCGTACTCGAGTACTTATTAAAAATAACACAACAACAGACAATGAAACACGGTCGGAACATCACTCTGCACCCTCGTTGTCATGCAGCTCTAGTGGTTGTTTTCTTGCTCTCCTGGATCCTGAACATACAAAAATGTTCACCCCCGAAGGGGTTAGCACAACGATGCTAGTACAAGTACGATAATCATATAACAATGATTTAATCAACAATAATCATGACAAATTTCTCCAACGAGAAAAATAATAACAACACATATCACATCATAACAGTCTCAACATACTCATGGTATTCCAACGATCCAGCGCACATAGCTATAGATTCCCATGATGATCCCGTCAGACCAAAACATGGTGGAACTACCTGTCCAACGATCCAGCGCACACAGCTATAGATTTCCCATGATGATTCCCGTCAGATCAACACATGGTGGACAATTAATCATAACACATGTACACAGTACAATCACAACATAACCGACATAAATCGGACAATTCTAATTAAAGTACTTGCCTCGATTCGATGACAAGAATGATACTTCCACGAAAAATGGAACACTCGAAGGTCGCCCCTTCGATCAATCACGTAACAAGCTCGAACCTTAGAAAAAAGAAATAATATAGAGTTCATCTCATGTCATACGAACATCTAACAATCCAAATTACGATCGGAAGTTCATAAAATGTAATCGGCCTGGCTTGATTAATGCACGCTACGTATCCTATGTAGCGTACGTTAAGGCTACTTGTTAGCGCACGCAATTACACGAAGTCTAGCGTACGCTAACCATGCACTGTCAGTACCTCACTGATCAGTCGATTGACTCATTTGATGATATAACGCACGTTATATTCCAAGTCTAGCGTACGTTAACTTATGCCCGATAGCGCACATTAACTATAAAGCTTAGCGCACGTTAAACATGTATGACAGTTCTTCCCTGGGCAGTCGACTGTTCTAAATGTGATGAAACTTATGAAATCCTCATTGTTTGATATACGTTATCTCCATGCATATTACGTTCATCTTATTACAAATGATCTCACAGATTCAAATATCTTCGAGATACAAGGATACGTATAATCATCACAACACCATATTCCATCTTGATTACAATTCTCATGTGAAGTTTGGTGTTCTTAAGGTCGATGCACTAGATTCCAATATCATCATTACATCCCGATTTAACCATAAAGATGAACTAACAATTCCAACTTATAAGAAAGGATGTAAATCTTCTATGATTCTTTCCTAAGTCCGTTTAACAAAAGTGATAACTTTACGTCTACGACCAATATGGTAACGTCATCAATACGGATAATCAATCTCAGAATATTTCTCTCATCATTCGACATGGTAAGATGCTAATCATGATGTTTCCAACGATGATATAATAAGTATAAACATTGCAACCTATAAACATGATGTTGTTTGGATAATTCATCAATGGAACTCAATATCTTGATAGCATAATCCTCATATCCTTAATAACACGAATCCAAGGTAAGAGATAGTATTAACATACCTTAAGATGAAGAAAACACTGAAACAATAGGTAAACTTCAACCCCGGTTGCTTGTGTGTTACTCCAAAGTGAGTTTCTTCTTCAATGATCAAGTGTAAGTACTCTCCAATCTTTAATGATCATGTAAGAAGGGTTTATATGTGTTTAAGAAGTAGGGAAGGCTATCTGGACTTTCCAAAATATGAAGAATGAGTGATAGAATCGTAAACCAAATGAAATGGGGTGCTGTCCCTTATATAAAGTTTCTGTACGATAGCTGTTTAGCGCACGCTATCGTACTGTCCTTAGCGCACGCTAATTAGCGTTGACTCCAAAACTATCCAGGTTCATCCGAGGGAATCTTATCTGGACCCATGTCTGGCCGGCGCATGTGCTAGCCGCCTAGCTCAATACTTGACTGCCTAACGCACACAATTCCTCATTCGTAGCGCACGCTAGTTTTAGCTGATAACGTACGTTAAGCTACATTCTTAGCGTACGTTATCACGTGTTCGCATGAGAAAATTTACATGTTGTTATACTCATGTACAAGGATACAAATATAGATCATACTCCAATTATCGAGATCATAATTCCGAATAATATAGGGTTCGACAACAGATGAAATACACAATAATAAATCCGGATATTACATACTCTCCTACTAAAAAGGAGTTTCATCCAGAAACTCAAGACGAAAATAACCCTGGATATTTGGACTTCATGCTATCTTCCGTTTCCCAAGTGGCTTCTTCCACTCCGTGGCGTCACCACTGAACTTTGACCAAAATGATTGGTTTGTTCCTCAACTGCTTAACTCGACTCTCGAGTATCCTGACCGATATCTCTTCAAACATTCCATCCTGAGCGACTTCAATCTCACCGAAATCAATGACATGACTAGGATCCGGTATATATCTCCATAACTGGGATACGTGGAAAACGTTATGAACATGGCTTAATGACGGCAGTAATGCCAATCTGTATGCCAACTCTCCAACTCTCTCAAGGATCTCGAATGGTCCGATATATCTCGAACTCAGCTTTCATTTTCTCCCAAAAAGAAAGATTCCCTGAGTAGGAGAAGCTTTTAAAAGCACGTGATCTCCAATACTGAACTCTAATGGACGACGGCGTACATCTGCATAAGATTTCTGTCTACTCTGGGCGGTCAACAGCCTTTCGCGAATTAAAACTATCTTCTCTTGAGTTTGCACGATCAACTCTGGTTCCATTCCGATCAAATCTGATGAATTGTCCCAACATAGGGGAGATCTACATCTTCTCCTGTATAATGCCTCAAACGGTTCCATCTTAATAGAAGTATGCCAACTATTGTTGTAGGTAAATTCAATCAACGGTAGATGAACTTCCTAGTCAGTTGACCAATCTAAGGCACAAGCCCTTAGCATATCTTCCACTGTTTGAATAGTTCTCTCGGATTGTCCATCTGTATGTGGGTGATAAGCTGTGCTGAAGTTCAATTCGGTCCCCAAGGCTTTATGAACTTCTTTCCAAAACTGAGATACAAAACGACCATCTTGGTCAGAAATAATGGTCTTCAGCGTACCATACAATCGGACTATCTCTGAAATAAATACTCGTGCCAACCTCTCTGGTCCCCACGTGTCCTTAATGCCTAGAAAATGAGCTGATTTGGTTAAACGATCAACTATCACCCAAATCATGTTCATTTCGGTCTTGGTTCTCGGTATACTAGTGATAAAGTCCATCGATATGTCCTCCCACTTCCATTCAGGAATCAGAAGCGGCTTCAGCATTCCGGCAGGTCGTTGAAGCTCGATATTAACCTGCTGACAGGTCAAAACAGTTCGAGACATACTCAGCTACATCTTTCTTCATGTTGCCCCACCAAAAGTTCTGTTTCAGGTCCTTATACATCTTACTGGTGCCCGGGTGGATAGAATAGGGCGTGTTTTGAGCTTCCTTCATAATCGTATATTTTAGAACATCGACATCGGGAACGCGAAGTCGGTTCTGAAATCTCAAAACTCCATCATCATGAATTACGAATCCGGGGGCCATTCCCTTGATCACTTCATCACGTAACCGAATCATCAGAGGATCATCTACTTGCTTTGATTTGATTTCTTCGGTTAACAATGAAGTTATTTCCATCACAAACAGTTGTACTTGGACTCTTTTCAACCATACTTCAATTCCTTCTCGAATCATATCTCGTTGAATGCTGAGCTAGGAGGTCAGAGTCTCCAGCATCTGAATAGAAACAGGCTTGCGGCTAAGTGCATCGGCCACTACATTTGCTTTGCCTGGATGATAAAGAATCTCCAAGTCATAGTCCTTAATAAGTTCCAACCATATTCTTTACCGCATGTTCAACTCTTTCTGACTGAAGATGTATTTGAGACTCTTGTGATCCGTAGAGATCTGACAGTGAGTCCCGTACAGGTAATGTCTCCAGATTTTTAAAGCAAAAACTACTGCTGCCAGCTCCAAATCATGTGTTGGGTAATTCACTTCATAAGGTTTCAGCTGTCATGACGCATAAGCGATCACCTTATCATTCTGTATCAATACGCATCTGAGTCCTTGGTTCGAAGCATCACTGTAAACTATAAATCCTCCATTTCCCCGTGGAAGTGCTAAAATTGGTGCCGTCGTCAATCTCTTCTTCAATTCATCAAAACTATTCTGGCAAAACTCATTCCACTCAAACATTTGAGTTTTCTATAGTAGTCGAGTAAGTGGGCGGGTAATTTTGGAAAACCCTTCCACGAACCGACGATAATATCCAGTAAGTCCTAAGAAACTCCGGACTTTTTTCACGTTCTTAGGAGGCTTCCAATCCATAACTGCTTCGATATTCTGAGGATCTACTCGGAATCCTTCAGCTGATACCACATGTTCGAGGAACATTACTTCCTTTAGCCAGAATTCACACTTAGAAAGTTTGGCGTACAATTGTTCATTTCTCAATAGGTCTAACACAATCCGTAAATGCTGTGCATGCTCTTCCGGGCTCTTAGAATACACCAGAATGTCATCAATGAATACAACCACAAATTTATACAAATACTCGATGAACACTCGGTTCATCAATTGCATGAATGCAGCAGGTGCGTTAGTGAGACTAAACGGCATCACTACAAACTCATAGTGTCCGTAGCGAGTTCTGAATGCTGATTTCAAAACATCAGATTCCTTAATCCTCAGCTGATGATATCCTGATCTCAGATCGATTTTAGAAAACACTGTTGCTCCTTGTAACTGGTCAAACAAATCATCAATCCGTGGCAATGGATACTTGTTCTTAATCATCATCATGTTCAGCTCTCGATAGTCAATACACAGTCGAAGCGATCCATCCTTCTTCCGGACAAAAAGAACTGGTGCTCCCCAGGGCGAAATGCTTGGATGGATATAGCCTTTGTCCAGTAACTCCTCCAGTTGCTTTTTCAGTTCGTACATCTCAGTAGGTGCCATACGATACGGCGCCTTAGAAATTGGTGTAGCTCCGGGTTCCAGCTCGATGGTGAATTCTACATCCCATCGTGGAGGTAGTCCAGGTAACTCATCAGGAAATACATCCGGAAATTCGTTCATAATAGGAATGGATGAAAGTTCCACAATTTCGTCTTCTTTCTTCATTGCATAGCACCAGTATTCGGTACGGCACTGTTTCAAAAATTTAACAGCTTTCATCGCCTTGATCATCTTCCCTGAGCTTCCTGGTTTCCATCCTTCAAACAGTATTTCGGAACCATCGTCAGCGATCAGCGAGATATTCCTCTTTCAGTAGTTTACAATAGCTCCATATCGATTAAGCCAATCATCTCCGAGTATCAGGTCGTCTCCTTGCATTTCTATCACAATCAGATTTGAGAGCCACTCTCTGCCTCCAAATGATACAGGAAAATCTCTAGTTTCTAAGTTTCCAACAATCCTGTCTCCGCTTGGTAAACCCACAACATAAGGTTCACAATTATGAAAACCAGAAATATTCAAACGATTTACACAAGACAAGGATATAAATGAATGCGTAGCTCCTGTATCGAATAAAACGCTAACTGGCTGGGAAAGGATCTGAACAGTACCTGATGTGATAGCAGCATCCTGATTGTCTGTTCTCCTCATCTCGTACAGACGTGGGGGAACAGATCCGGCACTCGATGTACCCTTTCGGTCCCACTGTCCTCTGCCTCGTCCGTGGCCAAAATTCTGAGGCATCTGAACACTTTGCTGCGTCTGTTGGATACTGGCTTCTCTCTGAGCTGGCTTTGATGTACGGGTTCCATTAAACTTTGTGGCATCCTTGCAAAACATCGCACGATGCCCTTCTTGTCCGCACTCAAAACATGTAACTTGAGTACGAAAACAATCACGCCAAAGGTGGCCTGGGCGACCATAGCTAAAGCACTTCCTAGCTGTATCCGACGTGACTGATACTGCTCCGGAGTTCCTTCCGCTTTTGGATAGGTGCGGAGGTTTCTTAAACGAATGAAAGGATGACTGAGCCTTGCGGGGCCCGCTGCTCTTGTGCTCTGTGAAACTACCATAGACTTTCTGCTTCTTGGATTCTGTAAACTTCTCCATTGCTACTTCCTTGATTTCATACGCCAGCGCCTTATCCTGGTATTGACGGAGAGTGGTACATTCAAAACCGGACATGTACCTCTGGATTTCTGGTTTCATTCTCATGTCAAAATGGATCATCATTTCTGCATCTGTTCTGACTAGGTGTCGAACAAACGCCATCTGTTGATTAAACGTTTTAATTTTGTGGGATACTGGTTCGTCTGACGGCTGTGCGGAGAAAAATTCCCGAACTTTGGCTTCCCTCACAGGACGAGGGTAGTACTGAGTTTCCATCATCAATTTAAATTCTGTCCAGTCAACATCACGGTCTACAGGCCGGATGGTTTCCCACCACTCGGATGCTTCCCCTATCAGAAGTACTGAGCAATAGGGGCTCTCCAGTCGTCTGGGCAATTAATCCCGGTAAAAATTTTCTCCAATTCCTTTAACCAATGATCCCAGGTGGGAGTCTCAGAAATACCATCGAATTTAGGTGGTTGCATCTTCGCCACCTATTGCAGCCATCAGTCGCCTCGATTTCCCATTGTTGGGATAACAACCTTTATCTGAAATTGTTGGGATGACAAATACCCGGTATCGAAACAGTTAGGATAAACAATCCCTGTATCGAATAATGGTGATAAGATGTTTTGACAATATGCCAATCCAACATACAGTAAGGAAACTGTATCGAAAAGCTGATCTAAAGTGTCAACCTGTATCGAAGACCTGTCATAGATCCAGCATTCAGTGGAACTTATCAGTACAGCAAAGAAGTCTTATAAAGACTAAGTATGGAAGCTGTCTCGAATAGCAATACAATGATCCTTCTATACAGCTCTCAACAGGACAAGAAGGAATCTTGAGTATTCGCTAAAAGTCAAGTCCCGTTGATAAAATAGTATTTAAATACTAAAGGATAAAGTATTTAAATACTGTAAAAAGATCTTCAAACAAGCGCAAATTCTGGATCGTGTTTTATTCAAACACATCATCCCGTTGGAACGGAATCTTGCTCAACGGATTTATCTCAATGGATATATTTTCAGAAGACTATATATATCTTCTCAAGGCGTTGAAGATCAGTTACCAATACCAATGTTATCAAAAGCTTACGAAGTTATTATCATATACATCAGAGCAAAACATATCTCCCCAAGCTTTCTGCTATTCAGACAAAAGAGATATACAGTGCTCAACAACTTGAACAACACATCATCAGCTTATAGCCCAGAAAGTCATAGCTGTTGTTCAACCCTGTTCTATCCTTGAACAAACCCAGATCAGCCCTGTGTGGACTGAGTAATCTTTGCTTCTCCCGAACTGTGTGTGAAGGATTTGCATCGAAGAAGACGAAGCTTCAGAACTATGTGTGAAGAAGCCAGTCAAGTGTTAGCTCAAACCAATCTGTGTGAACGGTTGAAGCTAAGATCTTTATATCAATCTGTGTGAACGATATATTGATTAAGTGTTGTTATAATTATGTAGTTGTGTACGCAGTAATTATAATAAACTTTTTACTCCTGTGTGGAGGACCAGTGGACGTAGAGGGGTTTACCTCGAACCACTTTAAATACTGTGTTATTTACCTTCTGCCTTACTTGTTTTATTAAACTGTGATTATTTTTAGTACACTCTTCTTATCGAGTTGCTGTATCCACAACAACTTACTATTTAAGACTTCCGCTACGCACTTAGATTTAAAATCAGTACAGCTTGTTGTTTAAAACACTTTCCACACTATATCCAGTATACTTAGTGGCCAACAAGTGGTATCGGAGCGGTTGATTCTAAAAAGAATCAGTCGTATTTTTAATCAAATCAGATCCAAAATTACTTAATTTTTAAAACAGTCTTTTTCATTCCTTTATTCTCACATGGATACATCAATGATCAACAAAGAACCCATGTTCTCTATTAATGAATTTGATGATTTGAGAATCAGGATGGAGGCTCATCTTGCAGCAATGCACGAAGAGATGATTTTTGTTATATAAGATGGCCCCATCAAGATAATGAAGGTAAACACGGCCGCAAGTATTGACGGCCAAGCCCATACTGAGATGCTCGAGAAGGAGCGAGAGCAATGGACCACAGATGAAAGAAAGCGTGCCAACCTCAACAATGTGGCTAAGAACACGTTATTTGTCACTCTTGACAAAGGCACGTTCTCAAAGGTAAAGAGCTGTAAAACACCCAAGGAAATCTGGGATAAACTCAAGTTGATTTGTGAGGGAACTGAGCTCTCAAAAGAAAACAAAATTTCAAAACTGACTCAGCAATTTGAATCTTTTGAAATGAAACCAACTGAGACACTTGAGGAACTTGACCCCAGATTCACTGGTATTGTTGGTGAACTTGAAGCTTTGGGCAAAATTTATACTCAAAAGGAGAAGAATTTAAAAATTTTCAGATCTCTCCCTGCCCGATGGGACATTAAGACCACAGCTATGCGTGTGTCGTGTAATCTAAATGAAATATCTACTTTTGATCTCTTTTCTGACCTCAAAGCTTTCGAGTATGATATAGACATGAGAGAGAAAGCTAAAGAATCTCCTAGGATTACAGCCTTAGCCGCTGTATTGAACCGTCAACATAGCATGCCCAGCTCGTCGAAGCCTAGTCACAAGAATGCTGACAGTGACGATGACATCCTGTCTCAAGATGAAATGGCGCTTCTCATGCATAAGTTCAAGAAGTTCATCAAGCAATCGGGAAAGACTCCCTACAGGACCAAACCTGTCCACAAGGTAAGTACCGAAACTTCATCCGGTGATGCTAACCTGTGCTATAATTGCAGGAAACTGGGACATTATGCAAACAAATATCCTCATCCCAAAGTTTAAAGGTTGCCAGAAGCCGAGCAACAAGAAAGGGATGAACGAAGATGTGCTTGGAAAAATAAGCTCAAGTCCCTTATTGGAGAATCAGAAGCCTCCCCCACACCATCCAAATCCGAAGAATGTCTTCAGGTGGTCACTGAAAGTGATTCATCTGATGATGTGTTCGATGATAAAGCATATATGTGCTTTATGGACAAAGACATTCCCGAAGATGAAGATAGCGACGATGAGGTAAGCTCAACCTCAATCATCCCTCCCAATGCATCTCATACTTTTGAAAACATGATGAATGAGTTTAAAAACATTCAAAAGGCCCATGAGACACCGAAAAATGAGAATATACAGCTCCAACTATCTAACCTAGAGCTGAAAGATGAAAATGACTTGCTGAAAATAAATTATGAAAATATGTCTATTGATTGTGAAACCACCAAAGTCGATTATGAAAAACTCATGGAGAGCAATCATCAACTTGCTCATGAACTAAGTGAGGTTAAAACTCACAATGAGAGCAAGACAAATGATTTCGTTCTACTTCAAGCAAAAGTCAAAACTCTAGAAAAACGAGAAGATGAACTTGAGACCATTCTGAAATCGTTCGAGAAATCGTCCAAAAGAATGGAAGAAATTCTAAGCACTGTGCAACATGCTCATGATAAAAGTGGCTTAGGATACAGCTCATGTTCAAACAAAGGGAAAACTAGTACAGTGTTTGTCAGGAGTGTGGAACCCATTCCTGTGTCGAAAGAAACTTCGAGTCCTGTGAAGGAACCTGTTGCACAGCGAACAGCAAAGGCTGCCATTCCGCCACCTCAATCGTACTCCAGATAGCGGAATCACCAGCCATTCAGAACTGAAAGGCGCACTCAACAGAATGCTCCCCGAGCATATCAACAGCGCCAACATCCGTTCAGAAGTAAGGATGTATCCAAATACCAAAGGCCCGCACGGCAGTACTATCAGTACAGCACGCCTAGGTATTGGATACAGGAGCCCCGTTATTCCTCGAGAAAATAGGTGTCCGCACAGTATCAACCACAGCGTTGGGAATCCAACTGGAGACCCAGAAGGCAAGCTGTTAGGCCAAAGAAAATGGTTCCACCTCCAAGGCATCACTCGTACTGGACTAATAATAATAACCCTGAATTTTATATGCATAACAATTATCATGGTTATAGAGACTACGTATATGCCCCACGTAGATACTGCAACACTGTACCGAATGTGACCTACAGTAAACTAATTGCTGTCAGGAAAATTTGGGTACCTAAAGGCACTAACATTCATGGACTCAAAAATCAAAGGGGACCTAAATCTACCTAATCTCTTTGCATACAGGACATCCTAGAGGAGGACACCTGGTACTTTGATAGTGGATGCTCTCGGCACATGACCGGAGATAGAAGCAAGCTATTAGATTTTGTAGAAGGTCGCGGTCCAAAAGTTCGCTTCGGTGATAAATCTAAAGGAAGAACAAGAGGGAAAGGAAACCTTCTTGTAGGAAAATTCAAAGTCACTGATGTTGCATATGTTGAAGGCTTACAGTACAATCTACTTAGTATTAGCCAGTTCTGTGATAAACAGTTCTCGGTGAAATTATATATAGATCGCTGTAGAGTCAAGAACATCCAGACCAAATAAGTGGTGCTTACAAGAAGCAGATCAGGTAACATGTATATTGCTGACTAGAAGCCTATGAGCTCCTCAATTCCATGTTTTGTTGCCAAAGGCACTGCAGATCTAATCTGGTTATGGAACAAGAGGATGTCTCACATCAACTTCAAGACGATCAACAAGCTCTCAAGACAGGGAATGGTAAGAGGATTGCCAAATGTGTCATTAAAAAAGGACAGCGTCTGCGGACCATGTCAGGAAGGCAAGCAAATCAAGTCCACCCTGAAGAGCAAATCCTACCTTTCAACCCAAAGAGTGTTGGAAATGCTACACATGGATCTCTACGGTCTTGTAGACCCGGTAAGTTTGGGAAGTAAGAAATACTGTCTTGTTGTTGTTGATGATTACTCCAGGTATGCTTGGAAAATCTTCTTAAGCAAGAAGAAGGAAACAACATCAAAGCTACCCGAGCTCTTGAGAAAGCTTCAAAATGGAAAGGCATTGAGTATCTTGTCCATTCGTTCCGACAGAGGTACAGAATTTACTAACCGCTTTATAGAGCAATACTCTTCGGAAAATGGGATACAACACAAATACTCAGCTGCCCGTACACCTCAACAAAATGGTGTTTCCGAGCGAAAGAATATGACGCTGAAAGAAGCAACAAGGACAATGATTGCTGCAAGAAAGTTGCCACAACGTTTCTGGGGTGAAGCAACCAATACAGCATGCTACACTGAAAACTGCTGTATCGTCAACAAGCACCACAACAAAATAGCATATGAGGTATGGAACAACAAAACTCCGTTAGTTTCATATTTTCATATTTTTGGATGCAGGTGCTATGTATTAAACAATGGGAAGGATCAACTTAGAACCTTTAATGAGAAGTCGGATGAAGGAATATTTGTAGGATATTCCTCTGTCAGCAAAGCCTACAGGATCTTTAACAAAAGGAAGATGACGATTGAGGAATCTGTTCATGCAGTGTTCGACGAACCTCACCATGACCCTACAGGAGTAGAAGATGTTACTCAGACCATCCAACAACTTTCCATCTTAGATCCACCAACTCCCATAGAACCTGTTGTTGACCTAGAAATCAACCCCGCAGCTGTAAGGATCGACGTAGATGAAGCCGATGCTATACAAGCTGAAGATGAAACTATAGCAACTCTAGATATAGTATGGGACCCTGAATTAGAACCCGACCGAAGATGGTTGAGAGATCACCCGCAAGAGCTGATCATTAGAAACATTAATGCTGGTGTTTCTACTCGTAGGAGAATACAGAGTACACAAGGAAATGTACTGTGTGCACAAGAAGAACTAGATACTGAGATATCACCATTCCCTGAATGGAAATCTCAATCCGAGCTTAGAAGACTCAACATGTGCACTATTGCTATATTCTTAGCCCAGTCCAAACCTGTTTCTACCATAGACGCTCTTAATAACTCTCATTGGATAACATCTATGGAAGAAGAGCTTAACGGTTTTGAGAGAAACAATGTATGGTATCTTGTACCCAGACCTATGCATCAATTGGTTATAGGAACCAAATGGGTATTTTGAAATAAGAAGGATCGAAATGGACTAATCATAAGGAACAAATCCAGACTAGTCACACAAGGCTATAGACAGGAAGAAGGCATAGACTACAATGAAATGTTTGCCCCTGTAGCCAGACTAGAAGCCATTAGGATATTTTTAGCCTTTGCCGACCATAAGAGCTTCATTGTATATCAAATGGACGTCAAAAGTGCATTCCTAAATGGAGACCTTGCCGAAGAAGTTTATGTTGAACAACCACCAGGGTTTGCCAACACAGACGGCATCGATCTAGTATACAGGCTAAGGAAAGCATTGTATGGACTTAAGCAAGCCCCTAGAGCATGGTATGAGACCCTGTCCCAGTATCTAACCGATAATGCATTTGAGAAAGGTGCTGTGAACAAGACCTTATTCAAAATATAGGAAGGCAATGACCTTCTAATGGTGCAAATCTATGTAGATGATATAATTTTTGGTTCAACTAACCTTGCTTTATGTTAAAGGTTCTCTCATCTCATGCAAAGTAAATTTGAAATGAGTATGATGGGAGAACTTAGTTATTTCCTAGGTTTGCAGATAAAGCAGTTGCCTACAGGGATCTTCATCAACCAGGAAAAATACAGCAAGGAGCTTCTCAACAAATTTGGAATGAACACTTCCAAATCATCGTCAACCCCCATGAGCACTTCCGTGCAGATTAGTGCTGATGAAGCCGGAAAGCCAGTTGACCAATCACTCTATAGGAAGCTTATTGGCTCGCTCCTGTACCTAACGGCTAGCAGGCCCGATATCCAGTTTGCTATATGAGTGTGTGTGAGATATCAAGTAGCACCCAAAGAATCACACTTCAATACAGCTAAACAAATCCTGAAGTATATTAAAGGAACAGTCGATGTAGGACTGTGGTATCCTAAAGAAGGCGGATTCGATTTAGTTGGATACAGCGACTCGGATCTCGGAGGCTGCAAGCTAGATAGGAAGAGTACAAGTGGAACTTGTCACTTTCTTGGACCTAGACTTGTTTCTTGGTTCAGTAAGAAGCAATTGGCAAACTCACTTTCCACGGCTGAATCAGAGTACTATGCTGCTGGTAGTTGTTGTATGCAGATCCTTTGGATGCAGCAACCGTTGTCAGATTATGGGATTGAATCTAAGGAAACGCCAATCATGTGTGATAGCACGAGTGCAATTGCTATAACGCACAACCCTGTATTGCACTCGCGCACTAAGCATATCAACATGAAGCATCATTTCATAAGGAATCATGTCGAGAACAAGGATGTTCGGCTCGAAAAGGTTCATATAGATATTCAGTTGGCCAACATCTTCACCAAACCTCTCGACACAGCAAGATTCAACATGCTTAGACAAGAATTGGGATTGCTACAGCCTAACTCCCTGTAAGTAGTTTACTGTTTTTACTCAACAATTGAGGGGGAATGCTGTAAGACCCAAGAATACAGTATCCACCATTAATTACCTGTACACTCAGAACCTTTAGTACAGCACTGTAGTGAACAAAGACATATGAATCATCCTACAGATGACGTGTGCAATAATTAAGGGGGAATACAGTATGGCCCATGAATACAGCATTAATCCAAAAGTTGCTGTATGGAATTGAAACCTATATGTACCTTTTAAGGGGAACGTCAGATCGTCATGATACAAAGATATACTATAGGATTTCGATTCAGTATATATATATTATATTATAATATTTCCTTTTAAAAATAATTTTTGTCCACGTGCCCTGTTTTCATGTCAAACGTCATTTACATTAAATGCCTTACACGACATCTGGACAATTGAATCTCAAAAGCAACGATGTTTTCAAATTGTTTAATATTTAATACCGCAGTTTCAGGCATCGAGGGTAATAACAAATGTCAGAAGTGGGACCCGCTCCTATTTTAAAATTCACTGGATAAGTGTACCAGTTATACTAAGTCCATCGTGACCGTTCATTTCAAACGCCAGTTCCCATCCCTTAAATCTGAGCATTCGTACTCCGAAAACCCTTCTTCGCCGCCTACTATAAAAGGAATGAAATTGCCATTTGAGACTCTTTACGCCTTCTGGATATTTTGAGAGCACTCAAGCAAATACAGCCTACAAGTTTTTCTGCGTTTTACTGCAAATTTCTCTTAATCTTTTTCATCTTTTCTTGAGAATCGCCAATGGCTACTCAGACATATTCTCCCGCTCTCAAGAAGTCTCTGAACTTCATCAATGGACAGACCTTCTCCAGATCTGTCGTCATCGAACACATCCATGCTGAAACTGATGACGTTGATACGATGGAGGTCGTCATCACCAGAATCCGTCAACAAGGCCTCTACCGCCTTGGGAGCCACACCGCAGAGAAATATGACGTTCATCTTGTTGAGGAGTTCTACCTCAATGCAGTGGTTCGTTTTCTGCCTCTGGCCCTAGGAGGACATGTTGCTGATATCACTGCCATCATTCGTGGAGTGGAGATCTGCATCGACCAAGATCTTCTCATAAACATTTACAGGCTACCCTCTGAAGGCCTGACCATGGAGGAACTTGAGACATTTGGGTCTCAAGCATTGCTGACCCAATATTATGGCTTGTTCACCGGTTTGATAATGGTTGAAGTGGTTCACACCACCTGCCATAAGAAAAACTTTTGCTTACCATTTGTTTATTTGCATGATTTTTGCTGTCGCATCATTGAAAATCATACTGGTGCATTTGAGATGTGCACTAATCTTAGGTTTAGAATGATGGTAGCTATTATGACCTGTGAAAAGGTCAATTGGTGTCAAATTATTCTGAAATGCTTGCAGGAGGAAGTGTCCAAACCTGGTACTTAGAAGAAACCATTTGGTTTATTTATAAACCACATTTTGGCGAAGTGCGGACTTCCACAATCCGCAGATGCAAAAAAGATAAGTTCCCGGATATACTTGGGAGGAGTCAAGCCCACTGCCTACAAACAAAGTATTCTAATCGCAGACAGGCCTTTTATCTGGAACCTATCGCTTTATGAAGATCTAAGGGACGTTTCTCCTAAGTCCCAAAGTGTGGAATCTTCAAGGAAAAGAAAGAGATCTCACAGCAAGACACCTGTTGCTGCTGAGAAGCCAAAAAGGAAGCTTCAGAGGCTCTCAAAAACTAAATCCACAAAACCCTCCGAGGATGCTTCTATCGTGGCACAACCCACTGAGGAACTACCCCAGGGCCCAACCCCTGTGGAAGAGATGCCCGTTACTGTATCGACAGTAAATACCGAGCCTTTGGCGGCAACGACGGGTATGAGGACATCTGCCAACTTAGAAGACTCTAGCAAGTCGGCTGCCCCTTTGGAGCCAAATGCTACCTCTCCTATGCAGGATTCCACACCCGTACAGGATCCACCTTCCTTCAGGGTACCATCCCCTGTTAGGAATCCCTCTTCCATACAGGATCCCACACCTGTAGAGGAACCAATCGCTACAGTGGACTCAGACGATGTACGAAGTCCCTCCCCGGACACTATTATCAATAAAACCCTTCTTTCTGTGCAAATTGAACAGGCCTACGAAAAAATTCTTCAATGGAAGATCTATAGGCTAGATCCGTACGATACTCTTTACAACTTGAGCGACTGGAGCAATGAAGAAAGATTCGTGTTGGAAGTGACGGACTCCATAAAAGTTGAAGCCCTGATCCAATAGGATAATTTATGCTGCAAAGAGTTAATTGAAAGCCATCTTTTACAGAAATCAGATGCCAGAAGGAAAGGAAAGGATAAGTCCGAGGAATCTCCCAAAAGTCCAAATGAAACCATGACTCAGACGACGATGATGATGCCTTTCAAGCAGGTCTGAGAATGAGCCATGAGGAGGCTCAGGAAAGAGAAGCCTCTCAAGCCAAGAATGATTAAGGGACATCAACTCATCAATCATCCCCTTCGCCACAGCAAGAAAATATTCCTGACGATGAGGAATCAGTCCCTCATGTCGAGGAAGAAGAAAATGTTTCGGAAGAGGCACCCGAGCCTGCTGTCGCCGAAGAAGAAGAATCACGCGCCTTCCAGCAAGAGGAATCAGTCCCTCTGCCGGAACAGGCGGATGCTGAGAGACACCAGGAAGAATCAGTCCCTCCTGTATCCATGTCTATAGAAATCCCTTCGACATAGGAGGATGTCGCACCTCCTACCGCCGAACCCACAACAGCTGCTCCCGCCCCATCAACTATGGAATCCGACGACGGTACTACACCTGAGGATGTCCAACTCACTTCACGTCCTAACGTGAATTTGAGAAGGTTGAATGGAGTAGAAGACTTTGCCAAGCCGGATTCTCCCAACACTGCAGCTAGAAAAGAGCGATTACGTGCTCTTGGCCTTCAAACCGTATTTAACCAGGATGCAGTTAATGCCTTGTATTCAATAGAAAAAGCTCTAAATTGGATGCACACATCTGCTGTTGAAGAAATGAGTGGCTTACAGCATGAAGTCTCCCGAGTGGTGGAAGCCTTCACTATCTTGCCAGAAGTCTTCAAGCAAGCCCTGAGCAATCTGCAAGAGAAGCAAGAAAAGATCCTGAGAGACGAGGAATCTAAAACTCGCATATCTGAGGCCAAGACAGCAGCAGCCTTGATCGAATCCAGTTCTCAACTGCGAGCTCATGACAAAAATATCAAAGATATGTCGCAGGTGCTCTCCTCCCTTGTTGAGAGAATGACAAACATTGAGATGAAACAGGATGTCGCACTGGAGATCCTAGGACGTCTTGATGACGCCAAAAAGGGGGAAGAAGCGAGAGAAGCCGCAAGGAGAACAAGGCTCCAGCATGAAAGAGAATTTAATGCTGCTCAAGACAGCATTACTGCAGAGTTAAATAAACTGGCTGCACCCGCTCAAAGTTTCAGGATTTCAGGTTCTCGACCTAAGTTCCATGATCCCAGCGTCCCATGGCAAAGCATAATCCAAAGACCTTCTGAAATTCGTCTGTCAACCAACCGCCATCCCACTGCTGAAGAAGTGAAGCAATGGAGGAGAAATGAACTGATGAGATATTTTGTAAAACTCGTCAGGGAATCCGCCATCTTCAACGGTAATAAAACCTTAACGGAGGCTGCATATAAATTTACAAAGTTGTTAGAAGAAGAAAAGCTTCCTCTCCAACAAGAAATGAAGTCCAAGCATAGAAGAGGAGATCGGATCACCCATCCAAAAGACTGGATTCTTGCCTTCAACAGATCATACGATGGTAGAGCAATCTACTTAGATCGAGGCAATGATTCCCTACAGCATTGGTGGCGTGGAACCGAAAATGATCCCGAGAAAAGGCCATGGATACACTCGGATTATAGGAGTTGAAATCCTTAGTGTATTATTTTTGTTTCCAATTTACTTTCAAAACAGCAATCTTTGTACTCTATTTCAGTATCAATAAAATTTTGCCTGTCTTGAAAGATTACAACTCGTAATCTACTGTGTTACTGTATGATTACATACTTTAAATTTAATTGCTGGAATTAAATCACAAGTATAGAAACTTGTTCAAAAATTAAGCTGTACGAACTTGCCTGCGAACAGTTCATTGATTCAGTTGTATGCATCTAGAATACATTGTAAGATTGTGCTTGCGCGCCAATCATAAGCTTAAGCTGTAAAAACTCTTAGCTGTATCGAACTCGCCTGCGAGCAGTTCATAAATTAGACTAAGTTGCTGAAAGACAGATCATTTGACAGAAGACCAAGATATCTGCCCGAAGTCATCAAGAAGGTTATTAGCTTCATAAAGAAGGTTTTGGCATCATCAAGAAGGCTTGAAAGATTTAAGTCTTAGCAAATTGTCAAAAGGGGGGAAATTATTGGGATAACAACCTTTATCTGAAATTGTTGGGATAACAAATACCCGGTATCGAAATAGTTAAGATAAACAATCCCTGTATCGAATAATGGTGATAAGATGTTTTGACAATATGCCAATCCAGCATACAGTAAGGAAACTGTATCGAAAAGATGATCTAAAGTGTCAACCTGTATCGAAGACCTGTCATAGATCCAGCATTCAGTGGAACTTATCAGTACAGCAAAGAAGTCTTATAAAGACTAAGTATGGAAGCTATCTCGAATATCAATATACAGTGATCCTTCCATACAGCTCTCAACAGTACAAGAAGGAATCTTCAGTATTCGCTAAAAGTCAAGTCCCGTTGATAAAATAGTATTTAAATACTAAGAGATAAAGTATTTAAATACTGTAAGTCAAAAGATCTTCAAACAAGTGCAAAATCCGGATCGTCTTTTATTCAAACACATCATCCCGTTGGAACGGAATCTTGCTCAACGGATTTATCTCAACGGATATATTTTTAGAAGACTATATATATCTCCTCAAAGCGTTGAAGATCAGTTACCAATACCAACGTTATCAAAAGCTTACGAAGTTATTATCATATACATCAGAGCAAAACATATCTCCCCAAGCTTTCTGCTATTCAGACAAAAGAGAAATACAGTGCTCAACAACTTGAACAACCCATCATCAACTTATAGCCCAGAAAGTCATAGTTGTTGTTCAACCCTATTCTATCCTTGAACAAACCCAGATCAGCCCTGTGTGGACTGAGTAATCTTTGCTTCTCCCGAACTGTGTGTTTAGGATTTGCATCGAAGAAGATGAAACTTCAGAACTGTGTGTGAAGAAGCCAGTCAAGTGTTAGCTCAAACCAATCTGTGTGAACAGTTGAAGCTAAGATCTTTATATCAATCTGTGTGAATGATATATTGATTAAGTGTTGTTATAATTACGTAGTTGTGTACGCAGTAATTATAATAAACTTTCTACTCCTGTGTGGAGGACCAGTGGACGTAGAGGGGTTTACCTCGAACCACTTTAAATACTCTGTTATTTACCTTCTGCCATACTTGTTTTAGTAAACTGTGATTACTTTTAGTATACTCTGCTTATCGAGTTGCTATATCCATAGCAACTTACTATTTAAGACTTCCGCTACGCACTCAGATTTAAAATCAGTACAGCTTGTTGTTTAAAACACTTTCCAAGTTGTATCCAGTATACTTAGTGGCCAACACCCATGTCTGGGATACCCTGATGTCGATCTCCCTATTGTAACCCTACTGCCACCTCCATTCGTTCCACGACCTGGGTGAACTGAGTCATCTGGTTCACCACCTGATGAAGGATTTCGGGCACAGCAGGTTCCGGTTCATTATTAATAGATCTCTGTGGCTCGCCTAAACTGTGGCTAGCCTGATTAGAAGGCAAAGCTTCTCTTTCAGCATTCCTTCTTCCGCGTCCGCGACCGCGACCACGTATACGTCCACCTCTCAACATACTGTAAGCATAAATACTCAATATACAGGAAACAATATCGTTCTAATGTTCAAGTATAAAGAGATACAACATGTAAAGGACGAGATAGAGTTTAGGAACTTACAACCACCGCTCGCATGAAGACGTAGGCAGTACAGTGATGTTATTCGTGGCCGGTTACCTGAAAAGACATATATGACCCCTATTTTAACCCAATGGCCAAGATATCCATAATCTTAGCTCTGTACCATATTCTGTAACACCCCCGATATATTCAGGAATATTACAGCACCGTAAATCCTTTTCATAAGAATTTACAAGGCTTAAGAAATGAAAAGACAACAACAAGGACCAACATATGAAAGTAACTGGAATAATACAGCAGTTCTGGACAAAAATACCGAAAACACAATTATCCAAAGGAAGAATATTAATACATCACCAAAATCCAATAATCAGAAACGACGTTGTACTCAAGTACTTATTAAAAATAACACAACAACAGACAATGAAACACGTCCGGAACATCACTCTGCACCCTCATCGTCATGCAGCTCTAGTGGTTGTTTTCCTGCTCTCCTGGATCCTGAACATACACAAATGTTCACCCCCGAAGGGGTTAGCACAACGATGCTAGTACAAGTACGATAATCATATAACAATGATTTAATCAACAATAATCATGACAAATTTCTCCAACGAGAAAAATAATAACAACACATATCAAATCATAAAAGTCTCAACATACTCATGGTATTCCAATGATCCAGCGCACACAGCTATAGATTCCCATGATGATCCCGTCGGACCAAAACATGGTGGAACTACCTGTCCAACGATCCAGCACACACAGCTATAGATTTCCCATGATGATTCCCGTCGGATCAACACATGGTGGACAATTAATCATAACACATGTACACAGTACAATCACAACTTAACCGACATAAATCGGACAATTCTACTTAAAGTACTTGCCTCGATTCGATGACAAGAATGATACTTCCACGACAAACGGAACACTCGAAGGTCGCCCCTTCGATCAATCACGTAACAAGCTCGAACATTAGAAAAAAGAAATAATATAGAGTTCATCTCATGTCGTAAGAACATCTAACAATCCAAATTACGATCGGAAGTTTATAAAACGTAATCTGCCTGGCTTGCTTAACGCACGCTACGTATCCTATGTAGCGTACATTAAGGCTACTTGTTAGCGCACGCAATAACACGAAGTCTTGTGTACGCTAACCATGCACTATCAGTACCTCACTGACCAATCGATTGACTCGTCTGATGATATAACGCACGTTACGTTCCAAGCGTAGTGTACGTTAACTTATGCCCGATAGCGTACGTTAACTATAAAGCTTAGCGCACGCTAAACATGTATGACAGTTCTTCCCTGGGCAGTCGAATGTTCTAACTGTGATGAAACTTACGAAATCCTTAGTGTTTGATATACGTTATCTCCATGCATATTACGTTCATGTTATTACAAATGATCTCACGGATTCAAACATCTTCGAGATACAAGGATACGTATAATCATCACAACACCATATTCCATCTTGATTACAATTCTCATGTGAAGTTTGGTGTTCTTAAGGTCGATGCACTAGATTCCAATATCATCATTACATCCCGATTTAACCATAAAGATGAACTAACAATTCCAACTTATAAGAAAGGATGCAAATCTTCTATGATTCTTTCCTAAGTCCGTTTAACAAAAGTGATAACAACTTTACGTCTACGACCAATATGGTAACGTCATCAATACGGACAATCAATCTCAGAATATTTCTCTCATCATTTGACGTGGTAAGATGCTAATCATGATGTTTCCAACGATGATATAATAAGTATAAACATTGCAACCTATAAACATGATGTTGTTTGGATAATTCATCAATGGAACTCAATATCTTGATAGCATAATCCTCATATCCTTAATAACACGAATCCAAGATAAGAGATAGTATTAACATACCTTAAGATGAAGAAAACACTGAAACAATAGGTAGACTTCAACCCCGTTTGCTTGTGTGTTACTCCAAAGTGAGTTTCTTCTTCAATGATTAAGTGTAAGTACTCTCCAATCTTCAATGATCATGTAAGGAGGGTTTATATGTGTTTAAGAAGTAGGGAAGGCTCTCTGGACTTTCCAAAATATGAAGAACGAGTGATAGAATTGTAAACCAAATGAAATGGGGTGCTGTCCCTTATATAAAGTTTCTGTACGATAGCTGTTTAGCGCACGCTATCGTACTGTCCTTAGCGCACGCTAATTAACATTGACTCCAAAACTGTTCAGGTTTGTAACACCCCAAACTAGGCGGATATTACAGTATCGTGGACCCCCGACTAGGACCCACCAGGCGAATAAAAATTAATGAATTAAATAATATAATTGTAGTACCGAACCACATTATATCATCAATCACTCCGATGAGGAGTTTTAAGTACAACACACCCACGATAAAACAGAATACATGTATATTTTATATAAAGATAAAATATACAACACCAATTAAAATGAGTATATAAATGGAAGTCTGCATCGGAGTACAAATGAAGAAAACATGAAGACTGAAAGGACTGGGCCCCCTACTAGTATCACTGGAACTCCTCGCCGTCAACGTTCTTTTCCCGTGCCTTAGCCTTGCCATGACCTGAAAACAACATCCCCCAACGGGGTTAGTTACACAGAACAACAATCCTCAAGAGTTGAACAATATACAACAATCACATGAATGAATTAATGAATTGAGTTGAATGATGAGCATCAATGTACGCCCGAATGAAATGCATAAGTGCACAAGTATCCGAGTGTCCGGAGTCCCGCATATACACCCGCTATTGGCCTAATTAGTCTCACGGTCCAGTGTGTCTGGAGTCCCGCGTATACACATTACCATGCGCACAGTCCAATGTGTCCGGAGTCCCGCATATACACATGACCATAGTGTGCCCGACTAAAAATTCCACACATGCGCCAACGGGCTATGCAATACAATTCCGGAAGATCACAAGAACAAAAACGATCAAGATGAGGAGTAATGAATAGAATCCGATAAGGATCAAGAACAACTCACGGAGATGAAATAATGACACAACGTGTGATAGCTTCAATGAAATGATTTGGAACCGTCGTTCCTTGTGAGTTACATAATGAGTTGATAAATACAAGTCTCGACATGAACGATATATTATGAGTGAATTACATGTATGAATGAACAACAACGTAAGGAATGAATATCCTTTTAACCGAGTAAGAATTTACTTACCTTAACACCGGTGATGATACGTCCTCTCTCGAACAACATCCTAAGGAACTACCGGTCGCTCGGACAACCTTGAATAACATAATCATCAACAACTCGCTTAATATAGGAATCAATAGAGATCATAACCAACTCAAGATGTCGATACAACAATATCCCAACTCATTGGGGCATTCTAACGACTACGTAGTGAACATGTTATCTCTAAGGTTACAACCAACCCCACAATATTGACACCAAACCTTCAAGAAATGATTCAACCCAATAACACTCCATTAATGTCATCAATAATCTAAAAGCAAACCACAATTCAAAATTACAACAACATCAATCGAAAAATCCCCAAATTAACTGAAGTCAACCCCAAGGGTTCTTGAAATAATTATCCAACTAGCCATTAAATCCGAAATATACACCGAGTAACCCATAGGAATACGTGTATTCAAGGTAGATAATCCATATCTAAAGCATTCTAACATAATATCGAGCTCACATGAATAGATCGGAAATAAAACACTTGAACTGCGAATTTCTAGATTCAAAAGGTGATTACCTTGATTATGATGTTTGAAGGTGATGAAATGATGATTACTCCGGATTATATGCTTGGAAATGTTGATAGCTGATTTCACCTCGAAGAACACTCCTCAAGAAGCTCCAAATCGCCCAAAACCGATGAAGGAATGAGAAGAAATGACAAATGACGAATTCTGGACTACACTGTCCAATTTATAACATTCCCAGTTTAGCGCGCGCTAGATCCTGTTCTTAGCGTGCACTAACGGGTATACTGGGTAGTCCAGTACCATCTGTCCTTATCGGTAGCATGCGCTACGTACCTATTGTAGCGTGCGCTACTGCCATATACTTAGCGTGCGTTAACTCAAAATGTTAGCGTGCGCTAACTGAATATTTGATGCCCAGTAACTGAAGTCCAGACCTTCTGTCCTCTGACCTACTTGCGATAGCGTGCGCTACATCTAAGATTCAGCGTGCACTACTGACATCAATTAGCGTATGCTAATATTCACACATGGCGTGCGCTATGAATTATACCAATTCAGTCCAGTAGTCACTGGACTTTGCCTGATACGACCTTAGTGCGCGCTACACCGACTGCATAGCGTGCGCTACTCCGACCTACTAGCGCGCGCTACTTACCATTCGTAGCGTGCGCTACTTATAACCCAACTGCAGTCCAGTGCCTTCTGGACTGCCTTCTTGAACTACATTAGCGTGCGCTAATGTTGAGAGGTAGCGTGCGCTACCCAAACTCAATTAGCATGCGCTAAAGAGAGTACGTAGCGTGCTCTACTCCTCATACACAGCCCAATATGAAGATAACAATGATGATAAACACGGCACGATTCTCCAACTAGATTGATGGTGAATGACGATTGATACACGATACAATTACTCTGAACGGTGAATACCATGAATGATGAATGATCATTAATGAGTGAAAATTAATGAGTGACAATTACAGAACGATAATTACTGAATGATAATGACTGAATTACAACCGGGTATTACAAGGTTCATCCGAAGGAATCTTATCCGGACCCATGTTTGGGCGGCGCATGTGCTAGCCGCCTAGCTCAATAATTGACTGCCTAACGCATGTAATTCCTCATTCGTAGGGCACGCTAGTTTTAGCCGATAACGTACGTTAAGCTACATTCTTGGCATACGTTATCACGTGTTCGCATGAGAAAATTTACATGTTGTTATACTCATGTACAAGGATACAAATATAGGAAATATCATACTCCAATTATCGAGATCACAATTCCGAATAATACAGTGTTCGACAACAGATGAAATACACAATGATAAATCCGGATATTACAGTTGAATGGTTCTAAACTCGTTCGTCATGTTTTCGAAAGTATGTGATGCATTGACAGGATTTATTGAGGTTGCGCTTACCTCATCATCACTTTCGTCATCTTCTTAGTCCTTTGTCGTAAAGCATATGTATGCTTTATCTTCAATTTCATCATCAGAGGAGTCACTGTCGGTGACATCTCATAGCCACTCCTGTGTCTTGGTTCCTGTAGGTAGTGCATTTGATTCTCCAATCAGTGCCTTTAGCATGCTTATCTAAACACATCGTTTTTCATCCTTTTCCTATTGCTCAGCCTCTGGTAGCTTTTGTATATCGGGATGAGCACATCTATTTGCGTAATGTCTTGGCTTCTTACAGTTATAACATAAGTTACAGTTTCCAGAAGATGGTGACTCAGTACTTACCTTATTGAAGGTTTTCGGTCTGTAGGGAGATTCTCGGACTTCTTAATGGACTTCCAAAATTTTTGCATGAGTAGTGCCAGCTCATCCTGTGGTAGCATGTCGTAATCATCATCTGCAATAACTTTGGAGATGCTGGGTGCAGAGTTGTGTCTCCTGTTGGATACAATAGCAAGTGCTGTAGTTTCGGATGTAACACCCCCAGATTTAACCGGAAATATTACAGCGCCGTGGGCCCCGAGATGGAACCCACAAGGCTGAAGGAAATTTTCGCAGACGTTTACAAATGCCCAAGAGGCTAACAACAGTACTATCTTTAAAATATTTGAAGACTATATAAAATCTGTTTATCAAAACCATCGTAAAAACTCATTTGAAATCGCAAGGCCAAACGGCCGACACTCAAAAGTTTAGAAAATGATTTTCAAAGTAATCTCAGTTACCAGATACCAAAAGATCATTTCAAAATACTAACGCAGCGGAAAAAGACCAACCATAAAGATACTCTAGCAGCGGAAATATAAGAACCAATCAAGAAACTCAATGCACAAAACATGCCCTAGCCAGTATTCTCCGGGAAGCTCATCTCTTCACGACCGCTACAAGCTCGATACTCCAAGAACCTAAAAAGCAAGCCCACGACGGTGTCCGCCATAATATCCAACAATGATGTCAATCACATCACAATTATAATTACATACCAATGAGAATAAGAATACGACCAAAGTAATCTTATCGTCATAACTTTACCAAAGTTCACATCTCGCATCCTCAACAACATGATAAGCCCATAACCAACCATCTGTATTGTATCTCAACGGAATCCCAAGGTTCTCAAAGCATCATCATAAATCACGGTTACGAAATCTACTAACTTAGTTCAATCCCAATCCATCGGGTGACATCATCACATATCGACTCAATAATCGATTGTCCACTAAAGAAAGTTACCAAAGGAATACAGAACATACCTCAAGATGCACAATCTCATTACAATCATGTCAGTCTAATCCCAGATCAGATCAAAGCAACATGCGAACACGGTCCTAACACAAGACCTACAAATGCATACTCATGTGACAACGTCAATATGCTCAAAAAGAATAATAATGTATACTCAATGGCAATCACATGATCTAGCGCCCTCAGCATAGATCCCAAGATGATCCTATAAGATCAACACGAGGTGGATAACCAATAATATAGATGTAATAACACATATAAAACCAACGATGCGAATCCACATGATTCCATCAACACAACACTGGGTAATCCAATGATCCAGCGCCCTCAGCATAGATCCCAAGATGATCCCGTCGGACCAACACGAGGTGGACATCTGATCCAGTGCCCTCAACATAGATCACACGATCCCATCGAATCAACACAACACAAACAACACAATTATGCATACACATATGCAAATCAAAATGTTCATAAACATGAACAACCTATGAATCAAACATGAACGACACTATGATGAAACAACTAGGACGACTTCATGTTCAGCAACATGAATGACAACCTGCATGATCAACATCATTAACACTAAACCGAATCAAACTAAGATACTTGTCCCGAGTCCTTCAGGAGCAATCTCGATGTCAAATCATCTCCAGCAATTATCCTCAATGCTCGGCTATCCAAACGTACAATGAACTATAGATACTCATATCCTCGTCTTTACCATAATGTAACCTCGATACCCGAACATACCAATAACTGAGATAAAGCATATACATTATGATTTACCTCCCAAAATCGGAAGAACGATATACAATCCAAATACCCAGAGTTCACAATAATAATCATCGCTATATGCATTATAAACGAAATAAAACGGAAAACATTCATTAAATATTATGACTAAGCAAGTAATAACTTGCCTCAATACCGATACCACAAAGCTGCTACCGAACACATTGCCTTTGTCTACGAGCTCCTCAACCCCGATCAAAAGCAACACAACGGACATACTCGAACACGACCGCAACATCCGGTTATAATCGTCGATCAATAATCTCAACCTATCTAAGTAATCAAATAACACATATCCGATAACAATCAACAACTGACAAAATTAACCATTCGAACTCAACAGTTCAACACAACCTCGAATAAACGCAGTCAGAACAAACCAAATCAAACCATCACGAATTCATAATCAAAACACAAAAATACTGCACTGTCTGCCTACTTAGCGCACGTTAAACGCATAACGTAGTGTGCGCTAAGTTGCTCCCATTAGCGTGCGCTAGCCAGTAAGCTTAGCGTGCGCTAATGCTGTACAGTGGCATGCATTCCAAGCATCATCTAACACTTCCATCATATCAATGATCAACTCATCTCGATATTAAGGATTTCATAACATATTCGATTCCAACTTTTATCTTTAAACACGAATCAACAAGGTTCCTTCTTGTTCATATTTGGTAAATTCATAGAACAATTTACCGGTTATTATCATGAATAATCATAGTCCAAAATCATCCGTAACCTTTCCAATTTCCAGTTCTTATTCATATGAATCATGACATATATAATTCAACAGTTCTTCAAGAACATGAATTATCCGAATTCACGTTCATGATCCATAAAATGACATAATCCGATGTGTTCTAACATCTAAAAATCCTTATTCATCATGATCTTCGACATACAATTCATATAACTTCAAGAATCACAACAACACCACCATAATCGTTACCATACGAAGTAACCAACAAAACATCAAAAATCCGAGTTGAAGAAGGGAATTACATCAACATATCTCTTGAATTCCATCCAAAACCATACGAAACATATCAATACTCATATATTGATAACAACACTAACTTAG
The DNA here is from genome assembly GCA_033398695.1 of Orobanche coerulescens. Lineage (NCBI taxonomy): Eukaryota > Viridiplantae > Streptophyta > Magnoliopsida > Lamiales > Orobanchaceae > Orobanche > Orobanche coerulescens. The sequence continues at coordinate 47,509,700 of CM065819.1, read as the reverse complement.
TTCGGTAATCCAACTCATTATCATGCTCATCAACTCGAATATATGATAATCATCAGCTCAAGAACATCATATACAATCCAAAACGAAATCTCAAAGTGAAGAGTAATTACCTTTTTGAAGGAATGGATTGATTTACAAGGTTGAATCCATTTCCAAGAATCACCAATGATTTCAAGCTTCAAATGTTGTTATGGATGATTAACTCCACCTTAATCCAGTGTTTGGAACCTCAAATACTTCTCAAGGCTCAGAAATGGATGAAAATGACGAAAAATAGCCAACTGCACTTATATATATACTGTACATTATTAACGTACGCTAACATCTTCAATTAACGTGCGTTACAGACTTAGCGTGCGCTAACTGACTTTGTTAGCGTGCGCTATCGCAGTCCAGAGGCTACTGTCTGGCTTCGTATATGTGCTTACGTACATAATGTCCATGCATTAGCGTATGTAACTTACACTGTCTAGCGTATGCAAGTCCTTGCATTTAGCGTGCGCTAATACCAGTTGACTTGCTACAGTCTACACCTACCACGAAGATGCTCGTGACCCCACATGCCGAAAGCAACCAATAAAGCCAAGATTCCCTGTTGACCGATATACAGTTAGCGTGCGCTAATCAACATGCATTAGCGTGCGCTAACACTACATTACAACATCCGTTGACTTATCAGAACGTGCACCGAAAGTGGCCCGGTCCACGCGTAGATTCCCTCCGATCGGACTGCATTAGCGTGCATTATCTTATATCCGTAGCGTGCGCTAAACCTTCACGATAGCGTGCGCTACTCATGATTATTAGCGTGCGCTAATAATGTTACACTTAGCCCATTTCAGCTATTCTTTGTCCAACGTCTCGACATACCAAAAACGAACATAAGACACACTGAACACAAATACTGAATCCAATAATATTCTTAAATACAATTGTCGACCAAATACAACAATTATACCAATACTGACATCTCAGTCCTTCATTATTTCATCCATACTGTACAGATTCCACGCTGTACAACATAACTCGGAGAAAATAATATTAAACATCAGTAGTAGAAATTCCAGATATTACATTCTACACCACTTAAAATAAGTTTCGTCCTCGAAACTTGCAATCCGTCATAAAACAAACAAACATACCGTTCAACCCAAAATATCCCAAAACCATCACGACAATGATCAATCATCATCACTATAGAATAACCACAACAGCATACTTACCAATGCGCAAAGTCGAGGATCTCCTGAGATACTATCTAGTGGCCTCACTGTAAAGTCTCAATACACTTTACAATCACAATTCCTTGAGTCTCAACAAAATATATCATCTTCGGATGAAGCAATCTGCCTGAATCAAATTCTGTCTACCTGATTACATAATCAGGTCTCAATTCCGATAAGACGAATAATATACAATACATCTGCGAAACAACTGCCCAAAACAACGATACGAATCCCGAAACATTGACACAAAATCAACGCCGATGATCACCAACAATGATCAACAATCAACCGAATTTATCATCGACATGATAAATTCCAATATGACCAACCAGAGGTCAAAACACAATCGAGAATATCATCAACGTGATAAACTCCAACACGATCAACACAGAACCACAGAAACAGATATACGGAAGAGCAAAATTCTCGAAACGCTAAACAAATCACATATAGTGGATCTCAACGTAACACATCCGGTTGGTGAACATACCCCTCGGCATACAAACACCCAATCAAGCCGACGAAAATAACCAATCATACCTGGAGTGGAAACGACCGCTCGACGTCTAAAACAACCAACATGGGGTCACCATCCCCAAATCTACAAAAGAAATCATTCAAAATCATTATGGTAAAGTCACAATATTACCATACCAATGGAATCACATAGCACATATGTCCCGGTTTCACAAAATCCAAAGTTCCAAAATTATATTATGTGCATGATTCTACAACGCACGACATATTTCCCTTATCTGATCAACCAACCGATCATCTCTAGATAACCAAAATGTCATACCAAAGTTCGGACCTCTATTTATCGTTCCATACTGATGTCTTATCCAATTCGTGAGTCACACTCAGAACTTCACCATGATATGGAATATACACTAAATGCGTGTGGTTATCAATTTTATTTTCAAAACCAGTTTGAAATCATATAATCTCGTCAAGAAGACAAATTTTCGAAAATTCTTTCAAAATTTTCACAACTCAAAACATAAATTTTCGTAAGACCACGAAATAAATTTTAAAATTTAAATCGGCTCGCTGGTGCCAAGTTCTCGATAAAAAAAGTTCTTTTCGAATACACACGATTAAATAAAATGGAATTTATGCAAATGCTTGTCCATATCCATACTCCTGTATACCAATTCGGCTCGTCACCAAATTCACTGATATTCCATCGGAAAACCACACGATGAAATTCCAAAATCTCAATATATAAACTCTGATAAAAACTCCTCCTCCACATACTACTCGCAACGTCAATCCTTAATCCATCCTTGATCACCTCAAATATGATATGACAAAATATTGAAACAAATCAACAAATCAAACACAGCGAAAGACTTCTCGAGAAGTTCCATTTGAACAAGTAAACCAAAGCCCCGAAAGGCGGAAATAACATAAGTAAACGATTGGTAAAGTGTTTTACAAATCTTGGGAGTTTTAGAAAACAAGAAAAAGCCTTTTGAAACATTAGGGTCTCAGCCCGTATCTCGTTCTGCATTACAAGAAGTTTAAAAAGTAGAAAACTCTTTTCGGACTCCAAGTCCTGAGTTACAAAACCATTTCAAAATCGATTTGGGTCTCGGCCCAAAATCATTTTCCGTAAAACATCCGTGAAATATTCATTTTGAAAAGTATCATTTTCAAATGCTCAAAAGCAGTTTCATGTATCACAAAATGAACTAAATGACTACATGTTCTTTCTCAACCATGCACAATATTTCTCCCAAATGCACAATTCCGTTCCAAAACTTAACCGACATATTGATTTCCAAAATCATAACTTCTCAATATCATCAATCCTGTCCCAACTATGTCACCTCATACTGTGAAGCATAATATCTTTCTGAATCTCAACACGTATCAACTTAGAACGGCAATAAATCTCAATGAAATTCAAAAATCCAAATACTTACAGATCGTGAAGCCGACGATTCCCCGTGATACTGACACATGTCTCGACTCAAGAAAATACTCGACACAGATATTTTCAAAACACACGTTTTGCCAAATCAGTTCGACTCAAGAACACAATATATCTCATTCCAGAGAATCTCGTTAACACCATTTGGAAAAGTTTACAACAAACCCAGCACCACGCTGGTAAATCACATAACGCACAAGCCCGAGTGAACAACAAAAAAAAACTCACGGCTCTAGTATTAGTCAATCAACAACTCGAATGACGCGACCAAAACACGACCCAACTCGACCCAAATGCCTAGGTTTTCTCAACCTAAGCTCTGATACCATATTCTGTAACACCCCCAGATTTAACCGAAAATATTACAGCGCTGTGGGCCCTGAGATGGAACCCACAAGGCTGAAGGAAATTTTCGCAAACGTTTACAAATGCCCAAGAGGCTAACGACAGTACTATCTTTAAAATATTTGAAGAATATATAAAATCTGTTTATCAAAACCATCGTAAAAACTCATTTGAAATCGCAAGGCCAAACGACCGACACTCAAAAGTTTAGAAAACGATTTTCAAAGTAATCTCAGTTACCAGATACAAAAAGATCATTTTAAAATACTAACACAGCGGAAAAAGACCAACCATAAAGATACTCTAGCAGCGGAAATACAAGAACCAATCAAGAAACTCAATGCACAAAGCATGCCCTAGCCAGTATTCTCCGGGAAGCTCATCTCTTCACAACCGCTACAAGCTCGATACTCCAAGAACCTAAAAAGAAAGCCCACGATGGGGTCAGTCATAATATCCAACAATGATGTCAATCACATCACAATTATAATTACATACCAATGAGAATAAGAATACGACCAAAGTAATCTTATCGTCATAACTTTACCAAAGTTCACATCTCGCATCCTCAACAACATGATAAGCCCATAACCAACCATCTGTATTGTATCTCAACGGAATCCCAAGGTTCTCAAAGAATCATCATAAATCACGGTTGCGAAATCTACTAACTTAGTTCAATCCCAATCCATCGGGTGACATCATCACATCTCGACTCAATAATCGATTATCCACTAAAGAAAGTTACCAAAGGAATACAGAACATACCTCAAGATGCACAATCTCATTACAATCATGTCAGTCTAATCCCAGATCAGATCAAAGCAACATGCGAACACGGTCCTAACACAAGACCTACAAATGCATACTCATGTGACAACGTCAATATGCTCAAAAAGAATAATAATGTATACTCAATGGCAATCCCATGATCTAGCGCCCTCAGCATAGATCCCAAGATGATCCTATAAGATCAACACGAGGTGGATAACCAATAATATACATGTAATAACACATATAAAACCAACGATGCGAATCCACATGATTCCATCAACACAACACTGGGTAACCCAATGATCCAGCGCCCTCAGCATAGATCCCAAGATGATCCCGTCGGACCAACACGAGGTGGAAAAACCCGTCCAATGATCCAGCGCCCTCAGCATAGATCCCAAGATGATCCCATCGGACCAACACCAGGTGGATATCTGATCCAGCGCCCTCAGCATAGATCACACGATCCCATCGGATCAACACAACACAAATAACACAATTATGCATACACATATGCAAATCAAAATGTTCATAAACATGAACAACATATGAATCAAACATGAACGACACTATGATGAAACAACTAGGACGACTTCATGTTCAGCAACATGAATGACAACCTGCATGATCAACATCATTAACACTAAACCGAATCAAACTAAGATACTTGTCCCGAGTCCTTCAGGAGAAATCTCGATGTCAAATCATCACCGGCAATTATCCTCAATGCTCGGCTATCCAAATGTACAATGAACTATAGATACTCATATCCTCGTCTTTACCATAATGTAACCTCGATACCCGAACATACCAATAACTGAGATAAAGCATATACATTATGATTTACCTCCCAAAATCGGAAGAACGATATACAATCCAAATACCCAGAGTTCACAATAATAATCATCGCTATATGCATTATAAACGAAATAAAACTAAAACCATTCATTAAATATTATGACTAAGCAAGTAATAACTTGCCTCGATACCGATACCACAAAGCTGCTACCGAACACATTGCCCTTGTCTACGAGCTCCTCAGCCCCGATCAAAAGCAACACAACGGACATACTCGAACACGACCGCAACATCCGGTTATAATCGCCGATCAATAATCTCAACCTATCGAAGTAATCAAATAACACATATCCGATAACAATCAACAACTGACAAAACTAACCAATCGAACTCAACAGTTCAACACAACCTCCAATAAATGCATTCAGAACAAACCAAATCAAACCATCACGAATTCATAATCAAAACACAAAAATACTGCACTGTCTGCCTACTTAGCGCACGTTAAACGCATAACGTAGCGTGCGCTAAGTTGCTCCCGTTAGCGTGCGCTAGCCAGTAAGCTTAGCATGCGCTAATGCTGTACAGTGGCATGCATTCCAAGAATCGTCTAACATTTCCATCATATCAATGATCAACTCATCTCGATATTAAGGATTTCATAACATATTCGATTCCAACTTTTATCTTTAAACACGAATCAACAAGGTTCCTTCTTGTTCATATTTGGTAAATTCATAGAACAATTTACCGGTTATTATCTTGAATAATCATATTCCAAAATCATCCGTAACCTTTCTAATTTCCAGTTCTTATTCATATGAATCATGACATATATAATTCAATAGTTCTTCAAGAACACGAATTATCCGAATTCACGTTCATGATCCATAAAATGACATAATCCGATGTGTTCTAACATCTAAAAATCCTTATTCATCATGATCTTCGACATACAATTCATATAACTTCAAGAATCACAACAGCACCACCATAATCGTTACCATACGAAGTAACCAACAAAACATCAAAAATCCGAGTTGAAGAAGGGAATTACATCAACCTATCTCTTGAATTCCATCCAAAACCATACGAAACATATCAATACTCATATATTAATAACAACACTAACTTAGTTCGGTAATCCAACTCATTATCATGCTCATCAACTCGAATATATGATAATCATCAGCTCAAGAACATCATATACAATCCATAACAAAATCTCAAAGTGAAGAGTAATTACCTTTTTGAAGGAATGGATTGATTTACAAGGTTGAATCCATTTCCAAGAATCACCAATGATTTCAAGCTTCAAATGTTGTTATGGATGATTAACTCCACCTTAATCCAGTGTTTGGAACCTCAAATACTTCTCAATGCTCTCTCTCTCGGCTCACATGAAGAAATGGATGAAAATGACGAAAAATAGCCAACTGCACTTATATATATACTGTACATTATTAACGTACGCTGACATCTTCAATTAACGTGCGTTACAAACTTAGCGTGGTCTAACTGACTTTGTTAGCGTGCGCTATCGCAGTCCAGAGGCTACTGTCTGGCTTCGTACATGTGCTTACGTACATAATGTCCATGCATTAGCGTACGTAACTTACACTGTCTAGCGTACGCAAGTCCTTGCATTTAGCGTGCGCTAATACCAGTTGACTTGCTACAGTCTACACCTACCACGAAGATGCTCGTGACCCCACATGCCGAAAGCAACCAATAAAGCCAAGATTCCCTGTTGACCGATATACAGTTAGCGTGCGCTAATCAACATGCATTAGCGTGCGCTAACACTACATTACAACATCCGTTGACTTATCAGAACGTGCACCGAAAGTGGCCTGGTCCACGCGTAGATTCCTTCCGATCGGACTGCATTAGCGTGCGTTATCTTATATCCGTAGCGTGCGCTAAACCTTCACGATAGCGTGCGCTACTCATGATTATTAGCGTGCGCTAATAATGTTACACTTAGCCCATTTCAGCTATTCTTTGTCCAACGTCTCGACATACCAAAAACGAACATAAGACACACTGAACACAAACACTAAATCCAATAATATTCTTAAATACAATTGTCGACCAAATACAACAATTATACCAATACTGACATCTCAGTCCTTCATTATTTCATCCATACTGTACAGATTCCACGCTGTACAACATAACTCGGATTAAATAATATTAAACATCAGTAGTAGAAATTCCAGATATTATATCGGCAGGGGGCTCTTCGGCCTTTTCCTTCATGTTTATATCATATTCAACTGCTTTGAGGTCAGAGAATAGATCAAAGGTAGATATTTCATTGAGGTAACAAGACATACGCATAGCTGTGCACTTAATATCCCATCAGGCAGGGAATGACATAAAGATTTTAATATTTTTCTCCTTTTAGGAGTACCCTTTGCTTAGTGCTTCTAGTTCACCACAATGCCAGTGAATCTAAGATCAAGATACTCAAGAGTTTCAATAGATTTCATTTCAAATGATTCAAATTGCTGAGTGAGTTTTGAAATTTTGTTTTCTTATGAGATCTCAGTTCCCTCACAAATCATCTTGAGTTTTTTCCAAATTTCCTTGGCTGTTTTACAGATCTTTACCTTTGAGAATGTGCCATTGTCAAGATTGACAAATAGCGTATTCTTAGAAAAATTATCCAAGTTCTTTCGCTTCCGCTCGTCAGTTATCCACTGATCCCGAGACTTCTCGAGCATATCAGCATGTGCTTCTCTTCCACCCTGGCACCTGTATTGACCTTCATGATAGTGATAGGCCCTTCCTGTATGACTAAGAATAGATCTTCGTTCAAGGCATCTAGGTGGTCTTGCATTCTGATTATCCAATCATCAAATTCGGTAATCGAGAACATAAGAACATTATTGATCATAGATGGATCCATGACAGTAAATAGGATGAGTGCTAGAGATAAACAAATGCAGTTTTTGAGACCTTGTGATTTTGGATATGGTTCAGGTTAAAAATTGACTAATTCTTTGTAGAACCAACCAGTGTGATACCACTTGTTGGTCACGGTATACTTTAATGACAGCTTAGAAGAGGGGAGTTGAATAAGATGTACTCTTTTTCCAAGTTTAATATGCGTACGGAAGTCTAATGTAAATTACTGTAAGTACAGTAACTAAATTAACTCATATAGCTTGATGCTTACATGGTTTCAGCGTAAGTATACAATAATCACAAACAGTAATAAGATAGTAAATATAAGAAGTAAAAACACAGGTTTTAGTGTGGTTCGAAGCAATGTCCTCTACGTCCACAAGTCCTCCACATAGAAGTAAAGGTTTATTGAAATCAAGGCATACACAACTAGATGATTTTAACTAAATCGGTTAGTATATCGTTCACACAGATTGATACACCTGACTATAGCTTTAGGCCGTTCACACAGATCGGCTATAGGATTCCTTGAACTAAATTCTTCTCGCACAGATAGAAACTTCTTCCTGAACTCCCTTTGTCCCAAACAGGTCAGAAAGGTTCTCACAGTCCACACAGGGCTAATGTACTCGACGTATAAGTTTTATTGCAAGTATTCCCAACAACAGTTGTAGGCTTGAGGATCCTAGTCATAGTGTATTGTTCTCAATTGAAAACTGAATATTTCTTCAATCAATATAAACGTTGTAGGCTTGAAGAAATAATTGTTCCTGAAAATAATAAGTGCTTCAGATCTTAGTTCGTTTGATCAATCAAAAAGTAAGCACGTTCTCTGGATTGGGCTATGTATAAGCTTGGAAATAGATCTGTTATAAATGTCGCCGTTGGTTGGTTGGTGAGATGTGGACATTTCAAATTGGCAGCTTGCTGAATGTTTGAATTAAAGTGTCTACCATTTAAGCTTCAGATATTCCTTTTGGCCTTCATTAGATGCTCTTCAGTCCACAATCTTTTCGGCTGCATTACAGTTTATCCTGTCAGCATTGAATGCATCTTTATTGTTAGGAATATGCCCTCGAATGCCACTCAGAGGATGAGAGAGTGAGAGCAATTGTATTGTAATTATGAATATTATATTTAATAAGGTAATTATTATTTATATATTATTGTATATCACCGGCATTGTGATTTGGTATATAGAATAATAGTCCTTGCATTTGAAAGCGAACATTCTACTCCTTATGGAGATAAGGAGATAGGCACTAGAAGTGTTTAGAGCTCGAATGCTTAACTAGTTCGCAAGTCGATAAAACTTAACTGGGCAGTGAGTTTAGACAAGACTTGTATAACGTGTACTTTGACATGTAGAGTGCTTGTCTTCACTAACAGTTAGTGGGAGCACACGTTATAGGTATGCTAATGGGATTAGTATACTCGAACACGACTCAACTCGATTCGGTCACATGGAAATCACTCAGGGATTGTCAATGATTGAATCGAAAGATTGTGATAGGTATACGTGGACCTTTGACTTGAGGTTTCGGTAGGAGATGTGCTTGTGATATTAAGTTAGTCATTAGATTAGTTCGATCCAATCACCGGTTGGTGGGGTCAACCTCCAAATCAACTTAGTGGGCAAGTAGCAGTCTCTACTGAATACCAAGATAGGATTCTTTCTCCTGTTAGTGAGCAGGTAAATGTCCTATGCGGTTAATGGCAAATAAGATTATAAGTCTTTGGCCAAAGCATTCAGAGCTAGTTGTATTTGATACACGAGAGCTCGATGATCTCTGCATTAACAGAAAGCATAGAGTCGAGATACAATAGGGTTTGACTTTACCGTGACCCAAATACTTGACCGGGACATATGATTGAAGGGTTTATACGTATACGATATTCACGACATAATGGTTTTGGAATGATCCTATCATTCGTTCTTAGTTAGGTTACGGTGTGGGCCACGAGACTGGCTAAGTGGTGGTAACACTCATTGGATCCTCCCAATGCTAACTAAGACGAACCTACAGAGTCGCGGCAGAGGAATTGACGACGGATTATATTTAGCTTATTCTCTCTTGGTTAATATTGGACATTGAATGTCAATTCAATTTATTGGATAAATTAAATCGGTCTCGTGAATTAAATAAATTACTGGGAAATTAATTTATTCATATTATTTCTTAGAGAATTTATTTTTAATATAATTAATTGATTAGATTAATTAATTATATTAATATTGAAACATACCAAGGTTTATCTATCGGATTAGATACACGAGGGTCCGTTTCACGGATCGAAACGAACCAACTTCTTTTTCTCCTCCCTTATCCGCCACCCCACTTTCATCAATTGACTTGATGATTTTTTTTTATAAATATGGGGACTTAATAATACATTTGATGTATTATTACTACATTATTTATTCTTGAAATAATTGATGAGGTGTGTGTTTTGTTTATAAAACAAACACCATCTCCCTCATTTAGAAATGTGAGCTGCCGTGAGTTGGAGAAAAGGAAAGAGAGAGTTTTCATTTCATTTTCTTACACTTAAGTTTTAAGTGTATTTGAGAGAAAACAATTTTTATAAAATACTTAGAGTATTTATAAAAATATATATAAGCTAATTCTATCAATTTCTAGCCGTATACTTAGAGTATAAATTGATAGAAATATTTTCCGGTCATCTTTCCGACGCGTAATACGTAGAAGCACGGTATTTTCGGTGCTCGGGAATTTCCAGAAGCTCGATCGGTTGGACTAGTGTTCGTGCTCGAAATCAAGAAGATATTATCAAAGGTCTACGAGGGTATGATTTCTTTATTATCTTCGTCTATTTATATTCGTTTATACGATGCTTGATCGATCCGTTTTGGGATTTGGTTTTTATCCGGTTTGACCGGTTTATTTTCCGCTGCGTTACTCGTTTTTATCACCCATTCCCAACAGTGGTATCGGAACGAGATCTATGCAATCGTATATTCGATATTTGTATTTGGAATGCTTGATTTTTGTTTATGATTTAGAATCATAATCATTTTAATTGTTGATGTTTAATTGTTCATCTAAAAATTATTTTTCATGATTTTATGTTACAATATAAATCTATTTTTCTTTTGAAAAACTGATTTAATTGTGTTATATAAAAATTAGAAAAATATTATTTTTGGATTCGCGACGAAAAAAATGATCCGGAAAATTGGTAGGACCGTGCAGAAATGGACGCTGGCTGGGTCAGCTTGGCTGGCCAAGGGCTGGGCTTGGCCGCCGCCTGGGCTGGACTGGGCCGGGCTGGCCTGGCTGGCTGGGCTGGGCAGCCCTGCCACGGGCTTGGCCCGGGCCTCGTGTTTTCCGACTCCGTTTTTATATTTCGTTCGGTAAATTAATTTTCCGCAAATTAAATTGGATTTAATTTGACTAAAATATAATTATGGTAATTTATTTTAAGGGAATTAATTTAATGAAATATTTATTTTGTCCGGAGCAAATTAAAATTAACGGTTAAGTGAATTAATTGGAATAATTCTAATTATTGGATTATTTTTTGTTGATTAGATCAATTTTAGATAATCATTATTGCCATTTATTTTAATGTAATTTTTGCATTAATTTTGAATGGGGATGTAGTTCATGGACCTAGTTTTGAATCATTTGCTTTGTTCGATTGGGTTGTAAAGGCCGTTTTGAGCCTATTTATTTTACTAGAAAATTTGTATAGGATGTAATTTTTCAAATGTAAAATTTATTTGTAATGACGAAGACCGGAGGAAGATCCGCTCGAGAAGACGAAGATTCAAGACCGAAGACATGTAATTAGATTACGATGTTTTTGTTCTAGGAACGGTCCATGAACTGCATGTTGTTAGTTTTAGGTTGTGTATGTTTTCATACTGTATGACAAACAAACAAACCGACAAACCATGCTTATAAACGGATTAATGTGCAAAGTGTAACATATAATCGCGTTAATACTCCCACTTACAAACACTAAGTTATAAAGGTTGCGAGGTTTCCTACCCTCCGTCAAACTCATGGAAAATTGAAATCTAAACCGGAATATTATTCTTCCGAGTATGTCGGGGTAATATTTTTGGGGAAAGTTGATAAATTCCTAGAGTGCATTAGATGCCTTTGGTTGTGACAAATCAAACCCCTATAAACCGTATGGGTTGCCGGGTAAGATTCAATTGTCAGACTAATAGGAGTTGACGGTTTAAACTTAGATAGTTCAATGAGCCATAGAAACCGAATGGGTTGAGGGCAAGTGAACTAGAGGTAAAAGAAGATCGAATCATCCATTATATGGGTTGGTATTAGACACCACTTTATAAAGAATAATAGAATATAAACCGTATGGGTTGCCCTCTATTAAACTTTGTAAAGAAATCGATCACCACTATGAAGTCACCCAAGACTTCCGGATTTAACATGGGAGTGTGTAAATGCCGATAAAATAGTGGGAGCCGAGTTATGAATAAAGAAAATCCTTAAATTCTTTACTCGGATCATAATTAAACAATCACTAACGAATCTCAAATTATTCTCTGCAGTTAACAAAACTCTCAATATGACAATGAACCCACTCGCTATACTACTTGAAAAGAACGTCCTGACTGGTCCGAACTATGGATCAAGCCAAACTTGAGGATTGTCCTAACTATGGAAATGCTGGGATACGTCTTGGAGGCGTACATTCCAGCGGCTCCTGCAAGAACCCGAGCCAATCAGGAAGATGTCGATGCCCATGAGAAATGGGTAAAAGACGACATAAGAGTGCAAGGGTACATGTTAGGCTCAATGACCAATGAGATTCAACATGCCCATGAGAAGATGACATCTTCATGAGCCATCTTAGCGCACCTGGCTGAGGTCTATGGAGAGCATAGCCGAACTGCTAGATATGAGATATCAAAGCAATTATTTGGCGCCAGGATGAAGGAAGGAGAGAGGGTTGGGGACCATGTCCTCAAGATGATCTCGATGATTGAGAGATTGGAAGCTCTTGATTTTCAGATGCAAGCATCTCTCCAAACTGACCTTATCCTGTAGTCACTTCCTGACTCCTTTTCACAATTTGTCATGAACTTCAACTGCAATGAGATTGCATATAACTTAGCTGGGCTAATGAACAAACTAACGACTGCCCAGTCTCAGATTTAGACAAAGGGAAAGGAAGCTGCACTTGTGATTTCTTCTGGGACTTGGAAGTCCAAGAATAAGAAGAAAAAGAACAAGAAGCAGTTTGGTCCAATAGCCAAGATCGACAAGGGAAAGGACAAGGCCCCAATGGTTCAAAAGAGCAAGGGGGACAAGAAAACAGATGTATGCCTCAACTGCGGTGAGCTAGGCCACTAGAAGAGGGATTGTCCAAAGCTTGACCGTAATGCGCCGTCAGGTACGGAACTACTAGTTTTAGAAACAAATTGTTCTGTAACTGTATATTCTACTTCTTGGATACTTGATTCCAGTGCGAGTTCTCACATTTGTATAATGAATCGGGATCTAGAACGAAGTAGGAAGCTGGATTCAAGGGAGGTGATGGTCACCGTCGGAAGTGGGCATAGTGTCGAGGCTTCTGATATCGGATCCCTTATGTTGGATTTAGAATCTGGTTTTATTCTTACTTTAGAAGATGTACTTGTTTTGCCCAAGGGGCACAAGAATATTGTATCAATTTCGGTCATGGACCGAAAGGGATTTCACTTCTTTATTGGAGATGGGTCCTGTCGTATTTATTTCAGAAATAAATTGGTTGGTACTGCTACATTATTAAATGGTTTATACCATTTAAATCTAAAGAATAAAACAACTGTGAACACTATAACTAGGAAGCGTGGTAGGGACGAAATGAACCAAGCACTTAAGTGGCATCTTAGACTTGGTCATATTGGTCAGACCAAGGTTCATAAAATGGAGAAAGATGGGCTTACGGGTCCATTGGGATCAGATCCCTATCCAACTTGTGAATCTTACCTTCAAGGCAAAATGACTAAGTTACCTTTTGCAGGGACTTTTGAAAGAGCTGCTGAAAAATTTGGATTGATCCATACCGATGTCTGTGGCCCTTTTGAAGTGGAACGGGATGGCTTTCAGTATTTCATTACATTCACTGATGACCATACCAGATATGGATTCGTGTACTTAATGAAACATAAGTCTGAAGCTTTTGATAAATTCAAGGAATTTAAAGCCCTAGTTGAAAATCAAACAGGTAATCATGTTAAGACTCTTCGGTCAGACCGAGGTGGTGAGTACATGAGTACCGAATTTGATGAGTTCCTAAAAGAACTAGGAATAGTGTCACAATTCACTCCTCCAGCTACTCCACAATTAAATGGTGTATCAGAAAGAAGGAACCGAACCTTGTTGGACATGGTTCGCTCCATGCTTAACTATACTGATCTACCGATTTATCTGTGGGGTTATGCGCTCCTTACTGCTGTGCATATCTTGAACAGATGTCCTTCCAAATCCGTTCCTAAGACTCCACATGAGATGTGGAGAGGTAGGAAACCATGTCTTAATCACATTAGGATTTGGGGATGCCCTGCTTATGTCAAGAAGACTAAAGTAGAGAAATTGGAAGCTAGGTCTGTGAAAGGTCGTTTCATAGGATATCCAGGGGATTCCATGGGATATCTATTCTACATGTACAAAGATCATAGGATCATTGTTGCTATACAAGCACACTTCCTGGAAGACCAGTTTATTCAGGAAGGAGGGGCAGGTAGAAATATTTCTTTGGAAGAAATAAAAGAAACACCAAATGAGATACCTATGCAAGATATAAGAACCGAACCTTCTGAAATACAAATACAACTTCGCAAGTCTAGTAGAATTTCTCAATTACCTGAGAGGTATGGCTATCTGCATCAAGAGGAACTGGGTGTCCATGAGATGACAGAAAGTAGTCAAGAGAATGATCCTTCTACATACGACCAAGCGATGGTAGATGTTGACTCCACCAAGTGGCAAGAAGCTATGGAAGCTGAGATAGACTTAATGCATACTAATCAGGTCTGGAATTTAGTAGATCGTCCTAAAGGCATAGTGCCTATTGGAAACAAATGGATCTATAAAAGAAAGACTGATGGAGATGGCAAGGTTGATACCTATAAGGCCAGGCTTGTGGCAAAGGGTTATTCCCAAAGAGAAGGGATCGATTACTTCGAGACCTTCTCACCTGTAGCTATGATTAAGTCTATTCGCATGATGCTTGCTATAGCAGCCCACTTAAATTATGAAATATGGCAAATGGATGTGAAAACGGCATTTCTAAATGAATTCCTCGAGGAGGATATTTACATGGAACAGCCTAAGGGATTCATATTTCAAACTAATATTCATAAAGTATGCAAACTTCAGCGTGCCATTTATGGACTGAAGCAAGCTTCGCGGAGTTGGAATCTTCATTTTAACGAGACAGTCAAAGAGTTTGATTTTGTCCAAAACGAAGAGGAGCCCTGTATTAACAAGAAGGTTAGTGGGAGCAAAATTGCATTCTTAATACTATATGTAGATGACATTATACTTATAGGAAATGACGTAGGAATGCTCAGTTCTGTGAAAGCTTGGCTTTATAAAGAGTTCTCAATGAAAGACTTGGGAGAAGCTACCTATATTCTGGGTATTCGTCTCTACCGGGATAGAGCGAAAAGAATGTTAGATCTTTCCCAAGCCCTCTACATAGAAAAGATCCTGAAGCGATTTAGGATTGAAGATTCTAAAAGAGGGTTTCTACCTATGCAACATGATGCAAAACTTTCCCTAGAGATGTGTCCTCAAAGTGAGGAAGATAGAAAGGAAATGAGCAAGGTACCTTACGCTTCGGCAGTAGGTAGCCTTATGTATGCAATGATTTGCACTAGACCGTACATTGCCTATGCTGTGAGCGTAGTAAGTCGGTTTCAGTCAAATCCAGGGCATGAACATTGGACTGCTGTAAAGAACATTCTTAAGTACCTAAGGAGGACTAAAGACTTGGTTCTTACATACGGCGGTGGAGAACTAAGAGTGATGGGTTATACAGACTCAGATTTTTCGGGGGACATGGATGCTCAGATGTCTACATCAGGGTATATCTTTACTCTGAATGGTGGGGCAGTTTCTTGGAGAAGTTCCAAGCAAAGTTCGACTGCTATCTCTACATGTCAAGCCGAATATCAGCAAACACGAGGTCGCTAAAGAAGCTTTTTGGATAAAGAAGTTCACTGAGGAACTTCAAGTGGTTCCTAACACAGAGAAGCCCGTGACACTGTTTTGTGACAACGACGGAGCTGTTGCATAGTCTAAGGAGCCTAGGGCTCACCACAACACCAAATATATTGCGAGAAAATATCATTTTGTTAGAGAAATGGTTCGGGATGGGAATGTTACACTGCAGAGTGTAGACACAGCAAATAACGTTGCTGATCCACTTACCAAGCCACTATCTCAGAAGGTCTTATAGAGACATCTAGAGAGTATGGGTATTAGATACCATAGTTTGTGGCATTGAGTGCAAGCGAGAGATTGTTAGGAATATGCCCTCGAATGCCACTCAGAGGATGAGAGAGTGGGAGCAATTGTATTGTAATTATGAATATTATATTTAATAAGGAAATTATTAATTCTATATTATTGTATATCACTGGCATTGTGGTATATAGAATAATAGTCCTTGCATTTGAGAGCGAACATTCTACTCCTTATGGAGATAAGGAGATAGGCACTAGAAGTGTTTAGAGCTCGAATGCTTAACTAGTTCGCAAGTCGATAAAACTTAACTAGGCAGTAAGTTTAGACAATACTTGTATAACGTGTACTTTGACATGTAGAGTGCTTGTCTTCACTAACAGTTAGTGGGAGCACACATTATAGGTATACTAATGGGATTAATATACTCGAACACGACTCAACTCGATTCAGTCACATGGAAATCACTCAGGGATTCTCAATGATTGAATCGAAAGATTGTGATAGGTATACGTGGACCTTTGACTTGAGGTTTCGGTAGGAGATGTGCTTGTGACATTAAGTTAGTCATTAGAGTAGTTCGATCCAATCGCCGGTTGGTGGGGTCAACCTCGAAATGCAACTTAGTGAGCAAGTAGCAGTCTCTACTGAATACCAAGATATGATTCTTTCTCCTGTTAGTGAGCAGGTAAATGTCCTATGCGGTTAATGGCAAATAAGATCATAAGTCTTTGGCCAAAGCATTCAGAGCTAGTTGTATTTGATACAGGAGAGCTCGATGATCTCAGTTTGCATTAACAGAAAGCATAGAGTCAAGATACAATAGGGTTTGACTTTACCGTGACCCTAATACTTGACCGGGACATATGATTGAAGGGTTTATACATATACGGTATTCACGACATAATGGTTTTGGAATGATCCTATCATTCGTTTTTAGTTAGGTTACGGTGTGGGCCACGAGACTGGCTAAGTGGTGCTAACACTCATTGGATCCTCCCAATGCTAACTAAGACGAATCTACAGAGTCACGGCACAGGAATTGACGACGGATTATATTTAGCTTATTCTCTCTTGGTTAATATTGGACATTGAATGTCTAACTCAATTTATTGGATAAATAAAATCGGTCTCGTGAATTAAATAAATTACTAGGTAATTAATTTATTCATATTATTTCTTAGAGAATTTATTTTTAATATAATTAATTGATTAGATTAATTAATTATATTAATATTGAAACATACCAATGTTTATCTATCGGATTAGATACACGAGGGTCTGTTTCACGGACCGAAATGAACCAACTTCTTTTTCTCCTCCCTTAGCTGCCACCCCACTTTCATCAATTGACTTGGTGATTTTTTTTTTAATAAATGTTGGGACTTAATAATACATTTGATGTATTATTACTACATTATTTATTCTTGAAATAATTGATGAGGTGTGTGTTTTGTTTATAAAACAAACACCATCTCCCTCATTTAGAAATGTGAGCTGCCGTGAGTTGGAGAAAAGGAAAGAGAGAGTTTTCATTTCATTTTCTTACACTTAAGTTTTAAGTGTATTTGAGAGAAAACAATATTTACAAAATACTTAGAGTATTTATAAAAATATATATATAAGCTAATTCTATCAATTTCTAGCCGTATACTTAGAGTATAAATTGATAGAAATATTTTCCGGTCATCTTTCCGATGCGTGATACGTAGAGGCATGGTATTTTCGGTGCTCGAGAATTTCCAGAAGCTCGATCGGTTGGACTCGTGTTCGTGCTCGAAATCAAGAAGATATTATCAAAGGTCTACGAGGGTATGATTTCTTTATTATCTTCGTCTATTTATATTCATTTATAGAATGCTTGATCGATCCATTTTGGGATTTGATTTTTATCCGGTTTGACCGATTTATTTTCCGCTGCGTTACTCGTTTTTATCACCGATTCCCAACAAAAACCTCACTACTTTGTGTATAAATAATGACTTATTTCACAATGGTTTAAAGGTCCAAGTATAGACCTGTTGGTTTAGTATTTTACTTTTCCTAAGTAAAATATCTACATCGACTTTACTATAGCAAAGAGTCCTTTTTGCTGTAAGCTTAACCTTCATATACCGTAGGAAGTCGTTATTTTGAGTGTTGTATGAACATTATTGTAGGATCAGACTGTAATATGCATTTATCAAAATTTTTGAGATATTTTTATCCCAACACAAATATAATTATTAAAACTAAAATAACTAAAAACAAACAAAAAAATCTGCTCTCATTAGCTTTTACATTTTGATTGAAAATCTACCTTTCCGCCATGCAAAATGCCAGTTACCAAATATATTTTTGGCTTGTTTAACTAGATGAGAAGCCAAAAGTCAACTACAAATGTGGTTGTCAAACACATCTTATTCTTCTACGATTCATCCATTTACGTGATGTGTCCTAATATTAATAGATGATAGAGATTCTAGATATCCTCGAATCTACTAGATTTTAATTGTAATTTATCATAAAAAGAAATCTAAATTGCGAATGATCTCTTTATAATGCATATATAAAGACTTTTTTATCAATGATATCAATAAAATTCTCCATAGCTTTTGTCTTCTTTTCCAATTTAATGCTTTTCATAAGACACGTCATTAGCATGTAAGCTCTAGCAAAATAACTTTTACGGATTCATTAATCTTTAGATCGGGCTGAAATTTTGACAGTAACTTCAAGACAAAAGATCTAAATATTCAAATGTGGAGAATGGATTGTGAGCAGTATTTCTTATTGAAACAATACTCGAATGGGAGAAGTTTTTACATCGTTCATAGTGACACACATCCTGCAGATTCCCTAATCCATCTTCATCCACCGATCCCATCCATTTGCATCGACCTGGATCGTGCCTGTCGAACCTGATCCAACTACTCATTTAGACTAATTTGATGAGTTGCCGTTCACGCTTAACCCATACGTAGTCCGTCTATCCAAATGGACAACCACACCATTGGTAAAGATTCAGTGGTCAAAACACGAAATTGAAGAAGCTATACGGGAGACCGAAGACAGTATGTGGGGTTCGATACCCTGAGCTTTTCACGTCTTAAGTTTCGGGATGAAACTTGTTTTTAGGGGGATAGGGTGTGAGACCCGAGATTTTTATGCTTGTATAATTTTGAGTTTTTTCTTAGTCATGTGGATTCTGCTGTCTATTTATAGAAATTGTGAGTTCTGTTGTTTAGTGACTATTGATCTGTTGACTGAACTTATCGTAATTATAGTTCTTGACACATATTGGTTTCATGATAAGGTTGTATAATCCCTTATTAATGATTGTTGAGCCCTAATCCTCTTGTTAACTCATGATTTTACTCGAACAATCCATTTTCGTTCGTGTGTTATATTTTATTTTGATTTCCACAGGCATTGTAAACCCGACCCGTGTCAATGCTGAGTATGATCGTGATGTTAGTAATCATATCACATTCATTAGAGTGCTTATAGGTTGTCATTCCACTCTACGAATTCACTTCAATGCTATAACGATCCTTTCACAGGTTTTTGACGTTTCGGAGTTCATTAAAGACCCGACGACCGAACCATGACTTTCAAGCGGACCACGACCAAGATATGGCCATGTTGAGATAACGTATGTTATGATTAACCAACTTAAGAGTGGACATTCTGAAAGCACTGTGCGCAAGGACCGACTTTGATCGGTCATCATAAATTCATGAAATTCTAAAAATCCTAAAATTAGCATTGTATATTATTGAGTTAGCTTTCTAATGGAACAAATGGCGAGCAATTCCGAGCCCGGACGAGTAAGTTATGATCGAAATAAGACAAGAGGGTATCAATCTGTCGCGAGGCAAATTACCGAAATGCACTTAATACCGACTTAAGGGTTTAAAACTTGTTTAAAATCGGCCTTAGTCAATTTCTTCCCCATTTTTCAGCCTTGAAGAGCCCTAGCCTCAGCCATAACTCAAAAATTGAGTTTCTGATATTGTTTGAGAGGTCTAAACACGTACTTGACGCCCGAGAATCGTAGTATCGAGTTATCTATGACCGATTTCAAGAGTTTTCGGTGAATTGGAGGTCTGTTTATCCAGAACATTTCAACCAATATCACAAACCGGCTTAAACTTCCTAAACCTAATTGTACCAGGCAAGTACTCTTATTATATTTTATGTATTTCGTGTGAATGAATATGTGAAATGTAATTTTTTTTAAAATGAGACATGATATTGATGAGCCTGTGTGAGCCAAGTAAAACCAGCGAACACTACTATAAAAAGACATTTAACATCATTTCTTTTGACATTTAACATCGGTTTTGGAACCAATGTTAAATTTCGCAATGTTAAAATTAATATCGGTTTCTAATAACCCATGTTAAACTTCAACTTTAACATCGATTGTTATAACAATCGATGTTAATCTTGACATCGTGAAATTTAACATCGGTTCAGGGACAACCGATGTTAAATTTCGCGACCTTAAAATTTTATCAGAGTGCGACTAAGCCAGCTAGCCCACCCCAGTCGCCCAATCACCCGCCCCAGCCACCCGCCAACCTTCATCAAATACCATTAAATTTTGTTGTTGGTGGGTTTCGATCCCACTCCGCCAGATGAATTTCTAATACACTTTTTATATGTGTTATATTTATATATTATATATATTTATATAAATATAACATAACTTAATATATATGTTATATTTATATACTATATACATTTATAAATTTATACCAATATAAGATAACTTGAGATAACTTGGTATATACTTGAATATGTATAATATAACTATATATGTATTAATGTTTATAACTTTAAATATAATAGAATCCATATATATTCTTATACACATTATAATATAACTATACAAAATATATATTAATTTATATTATATATGAAGTGATTATAATATAAAATATTTATTGATAAAGAAAGTAATTTGACTTTATTGTAGTGTATCATTATATAGATATATATAATTTTAAATATATTTAAATATAGTTAAATAAATTTATATCTATATATCATAATATAACATTAATTATAAATGAGTATATATAACAAAAAATTTATGTCTACATGTCATAATATAACTGCAGAGATATATATATATATATTAACATTAATTACTTAAAAATCATAACTTTAAATATATATATATATATATCTATATATATATATATATACGAATATAAATATAATATAACATCAAATGTATATATATATATATATATATCTTATAATATAACTTTATATGTATCATATAATTTTAGTTACAATTGAGTATATATAATATAAATTTATATCTACATATCACAATATAAATTTAACAATATATATTAATATTATTTACTTAAAAAGTCAAACATATAAACTATTTATTGCTAAAAAATTAGTATAACTATATATACATGTTAAAATATATCTTAATATATCTATATATAAATATTATCTGATTATTTAAATAGAACTAAGAATTATAACATAATTCATGAATATATATTATAATATAAGTTAAGATATATATTAAGTTATATTATATATTTAAAAAGTGAACAACACCGGTTATGCTAATAATCGATGTTAAATTGTCATTTAACATCGGTACTAAAAAACACCGATGTTAAAATTTTCATTTAACATCGGTTTTCCTAAAAACCGATGTTAAACAGGAGAGTTTTACATTGGTTCTTTTGAAACCGATGTGAAATTACAGAATTTAACATCACTTTTCGCAGAACCGATGTTAATTTGCTTTAAAAATTTCAATTATGCCACCACATCTTTTTTAACATCGATTTTTCCAGAATCGATGTTAAACGAGCGATGTTAAATGTCTTTTTTGTAGTAGTGGAAGGTCTTCGGGGTCCGTTAGATTGCGTTATCTGCGGATCACTTGGTTGGGCTATACAACGAGAGAGAGTCCGACAAGGTCTCTTGGGGTGCGTATCTTTCGGGATGCGGTAGCCAGTATAGCTCGGGAGGTTCTTTTATGTATGATGATTGATACATTTTATTCCGGAATATGAGCTATGATGATATGATTCTGTTATTGCTTTATTCACTTGTTATACATATTCATGTATCAATGTACTTGCACCGGCTGTTTGCTGACCCCAGGGTTAATATTTTTTGTGTATTCAGGTACAGGTCCAGGAAACGAGTCATCACAGGGCGAGCATGATGAGTTTGGAGGGCAACAGTGATATCATAAACCGTCTTGTGTCAATGGTCGTCTTTCATGTATAGAGTTGTGTTGTGCTTTGTACTCACGCGAGTACCGTTCACTACAAAAAAAATAGTTTTTACCAACGCAATTTTCCAACGCCCGTACCCGCCGTTGTTAAACTTATAATTTACCGACGCCATTACTGACGCCCGTTATTTAATTAATTTACCGACGCCACTGCCGACGATCAGTTCGTAGACTTATTTTTTTTCTTTTTTTCACAATTAACGATGTCGTTTACCGACGCCATTTCGGCGTTGGTAAATTTTTATTTTTTTTTCTTTTTTTCATAATCAACGACGCCGTTTATCAACGCCATTTTGGCGTTGGTAAATTTTTTTTCTTTTTTTTTTCCTTTTTTTAAACATTAATGATGCCGTTTACCGACGTCAGTATTTACCGATGCCGAAATGGCGTCGGTAAATTTTTCTACACTATCCCACATCGAAAAAACAGTAGTGTATTGTGTTGTTTATATACCAAAATCTTTCTCAGCCATTTGAAATTGAATGGTGCCCGGACCTGACCAACCTGAGCCCGGACCTGACCCATCCGGAGCCCGGACCTGACCCGCCTGAGCCCGGACCTAACCCGCCTGAGCCCGGATGTGACCTACCTGAGTCCTGACCTGACTTTTTTAGATTTTTTATTTTAAATTTAACAACGCCAAAAATGGCATCGGTAAATAGAGGCGTCAGTAAAAAATTACCGTTGAGCGTTTTTCCAACGGCGGATTTCCATCGGTAATTTTTTTACCGACGTCATTTTCTTTTTTTACCAACGGTATTTGGCGTAGGTAAATTTTTTTTTTGTACTGGTTGTATATTGTATGATGTTGCAGGTTGAGTATAGTACCATACAGTGTTATGTCGGTCGGTTTATACTGTTGTTATGTCGGATGTGGTCCTACGTGATTGTGTGATGTAGAATGGCTGTGATGTATGCGATATACAGGTAAATATTGCATATGTTCAGGTATGTCATAGTTGTTGAATATTATTATGTTTTATACAAGTCTAAGCCTGGTAGATGCTCAAAAAAGGATCTACGACGCTGTAATATTCCCATATACTTGGGGTGTTATAGAATGTATTGTGATATCCCACATCGGCTAGCGGAGAGGGGGTGAAGTGCCTTATATGTGCATGTCTGCCTCCAAATAGCATGAGGCCTTTTGGGAGGTCAGTGGCTTTGGAGAGATGGGAATTCCAAAGTCAAGCACTCTCGAGCATGAGTAGTCCT
Source organism: Orobanche coerulescens (assembly GCA_033398695.1). NCBI lineage: Eukaryota > Viridiplantae > Streptophyta > Magnoliopsida > Lamiales > Orobanchaceae > Orobanche > Orobanche coerulescens. The sequence continues at coordinate 47,485,775 of CM065819.1, read as the reverse complement.
AGGATGGGTGAACTCCTGAGAAGCTGCTTGCGGAGTCCCAGAAGCAAAACTATGAGGGCCAGCTCAGAGGAGAGTTCCCAGAGCGGATAATATCATGCTACGACAGATCGGTCTTGGGATGTGACAATTTGGTATCGGAGCCACTCTGCCTTGTAGTGCAAGTGTGCCAACAAGGACGTCGGGCTCCTTAAGTGGGTAGGGGGGCTGGATTGTGATATCTCACATCGGCTAGCGGAGAGGGGGCGAAGTGCCTTATATGTGCTTGCCTACCTCCAAATAGCATGAGGCCTTTTGGGAGCTTACTAGCTTCGGGTATATGAGAACTTCGAAGTTAAGCGTGCTCGGGCCGGAGTAGTCCCAGAATGGGTGACCTCCTGGAAAGCTGCTAGCAGGCTCCCTGAAACAAAACCGTGAGGGCCAGCTCATAGGAGAGTGCCCAGAGCGGACAATATCATGCTAAGACGGAGCTGTAATACCCTCAAGATATTCGGGGAATATTACAGCGCCGTGGACCCCTACATAGGACCCACCAGGCTAATTAAGAAATACCATTCGTCTAACTATCTTAGTTAGCGAGAAAAGCACACATCACCAGAACGAAAAATAAATGAAATGCCCGGTAAAACTGGCAAAACGGACACCACTGTCAATCATAAATAAAAATTAATAATACAAACCATAATCCCAGTAGAAATGCCTAAGTACTCACGAGTACTTTCTATAAGTTCACAAATTTGAAGAAAAACAACCGCATCAAAAAGGACAATGGAAATAAAGAGACTCAATTGCACACGTCATCAACCCTGGCCAGCATCCTCGTACTGCCCCAGTGCCCGATCGTCCGGCTGAATATGACCTGAAATTCATAACATGAATTTCCCCAAAATAGGTCCCCAAAGGGGTTAGCAATTACGCCAGTACAAGTAACCAAATGAACAACTTACACCTTACACATATAGTCAAAGCATGCAAATGATAAAACATCAGTTTGAAACACACATTTCCGGAAATGCCATAACCCAAAACACATTTATAAAATGAACCACAATTAACCGTCGATCCACGCCTCTATGGACCCCTACCGAAACTCCGTCGGATCTAACCCATAGTGGTTAAAAGCAAAGCTCGTCGATCCACGCCTCTGTGGACCCTACCGAGACCCCATCGGATCTAACCCATAGTGAGCATACACACACACGTTACTCATGCAATACTACCATGTTAAGAGTGTAAGTTCATAAGAGTACTTGCCTCGATTATCACGACGAAAGGACATAATGAAACAATCGCAGTTTCGAGAAATTGGACACACCAAACCTAGACGATTTGTCAAACACCATTACAACCAATTCAACAAGAATTACGATAACGGAATACACCCGAAACCTCACCTACGATTCATGTAAATTCATGCAAAACAATGACGAGGACGGATCGCAACCGAACCCTCACGATTCCAAAAATATCACGAAACTTACCATGAACTCGTAGGGAAAACAAGAATACTACCAAGATTAATCATATACATCATGGATTAATCAACAATACGGAACAAATCGGACGAAAACTCAAAAACCCCCAAATTTCCCAAAATAGGGTTCTAGGAGATTACCTTGGATTAAGGATGAAGAACAAGTGTTGGTGTTGTTAATCTACACCAAGATCTCAAGAAAGATAATAGCTTGAAGTTATAAGACTTCGAATCGCTCGGAAATCGCCCACGAATCTCCCTGGATCGGAAAGAGAAAGAGAAATGAAGAAATGAAGAATCTGGGTCAACTCTCTGGTTTATATAACTAGAGAGATGTAGCGTGCGCTAACGATAAAAGTTAGCATGTGCTACCGAGCCAAAAACCAGTCCAGAACCTACGGTTCTGGCCCGTTAGCGTGCGCTAACAGCCCCTCCATAGTGCGTGTTATCAGGTCATAGCGCGTGCTACCTGGGCACCAGACCGAGTCCAGAAACATTCTGCCCAGTATGGACTACCGAGTTAACGCGCGCTACCGGTCACCCAATGTGCGCTAAGTCCAAACCGTAGCGTGCGCTAATATACAAATGTAGCGTGCGCTAGACTGCTCGTCCAGAGAGCAGAGAGCAGGAACAACTCACTGTCACTGCTGTACTCGAGTCGTTAACGCACGCTACTAAACGAACGTAGCGTGCACTACAAACCAATGATAGCGTGTGCTACACAACAACGATAGCATGTGCTAACGAGTGCAGACAGCAACACAGACAGCACTCAAGGATGGAAAACAGCGAATTCCATCTCGGATGAAAACAACGCGCATCCGACACCAAACAACGGACCGAAGAAGACACACGAACAACAAGATCGAGTCAGAACCAAAGCGGTAAAACAAAACACGATTCCGACTACCCGAGGGTTCGGAAAACTACAACGTTAGTAATCACCCCAAAACTTTGGGAAATTACAAAACGGCCCAAGACATCCGAAACACACGATACATGCTCGAAACAACAAACGAAAGCTCACAACATGTAACAACATGAGACATATATGCGGCAACCCCGAAATGGTGGTTCCGAACAACGGTTACGAAAATCGAACGAAATAGCAACAAAAATGACATTAAACACGAAATTTATTAAAACAAGTCCGAAACAAGCTCGGATGACAAAAAGTCCAGTATTAAATATTCTCGAAATATCAATACGGTTACAAACGAGTCACTAAGAATGAAAAATACACCAAAAATGAAAATACCGGGAAAAGAAAAATGCGGATATTACATTCTACCCCTCTAAAAATAAGTTTCGTCCGGAAACTTAAGAAACAAACAACTCAGGGTACCTAGCACGCATGATATCCCCGGTTTCCCAAGTTGCCTCCTAGACACCATGCCTCGACCACTACACCTTGACCAAAGGGATAGTCTTATGCCTCAGTCGCTTCTCACGGTGCTCCAAAATCTTCAAGGGATGCTCTTCGAAGGTAATATCCTCAGCGATATCGATCTCACCATAGTCGATGACGTGACTAGGGTTCGGAATATATTTCCTCATCTGGGAAACATGGAAAACGCTATGAACGTGACTCAAGGCCGGAGGAAACGCCAAACGGTATGCCAACTCACCGACTCTCTCGAGAGTCTCAAAGGGCCCAATAAATCTCGGACTCAACTTTCCCTTCTTTCCAAAGTGGAAAACTCCCCTCGTCGGCAACACCTTTAGCAAAACGTGGTCTCCCACCTCGAATTCTAAAGGTCGACGATGGACATCAACATATTACTTCTGTTGACTCTGAGCAGTCAACATCCTCTCCCGAATCACTTCCACCTTCCGCCTCGTCTCCATAGCGATATCCAGTTCGGTCCTAACCAAATTGGATACCTCGTTCCAGCAAATTGGCGATCGGCATTGCCTCCCATAAAGCGCCTCATACGATGCCATTCGAATCGACGCATGCCAACTATTGTTGTACGTGAACTCGATCAATGGCAAATGCTCCTACCAATCACTGCTCCAATCGAGAGCACAAGCACGCAACATATCCTCAAATGTTTGGATAGTGCGCTCCGACTGCTCATCCATTTGAGGATGAAAAGAAGCACTTAGATGCAAACGAGTGCCCAACGCCTTATGTACCGCCTGCCAAAAGTGCGATACAAAACAACCATCACGATACGAAACAATAGACTTCGGAGTACCGTGAAGCCTCACAATTTACGTAATAAACACACGAGCCAACTTCTCCGGACCCCAAGTATCCTTGATGCCCAGAAAGTGTACCGACTTGGTCAGACGATCCACAATCATCCAAACTGTACCAGACTTCGATCTCGGCAAGCTCGTGGCGAAGTCCATTGAAATATCTTTCCATTTCCATTCCGGAACAGAAAGCGACTGCAATAACCCGGCCGGTCACTGATGCTCAATTTTGACCTGCTGACAAGTCAAACATCTCGCTACAAACTGTGCGACCTCCTCCTTCATGTCGTTCCTCCAAAAGTTCCTCCTTAGGTCCTTGTACATCTTACTTGAACCAGGATGAACTGAGTAAGGCATAGCATGGGCCTCACGCAAAATACTCAGCCTCAATTCCAAGTTGTTCGGTACACAAAGCCGACTCTGGAATCTCAACACACCATCCTCGTGAATAACAAACCCAGGAGACCTTCCCTTAAGAACATTCTCTCGGATTTGAGCAATCATCGGATCATTGAACTGCTTTAGTTTAATTTCATCGATCAGCGACGACAAAATCTCCAGAGCGCAAAGCTGCCCGATAGCTCCTGGCAACAAAATCTTGATACGAATCCTATATCAAGACTAAGCGGAAGCAGTATTAGCAAATGACAATCGAACAGCAATCGGTCAAATGGACTCGAAACAGCAACTACCCTTCGCTACAGCAGTAGCGAAAAACAACAACTCTCAACCAAGCAGCGATCGGTCGGTCGTGAACAAACAGCAACAAAGAATCGCCAACAACAGTAGAGAACAGCGAATTGTGATCGGATGCATTGGAAACAGGAACCACGTTCGGACACCGGACAGCAACTCTGAACAAGTCAATCCAAACATATGAGGACAGATATGATATGAATCACAGTCAGTTGTGGATCACGATTTCTACGAACAACAGCAGGCGAACTGATATGAATCTCGATCAGTTATGAGGACTGAGATTTAACGAGATGGAAGTAAGCTTCAAGAAACTGTACAACACTCCGATGAACCACCACGAACGAATCAAAGATTCCGTCCAACCAAGAACAGCTTCCGATCGGACGAACAGAAAATAATAAAAGATTTTAACGAGTTAGACCTATAACTCGTCAAAGGTGATCCCTTCCCAAGACCTATTAAGAATTGATCGGATTATAATTCGAAAATGCGTCGAACAATAATCAAGAATTTGTGCTTGAGACACGTCAAATAAATAGAACTCAAAAGAGAGCAAAATATCAAGTATATTCAATGATCAAATCGGCCGAGCTATATGATGTATATAGCCGCCAAACCCTAGCAACAAAAATAAAGGTTACTCCCTAAAACGCCCTTGAACAAGTTTGGGCTACTACCGATTAAGAAAAATACTAAACGAACAACGCAAAGCAACATAGGGCTGCACATGCCGCACCCTTTATCAACTAATATTACAATAAAAATGATAAACTAAGTTATCCCGAGCCCGACCACCAAAGTCACTCCAAGCCTCGTGTCCATCTTCTCACCCAAGTATGTAGTCGCACGTGCATCATGGGCTGCATGGCTGCTTACGTCGATCATTACCTCGTCATCTTCCCTTGGACTCGTCAAACACGTATCATCCCCTCCCCTTTTAAAAGGAATTGTCCTCAATTCTGGAATCCCATCGTCATCAAGATAAGAAGAGAGATCTCCTACATTAAAAGTAGCGTGCACTCATTAATCCCCTGGAAGTTCTACCTTGTATGCATTATCGTTCACTTTAGCAACTATATTGAAAGGACCCTCGGCTCGTGGCATTAACTTATTCTTACGCTTACTCAAAAATTGTTCCTTCCTCAAATGTACCCAAACCAAATCGCCAACTTCAAATAATCTCGGCTTCCTTTGTTTGTTAGACTTTCGCTTGTAAGCCTCGTTTACTTCCTTAATTCGAGCACGTACTTGCTCATGTAACTTCATCATTGACTTCAGCTTAGATTCGGCATCCTTGTGTACTAACTCATCGCTCGGCAAGGGAATAAGATACAATGGCATGTACGGATTCAGCCCGTAAACAACTTCAAAAGGAGAGTGAGCCGTGGCATGAGTAGGTGAGCGATTATACGCAAATTCAGCATGTGCAAGCTTCAAATCCCAATCCTTTTGCGTCTTTCTCACAAGACCGCGCAAGAAGATTCCCAAAGTTTGATTGGTTACCTCGGTTTGGCCATCGGTCTGAGGGTGATGCGAAGTACTAAACAAAAGCTTGGTTCCCACCTTTCTCCACAATGTGTTCCAAAAGTAGCTAAGGAACTTTGAGTCCCGGTCCGAAACAATAGTCTTCGAAACTCCATGTAAACACACCACCTCTCGGAAATACAAATCAACAACATTACTCGCATCATCAGTTTTGTGACAAGCAACAAAATGAGCCATCTTCGAAAAACGATCGACAACAACCAAAATCGCATCCTTACCTCGTTGGGTACGAGGCAAAGCAACAATGAAATCCATCGAGACATCCTCCCATGGCCTTTCCGGAATTGGTAGGGGCATATATTCACCCAGTTTGAACGAGCTTTTCGCAATATGACATGTTACACACTTGCCAATGATGTCAGCCACATCCCCTTGCATCTTTGGCCAATAAAAATGTTCCTGGAGCACCCCCATGGTCTTAGCCGCGCCAAAGTGACCAGCCAAGGCCCCTCCATGAGCCTCTCGAACCAACAACTCCGGAACGGCATGTTTGGGCAAACAAAGCAGATTCCCTTTAAAGAGAAACCCCTCTTGTACCACAAATTCTCCAAACGGACCAGGTTTACAACGGCCAAAAATCTCCCCAAAATCAGCATCATCAACATAATAATCTTTCAACGTTTTGAACCCCAACAAATGAACATCAAGAGTAGAGAGTAAATCATACCTCCTAGACAGCGCATCAGCCACCACATTGCTCTTACCGTCCTTATACTTCGATGAAAAGTGGAACGATTGCAAGAACTCCACCCACTTAGCATGTATCGGACTTAACTTCTGTTGCCCATTAATATTCTTCAAAGACTCATGATCCGAATGCAAAATAAAGTGTTTCGGCCGAAGGTAATGACTCCAATGAACAAGATCTCTCACAATGGCATAGAACTCTTTGTCATAAGTACAATAGTTGAGTCGAGCCCCACTCAATTTCTCCGAGAAGTACGCGATCAGCCGTCTCCCTTGGACGAGAACCGCCCCAATACCCACTCCACTCGCATCACATTCTACCTCTAACGGTTGCGAAAAATCGGGTAATGCCAAGATAGGTGCCTCACACAGTTTTGTTTCCAACTTTTCAAACGCTCCTTGGGCAGCCCCGCTCCACACAAATGGACCCTTCTTCAAACACCCTGTTATCGGACTCGTAATGGTGCTAAAGTCTCGATTAAACCTCCGATAAAAAGAGGCCAGCCCGTGGAATGATCTAACCTCCGTCACGGATTAGGCGTCGGCCATGCCTTGATCGCTTTGATTTTGGTTTGATCAACCGACACTCCGTCCCTTGAAACAACATAGGCAAGAAAAGTTATGCTCTCGACCAGAAATGTACACTTTTCTTTCTTTCCATAAAGCCTCTGAGACCGAAGAGTCTCGAATACTTGCCGTAGATGACTGAGATGCGCCTCCACCGACTGACTATAAACCAAAATATCATCCAAATAAACCACTACAAATCGTCCCAAAAAATGGCTTAAGTACCTTGTTCATCAAGCGCATGAAGTTACTCGAGGCGTTCGTAAGGCCGAATGGCATGACGACCTATTCATACAACCCATGCTTGGTTTTAAACGCCGTCTTCCACTCATCTCCTTCTCGCATGCGAATCTAATGATCACTGCTTTGAAAGTCGATTTTCGAAAAGACCACTGAGCCGTGTAGCTTGTCCAACATGTCATCCATTCTCGAAATCGGGAACTGATACTTAATGGTAATATTATTTAAGGCCCGACTATCGATACACATCCGCCATGACCCATCCTTCTTAGGGACAAGCAAAACCAGAACTGCACAAGGACTTAAACTTTCTCGAACATACCCGCAGTTCATTAATTCTTCAATCTGTTTCTGAAGTTCCTTAGTTTCCTCATGATTACACCTATAGGCATCCTTGTTCGGGAGAGGCACACCTGGTATAAGGTCGATTTGATGCTCAATTCCATGAATTGGCGGCAGACCCGACAACAATTCTTTAGGGAATACGTCCGTGAACTCATGTAATAAATCGGCCACCCCACCCTCATTTTTCTCTACCACGAAATGATCTCTAGTCTCCTTTATTACCAGCACGTAAACATGCTCACCACCCTCAATAGCGTGTTCGATTTCCCTCTCACTAACGAACATGGTTAGGTTCGGTTTTCCCACTCGTTTGGCACTCATGGAACGAACGGCTTGAGGTGACATCGGCTTCAACACGATCTTCTTGCCCTTATCTCGTAACACGTATTCATTACTCCTGCCCCGATGCAAAATATCCCTATCAAATAACCAAGGACATCCCAAAAGTACGTGACAAGCATCCATTGGATGATCATCACATAATATCTCATCACGATACGAACCCATTGCTAACCCGATCCGAACTTGCTTCGAAACCCTTACCTTACTCCCGTCATCAAGCCAATATAAAGCATATGGTTTAGGGTGAGCCGTGGTGGTCAGCCCAAGCTTTGTCACCATCTCACTCGACGCTACGTTGGTGCAACTCCTTCCGTCGATAATCATGTAAAACCACCGATATATTCAGGAATATTACAGCGCCGTAAATCCTTTACATAGGGATTTACAAGGCTGAAGAAAGGAAAAGACAATAACATATACCAACGTATGAAAGTAACTGAAATAAAATACAATATTTCTGACCAATACTGAAAATACAAATGTCCAAAGGAAAAGTATTAATACATGACCAAATCCAAATCATCACAAACGACGACGTACTCGAGTACTTATTAAAAATAACATAACAACAGACAATGAAACACGGACGGAACATCACTCTGCACCCTTGTCGTCATGCAGCTCTAGTGGTTGTTTTCCTACTCTCCTGGATCCTGAACATACACAAATATTCACCCCCGAAGGGGTTAGCACAACGATGCTAATACAAGTACGATAATCATATAACAATGATTTAATCAACAATAATCATGACAAATTTCTCCAACGAGAAAATAATAACAACACATATCACATCATAACAGTCTCAACATACTCATGGTATTCCAACGATCTAGCGCACACAGCTATAGATTCCCATGATGATCCCGTCGGATCAAAACATGGTGGAACTACCTGTCCAACGATCCAGCGCACACAGCTATAGATTTCCCATGATGATTCCCGTCGGATCAACACATGGTGGACAATTAATCACAACACATTTACACAAGACAATCATAATATAACTGACATAATTCGGACAATTCTAATTAAGGTACTTGCCTCGATTCGATGACAAGAATGATACTTCCATGAAAAACAGAATACTCGAAGGTCGCCCCTTCGATCAATCACGTAACAAGCTCGAACCTTAAACAAAAGAAATAATATAGAGTTCATCTCACGACGTACGAACATCTAACAATCCAAATTATGATCAGAAGTTCATAAAACGTAACCTGCCTGAACTGCTTAACGCATGTTACGTACCATAGGTAGCGTACGTCAAGCCTACTCGTTAGCGCACGTAAACTACGAAGTCTAGCGTACGCTAACCATGTATTGACAATCCCTCTCTGATCAGCCGACTGACTCGTCTGATGACATAACATACATTACGTACCAGACGTAGCGTACGTTAACTATGCCCGATAGCATACGTTAACTACATAGCATAGCGTACGCTAGGCGTGCATGGCAGTTTCTCACTGGGCAGACGACTGTTCTAACTGTGATGAAGATTACAAAATCCTCAGTGATTAACGTATGTTATCCTTCTACATAACATGTTCATAGAACTATGAATGATCTTACGGATTCAAACATCTTCGAATATCAAGGATACGTATCAAAATCCTCATTACGTTCAGACTTTATCTTAAAGAACTAACAAGTCCAACTTATAAGAAAGGATACAACCTTCGGTGATTCCTTATTAAGTCCGTTTATCAAAAGTGATATCAATCTCCAAGTCTACGATTCAATATGGCAATACTATTCAATATGGATAATCAATCTCAGAACTTTACTCTTATCATTTGACGTAATAGGATTCCAACTATGATGTTTTAACAATGATATCTTAAGCATAATCATTCCAACTTCTAAACATGATGTTGTTTGAATAATTCATCAATGGAACTCAATATCTTGATAGCATACTCATCATATCCTTAAGAACACGAATTCAATGTTAGAGATAGTGTTAACATACCTTAAGATGAATAAAACACTGAGACAATAGGTAGAATTCAACTCCGGTTGCTTGTGTGTCAATCCAAAATGATTCTCCACCTCAATGAGTAATCTCCAATCTTCAATGATCAAGAAAAGGTGTTCAAGGGGGCTCGGATATCTCTAGGCACGAAGTATGCTGAAGGATAGGTGAAATGAACGAGCTAAAATGAAATGGTGTGATGTCTTATTTATAATTTTCTGTCCTTAACGTACGTTAGCCTTCATGCATAACGTACATTAGCCACATAGCGTACACTACCGAGCATAGTTTAGCGTATGCTATCGTCCTAATAGTTAACTGTCCTGATTGTGTCCTTGATTACGTATGTTACACCATCCGGTTATGTACGTAAGTAACACACATTAGCGTACGCTAGACACAATCCTTAGTGTATGTTAACAATCGTTGACTTCAAAAGTGTCCAGGTTCATCCAAGGGAATCTTATCTGGACCCATGTCCGGCTGGCGCATGTGACAACCGCCTAGCTCAATTATTGGCTAGTTAACGCACGCTACGCTACATTCGTAGCGTATGCTAACTCCGACAGATAAGGTATGTTAAGCTATCTTTGTTAACGTACGTTATTACGTATTTGCATGGGAAAATTTACATGTTGACATACTCATGTACAAGGATACAAATACGAGAAATATCATACTTCAATTATTGATATCACAATTCCGAATAATACAGGGTTCAAATACAGATGAAATACTCAATAATAAATCCGGATATTACATACTCTCCTACTAAAAAGGAGTTTCGTCCCGAAACTCAAGAGGAAAGTAACTCTGGATATCCGGACCTCATGCTATCCTCCGTCTCCCAAATGGCTTCTTCCACTCCGTGACGTGACCACTGAACTTTGACCAAAGAGATTGGTTTGTTCCTCAACTACTTAACTCGACTCTCGAGTATCCTGACCGGTCTCTATTCAAACGTTCCATCCTGAGCGACTTTGATCTCGCCGAAATCAATGACATGACTAGGATCCGGTATATATCTCCATAACTGGGATACGTGGAACACGTTATGAACATGGCTCAATGACGGCAGTAATGCCAAATCTGTATGCCAACTCTCCAACTCTTTCAAGAATTTCGAACGGTCTGATATATCTCGGACTCAACTTCCCCTTTCTTCGAAATGAAGGATTCCCCGAGTAGGAGAAACTTTTAAAAGCATGTGATCTCTAGTACCGAACTCCAATGGGCGACGACATACATCTGCGTAAGATTTCTGTCGACTCTGGGCGGTCAACAGCCTTTCGCGAATTAAGGCTATTTTCTCTTGTGTCTGCACGATCAGTTCCGGTTCCGTTCCGATCAAGTCCGATGAATCATTCCAACATAGGGGCGATCTGCATTTCCTCCCGTATAATTCCTCAAACGGTGCCATCTTAATAGAAGCATGCCAACTATTGTTGTAGGTGAATTCAATCAACGACAGATGAACTTCCCAATCAATTGACCAATCTAAGGCACAGGCCCTTAGCATGTCTTCCACCGTTTGAATAGTCCTCTCGGATTGTCCATCTGTCTGCGGGTGATAAGCTGTGCTGAAGTTCAATTCGGTCCCCAAGGCTTTATGAACTGCTTTCCAAAAATGAGACACAAAACGACTATCTCAGTCAGAAATAATGGTCTTCGGCGTACCATGCAATCGGAATATCTCTGAAATAAATACTCGTGCCAATCTCTCTGGTCCCCACGTGTCCTTAATGCCTATAAAATGAGCTGATTTGGTTAAACGATCAACTATCACCCAAATCATGTTCATTCTGGTCTTGGTTCTCGGTATACTAGTGATAAAGTCCATCGATATGTCCTCCCACTTCCATTAAGGAATCGGGAGCGGCTTCAGCATTCCGGCAGGTCGTTGATGCTCGATCTTAACCTGCTGACAGGTCAAACACTTCGAGACATACTCCGCTACATCTTTCTTCATGTTGCCCCACCAAATGTTCTGTTTCAGGTCCTTATACATCTTACTGGTGCCCGGGTGGATAGAATAGGGCGTGGTGTGAGCTTCCTTCATAATCGTCTGTTTCAGAACATCGACATCGAGAATGCAAAGTCGGTTTTGAAATCTCAATACTCCATCATCATGAATTACGAATCCGGGGGCCTTTCTTTTGATCACTTCATAACGTAACCAAATCATCAGAGGATCATCTACTTGCTTAGATTTGATTTCTTCGGTTAACGATGAAGTTATTTCCATCACGCACAGTTGTCCTTGGACTCTTTGCAACCATACTTCAATTCCTTCTCGAATCATCTCTCGTTGAATGCTGAGCTGGGAGGTCAGAGTCTCCAGCATCTGAATAGAAATAAGCTTGCGGCTAAGTGCATCGGCCACTACATTTGCTTTGCCTTGATGATAAAGAATCTCCACGTCATAGTCCTTAATAAGATCCAGCCATCTTCTTTGTCGAATGTTCAACTCTTTCTAACTGAAGATGTATTTGAGACTCTTGTGATCCGTAAAGATCTGACAGTGAGTCACGTACAGGTAATGTCTCCAGATTTTCAAAGCAAAAACTACCGCTGCCATCTCCAAATCATGCGTTGGATAATTCACTTCATAAGGTTTCAGCTGTCGGGACGCATAAGCGATCACCTTCTCGTTCTGCATCAATACACATCCGAGTCCTTGGTTCGAAGCATCACTGTAAACTATTAATCCTCTAGTTCCCCGTGGGAGTGCTAAAATTGGTGCCGTCGTCAATCTCTTCTTCAATTCATCAAAGCTATTCTGGCACAACTCATTCCACTCAAACTTTTGATTTTTCTGTAGTAGTCGAGTAAGTGGGCTGGTAATTTTGGAAAACCCTTCCACGAACCGACGATAATATCTAGCAAGTCCTAAGAAACTCCGGAATTATTTAACATTCTTAGGAGGCTTCCAATCCATAACTGCTTCGATCTTCTGAGGATCTACTCGAACTCCTTCAGCTGATACGACATGGCCGAGGAACATTACTTCCTTTAGCCAGAATTCATACTTAGAAAGTTTGCCATACAATTGTTCATTTCTCAACAGGTCTAACACAATCCGTAAATGTTGTGCATGCTCTTCCGGGCTCTTAGAATACACCAGAATGTGATCAATGAGCACAACCACAAATTTATCCAAATACTCGATGAACACTCGGTTCATCAATTGCATGAATACATCAGGTGCGTTAGTGAGACCAAACGGCATCACTACAAACTCATAGTGTCCGTAGCGAGTTCTGAATGCTAATTTTGAAACATCAGATTCCTTAATCCTCAGCTGATGATATCCTGATCTCAGATCTATTTTAGAAAACACTGTTGCTCCTTGTAACTGGTCAAACAAATCATCAATCCATGGAAACGGATACTTGTTCTTATTCGTCATCTTGTTCAGCTCTCGATAGTCAATACACAGTCGAAGCGATCCATCCTTCTTCCAGACAAAAAGAACTGGTGCTCCCCAGGGCGAAACGCTTGGCTTGATAAAGCCTTTGTCTAGTAACTCCTCCAGTTGCTTTTTCAGTTCGTACATCTCTGTAGGTGCCATACGATACGGTGCCTTAGAAATTAGTGTAGCTTCGGGTTCCAGCTCGATGGTGAATTCTACATCCCGTCGTGGAGGTAGTCCAGATAACTCGTCAGGGAATACATCCGAAAATTCGTTCACAACAGGAATGGATGAAAGTCTAACAATTTCGTCTTCTTTCTTCATTGCATAGCACTAGTATCCGGTACAGCCCTGTTTCAACAATTTGAAAGCTTTCATCGCCTCGATCATCTTTCCTGAGCTTCCTAGTTTCCATCCTTCAAATAGTATTTCGGAACCATCGTCAGCTATCAGCGAGATATTCCTCTTTCGGTAGTTTACAATAGCTCCATATCGATTAAGCCAATCATCTCCGAGTATCAGGTCGTCTCCTTGCATTTCTATCACAATCAGATTTGAGAGCCACTCTCTGCCTCCAAATGATACAGGGAAATCTCTAGTTTCTAAGTTTCCAACAATCCTCTCTCTGCTCGGTAAACCCACAACATAAGGTTCACAATTATGAAAACCAGAAATATTCAAACGATTTACACAAGACAAGGGTATAAATGAATGCGTAGCTCCTGTATCGAATAAAATGCTAACTGGCTGGGAAAGGATCTGAACGGTACCTGATTCGACAGCAGCATCCTGATCGTCTGTTCTCCTCATCTCATACAGACATGGGGGAACAGATCCGGCACTCGATGTACCCTTTCGGTCCCACTGTCCTCTGCCTCGTCCACGGCCAAAATTCTGAGGCATCTGAACACTTTGCTGCGTTTGTTGGATATTGGCTTCTCTCTGAGCTGGCTGTGATGTACGGGTTCCATTAAACTTTGTGGCATCCTTGCAAAACATCGCACGGTGCCCTTCCTGTCCGCAATCAAAACATGTAACTGGAGTACAAAAACAATCACGCCAAAGGTGGCCTGGGCGACCACAGTTAAAGCACTTCCTAGCTGTATCCGTCGTGACTGATACTGCTCCAGAGTTCCTTCCGCTTTTGGATGGGTGCGGAGGTTTCTTAAAAGAATGAAAGGATGACTGAGCCTTGCGGGGCCCGCTGCTCTTGTGCTCTTTGAAACTACCAGAGACTTTCTGCTTCTTGGATTCTATAAACTTCTCCATTGCTGCTTCCTTGATTTCATACGCCAATGCTTTATCCTGATATTGACGGAGAGTGGTACATTCAAAACCGGACATGTACCTCTGGATTTCTGGTTTCATTCTCATATCAAAATGGATCATCATTTCTGCGTCTGTTCTGACCAGGTGTCGAACAAATGCTATCTGTTGATTAAACGTTTTAATTGTGTGGGATACTGGTTCGTCTGACGGTTGTGCGGAGAAAAATTCCCGAACTTTGGCTTCCATCACAGGACGAGGGCAGTACTGAGCTTCCATCATCAATTTAAATTCTGTCCAGTCAGCATCATGGTCTACAGGCTGGATGGATTTCCACCACTCGGATGCTTCCCCTATCAGAAAGTACCGAGCAATAGAGGCTCTCCGGTCGTCTGGGTAATTAATTCCGGCAAATATTTTCTCCAATTCCTTCAACCAAAGGTCCCATGCGGGAGTCTCAGAAAAGCCGTCGAATTTGGGTGGTTGCATCTGTGCCACCTCCTGTAGCCATCGGTCGCCTCGAATTCCCATGTCTGGGATCCCTTGCTGTCTATCTCCCTACTGTAATCCCACCACCACCTGCATTCGGTCCACGACCTGGGCGAACTGAGTCATCTGGTTCACCACCTGACGAAGGATTTCGGGCACAGCAGGTTCCGGTTCATTATTAATAGATCTTTGTGGCTCGCCTCAGCCGTGGCTGGCCTGATTAGAAGGCGGAGCTTCTCTCTCGGCATTCCTTCATCCGCGTCCGCGACCGCGACCACGTCCACGTCCACCTCTCAACATACTGTAAGCATAAATACTCAATATACAGGAATCAATATCGTTCAATGTTCAAGTATAAAGAGATACAACATGTAAAGGACGAGATAGAGTTTAGGAACTTACAACCACCCTTCGCACGAAGACGTAAGCAGTACAATGATGTTATTCATGGCCGGTTACCTCAAAAGACATATACGAACCCTATTTTAACCCAATGGCCAAGATATCCCTAATCTTAGCTCCGATACCATATTCTGTAACACCCCCTATATTTCAGAAATATTACAGCGCCGTAAATCCTTTACATAGGGATTTACAAGGCTGAAGAAAGGAAAAGACAATAACAGATACCAACGTATGAAAGTAACTGAAATAAAATACAACAGTTCTGACCAATACTGAAAATACAAATGTCCAAAGGAAAAGTATTAATACATCACCAAATCGAAATCATCACAAATGACGACGTACTCGAGTACTTATTAAAAATAACACAACAACAGACAATGAAACACGGCCGGAACATCACTCTGCACCCTCGTCGTCATGCAGCTCTAGTGGTTGTTTTCCTGCTCTCCTGGATCCTGAACATACACAAATGTTCACCCCCGAAGGGGTTAGCACAACGATGCTAGTACAAGTACAATAATCATATAACAATAATTTAATCAACAATAATCATGACAAATTTCTCCAACGAGAAAATTATAACAACACATATCACATCATAACAGTCTCAACATACTCATGGTATTCCAACGATCCAGCACACACAGCTATAGATTCCTATGATGATCCCGTCGGACCAAAACATGGTGGAACTACCTGTCTAAAGATCCAGCTCACACAGATATAGATTTCCCATGATGATTCTCATAGAATCAACACATGGTGGACAATTAATCACAACACATGTACACAATACAATCATAATATAACCGACATAATTCGAACAATTCTAGTTAGGGTACTTGCCTCGATTCGATGACAAGAATGATACTTCCACGAAAAACGGAATACTCGAAGGTCGCCCCTTCGATCAATCACGTAACAATCTCGAACCTTAAACAAAAGAAATAATATAGAGTTCATCTCACGTCGTACGAACATCTAACAATCCAAATTACGGTTGGAAGTTCATAAAACGTAACATGCCTGAACTGCTTAACGTACGTTACGTACCATAGGTAGCGTACGTTAAGCCTACTCGTTAGCGCACGTAAACTACGAAGTCTAGCGTTCGCTAACCATGTATTGATAGTCCCTCTCTAATCAGCCGACTGACTCGTCTGATGACATAACGTACATTACTTACCAAACGTAGTGTATGTTAACTATGCCCGATAGCGTACATTAACTACATACCATAGCATACGCTAAGCATGCATGGCAGTTTCTCACTGGGCACACGACTGTTCTAACTGTGATGAAGCTTACGAAATCCTCAGTGATTAACGTATGTTATCCTTCTACATAACATATTCATAAAATTATGAATGATCTTACGGATTCAAACATCTTCGAATATCAAGGATACGTATCATCATAACACCGTATTCAATCTCGATTTACAATTCTCATGCGAAGTTTGGTGATCTAAGGTTGATGCGTTTGATTCCAAAATCCTCATTACGTTCAGACTTCATCTTAAAGAACTAACAAGTCCAACTTATAAGAAAGGATACAACCTTCGGTGATTCTTTCTTAAGTCCGTTTATCAAAAGTGATATTAATCTCCAAGTCTACGATTCAATATGGCAATACTATTCAATATGGATAATCAATCTCAGAACTTTACTCTTATCATTTGACGTAATAGGATTCCAACTATGATGTTTTAACTACAATATCTTAAGCATAATCATTCTAACTTCTAAACATGATGTTGTTTGAATAATTCATCAATGGGACTCAATATCTTGATAGCATACTCATCATATCCTTAAGAACACGAATTCAACGTTGGAGATAGTGTTAACATACCTTAAGATGAAGAAAACACTGAGACAATAGGTATACTTCAACTCCAGTTGCTTGTGTATCAATCCAAAATGATTCTCCACCTCAATGAGTAATCTCCAATATTCAATGATCAAGAAAAGGTGTTCAAGGGGGCTGGGATATCTCTGGGCACGAAGTATGATGAAGGATAGGTGAAATGAACGAGCTGAAATGAAATGGTGTGATGTCTTATTTATAATTTTCTGTCCTTAACATATGTTAGCCTTCATGCATAACGTACGTTAGCCACTTAGCGTACACTACCCAGCATAGTTTAGCGTATGCTATCGTCCTGATAGTTAACTGTCCCGATTCTGTCCTTGATTACGTACGTTACACCATCCGGTTACGTACGTAAGTAACACACATTAGCATACGCTAGATACAATCCTTAGCGTACGTTAACAATCGTTGACTTCAAAAGTGTCCAGGTTCATCCGAGGGAATCTTATCCGGACCCATGTCCGGCTGGCGCATGTGACAGCCGCCTAGCTCAATTATTGGCTAGTTAATGCATGCTACGCTACATTCGTAGCATACGCTAACTCCGACAGATAACGTACGTTATGCTATCCTTGTTAACGTACGTTATCATGTATTTGCATGGGAAAATTTACATGTTGCCATACTCATGTACAAGGATACAAATACGAGAAATATCATACTTCAATTATCGATATCACAATTCCGAATAATACAGGGTTCAAATATAGATGAAATACTCAATAATAAATTCGGATATTACAAATCAAACTACACCACTTATCTCCAACTTGACACTTCGTATGGAATATTTGGTCCCGTTGTTCTGACTCACTCGGAATCGACTTAGCTTGCAAAGTGCAAAGGACCAAGGTTGTATCATAATTCAGAGCATCGTAAGACTCACAATCTTCCTCTTCTTCACCTCCCAAATCAAATACATCACCCAACCTCTCTACTTCTTCCTCGTCTAATAAATCCTCTCGGGACGCGAGAGCCTCTCTCAACGTCACTACTCGCTTATTCGGACAAGCGTTTTGATAATGGCAAAAACCTTGACATTTAGAACAGCGCACCTTCGATAGACTCGTCTCTTTATTCACGTTGGGAGCCTTAGGAACCGGATTAGGGGCTGGAGTTGGCACGGTTTTGGTAGCCGAACTAGAGCCGCTACCCGTGGTTCCGAATTTTGAGGGAAACTCGGGTTTAGTCCACCCGCTTGACTTGTTATGCTCCATATTCGAACCTCCAAACTTTGGTCTATTTTGAGCCTCAACCTTCAAACACAACCCACATAAGGCGTCAAAATCCGCGTATGGATACAACTCCACAAAATTAGCTATGTTTCGATTTAAACCACACAAAAAACTTGCCATCTTATGTTCTTCATTCTCCTCCAATTCTCCCATCAAGGCCATGTTCTCGAACTCATCAATATATTCACTAACACTCATCTTTCCTTTCATGCAATCGGCAATCTTGCGATACAAGGTCAGCCTATGTGATGTAGGTACATATCTCTTGCGAAGTTTCCGTTTCAATGAATCCCAAGAATTAATATTTCTATCACGATCTCTTTTTGATTTAACTCCTTCGAACCAAAGAGAAGCGCCCTTACTTAGTTTGAGGATCGCATATTTGCACCTTTTCTCATCATCAAGATCCTTGAGATTGAACATGCGATCAATTTTCCGTTCCCACTCTAAGTATGCATCTGGATCAGTACCCCCAACGAACTCCGAAAGTTCGGTCACCTTGAACTCGTTGGATTGACGTGTAGGACGATCGTAATCTCCTCGTCTCGGGTGCCAGCACTGATCGCGCTGCTCCGGCAAGTCCCGTAGCGCATCGCGTAGTTTGGTCAAAAAAATCATCGTTGAACTCCATCCCGCTGAAGGATCAAAAATCTCGCTCCAATACCACTAATGATATGAATCCTGTATCGAGACTAAGCGGATGCAGTATTCGCGAATGAAAATCGAACAGAAATTGGTCAAATGGACTCCAAACAGCAACTACCCTTCACTACAGCAACGACCCTTCGCTACAGTAGTAGCGAACAACAAGAACTCTCAACCAAGCAGCGATCGGTCGGTCGTGAACAAACAGCAACAAAGAATCGCCAACAACTGTAGCGAACAGTGAATTGTGATCGGATGCAGTGGAAATAGGAACCACGTTCGGACACTGGACAACAAGTCCAAACAAGTCAGTCCAAAGGTATGAGGACAGATATGATATGAATCACACTCAGTTGTGAATCACGATTTCTACGAACAACAGCAGGCGAACTAATATGAATCTCGATCAGTTATGAGGACTGCGATTTAACGAGATGGAAGTAAGCTTCAAGAAACTGGACAACACTCGGATGAACCACCACGAACGAATCAAAGATTCCGGCCAACCAAGAACAGCTTCCGATTGGACGAACATAAAACAATAAAAGATTTTAACGAGTTAGACCTATAACTCGTCAAAGATGATCTCTTCCCAAGACCTATTGAGAATTGATCGGATTATAATTCGAAAACGCGTCGAACAATAATCAACAATTTGTGTTTGAGACACGTCAAACAAATAGAACTCAAAAGAGAGCAAAATATCAAGTGTATTCAATGATCAAATCGGCCGAGCTATATGATGTATATATAGCCGACAAACCCTAGCAACAAAAATAAAGCTTACTCCCTAAAACGCCCTTGAACAAGTTTAGGCTACTACCGATTAAGGAAAATACTAAACGAACAATGCAAAGCCACATAGGGCTGCACATGTCGCACCCTTTATTAACTAAATAATACAAAAAAATGATAAACTAAGTTATCCCGAGCCCGACCACCAAAGTCACTCCAAGCCTCGTGTCCATCTTATCGCCCAAGTATGTAGCCGCACGTGCATCGTGGGCTGCATGGCCGCTTCACCTCGTCTTCTTCCCTTGGACTCGTCAATCCCGTATCAAATATCCACACTCAACTCGATCGAATCCCCCTGAAGCTCAGATCGAGACGTAAGAATCTCAAGCGTACGTAATGCAACTGGTCTCCGACTAAAGGCATCCGCCACAACATTCGCCTTGCCCGGATGATAAAGGATCTCGAGGTCATAATCCTTAATCAACTCTCACCACCTCCCCTGCATCATATTCAACTCCCACTGAGTGAATATGTACTTCAGACTTTTATGATCGGTAAAAATCTGACATGCAGAGCCAAAAAGATAGTGACGCCAAATCTTGAGTGCAAAAACAACTGCCGCTAACTCCAAATCATGAGTCGGGTAGTTGAGCTCATACGGCCTCAACTGCCTCGACGCATACGCAATAGTCTTATCGTCTTTGCATCGGCACGCACCCAAGACCCTGACCCGAAGCATCGCTATAAACAACAAAACCCTCGTTGCCAGATGGCAACGTTAGAATCGGGGCTGAAGTCAAATGCCTCTTCAGCTCCTCAAAACTTGACTGTCTTTCGTCATTCCAGACGAACTTCTCATATTTCTGAAGCAACTGTGTAAGTGGACGAGCCAGTTTCGAGAACCCCTCGACGAACCTACGATAGTAGCCAGCCAAACCCAAGAAACTACGGACCTCCTTCACATTCTTAGGCGGTGCCCAATCCAACACTGCCTCAATCTTCTATGGATCCACATGGACCCCCTCGGCTGAAATCACGAAACCCAGAAACATCACCTCCTTCAGCCAGAACTCACATTTCGAGAACATCACATAGAGTCACTCGGTCCTCAAAATATCTAACACCACACGCAGATGATGCGCATGCTCCTCCTCATTATTCGAATAAATATGGCTATCGTCAATGAAGACGACGACACACTTATCCAAATGCTCTATCAAAACTTTGTTCATCAATTGCATGAACACTGCCGGTGCGTTGGTTAGCCCAAAGGGCATAACCACAAACTCATAATGTCCGAATCTCATCCGAAAAGTTGTTTTCAGAATATCGGACTCCTTCACCCGAAGCTAATAGTACCCCAATCTCAAGTCGATCTTCGAGAATACCACAGCTCCCTACAACTGATCAAACAAGTCATCAATCCTCGGCAAGGGATACTTGTTCTTGATGGTCACCTTGTTTAGCTCGCGGTAGTTGATACATAAACACACTGAACCATCCTTCTTCCACACAAACAGAATTGGTGCGCCCCAAGGTGAAGCGCTCGGTCGAACATACCCTGACTCAAGAAGCTCACTTAACTGCTTCTTCAACTCAGCCATTTCTGAAGGTACCATGCGATACTGTGCCTTCAAAATCGGAGCCGCACCCGACTCTAACTCAATAGCGAATTCAACCTCACGGTCCAGTGGTAACACTGGTAACTCGTCAGGAAATACATCAGGGAATTCACTGATGACTAGGATCGATGAAAACTCGACCCCACCATCCTCCACTTTCAAGGCGTAGCACCAGTAACTAGTACACCCCTTCCACAGGAGTCACATCGCCTTCAAGGCGTTCAATCATGAACTTCTTGTTTCCCCTCTTCGCCCCACGAAAGAGTGTTTGGTGCCGTCCTCGGCTAACATGGTGATGATTCTCCTGTGAGAGTTCATGATTGCACCATGCCAATCGAGTCAGTCATCCCCGAGAATTAATTCCTCTCCCTCAATACTCAAAACAATAGGATTATAGAGCCAAGCCCTCTCACAAATAAACACAGAACAGTCTCGGACCTCCTGATCACCAACAATCCTATCACCGCTAGGAAGCTTAATAATGAAAGGCTCACAAGGCGTCAAACAGTCGAGACTCAAATGGCACACACACTCCAGAGAGATGAATGAATGCGTAGCACCCGAATCAAAAAGCACACTGACAGGATGAGACTAGATATGAACGGTATCTGTGGTCATGGTGGCTGCTGGATCATCGGCCCTCCTCATCTCATAAACTCGCGGATGAGTGGAGCCGACACTGGAAGAACCCCCCTAGCGGACTGACCCCGACCTCTTCCTCGACTGGCACTCGGCGGAGGCTGCAGAGCAAACGACCCCTGGTTCACACTCGGTTCCCTAGGCGCTGGGAAGGAAGCCTGGGCACCAAGAGTTCTCGCTCTCTTAGCATAGAAAGCAGCCTTGTGGCCCGGTTGGCCACACCGATTACATGTCAGCAAAGGACACAGACAAGTTCGACTGACGTGGCCTAGTCGGCCACAGTTAAAACACTTCACATCACGAGAAGGAGTACTGGCAGCCCTGTGGAAACCCCCAGTAGAATGAGCTAGACCACCACCAGCGGGAAAGTTAGCAAACTTAGATTTCTGCTGACCTCCATCCTTGTGGCCCGAAAAATTTCCGACAGACTTCTGTTTCTTGCTCTCACGAGCTGCCTCACTGGCCGTCAAAGACTTATCGTATGCAAGAGCTCTACTCTGATAATCCTTTAAGGTGGTGCAGGCGAGGCAGACATGTAGTCATGACAGTTTCATCCGTCTGGAAAAATGGAAAATCTTGTCGCTCTCCTCTCTAACGTGGGCCTTCAAGACCCGGTTGTAATCAGCAATATCCTGGGAAACTGGAATATCCCGAGGCTGAGCATCATAGAAAGCATGGACTCGAGCCTGTTTAATTGGCCACGGGCAATATTCAGTCTCCATCAGGTCTTTGAACTCGACCCATGAAGCAACTTGGTCCTTAGGCTCAACAGCCTCCCACCATTCGGTAGCATCCCCAGTGAGAAAGTACTGGGCAATAGGGACCTTACGATCCTCGGGACAGTTGATGGCAACAAAGACCTTGGATATCTCCTTGATCCACCCCTCCTAACCAATCGGGTCTGAAGCCCCCGAAAACTGAGGAGGATGCATCTTGATGACATCTAGAGGCTCAATTGCACACATCATCAACCCTGGCTAGCATCCTCGTACTGACCCAGTGCCTGATCGTCTGGCTGAACATGACCTAAAATTCATAACAAGAATTTCCCCAAAACGGGTCCCCAAAGGGGTTAGCAATTATGCGAGTAAAAGTAACTAAATGAACAACTTACACCTTACACATATAGTCAAATCATGCAAAAGATTAAATATCAGTTTGAAACACACATTTCCGAAAACGCCATAACCCAAAACACATTTATAAAATGCACCACAATTAACCGTCGATCCACGCCTCTGTGGACCCTTACCGAGACGCAGTCGGATCTAACCCGTAGTGATTAAAAGCAAAGCTCGTCGATCCACGCCTCTGTGGACTCCTACCGAGACCCCGTCGGATCTAACCCATAGTGAGCATACACAGACACACACACACACACATACACACACACGTTACTCATGCAATACTACCATGTTAAGAGTGTAAGTTCATAAGGGTACTTGCCTCGATTATCACGACGAAAGGACGGAATGAAACAATCACGGTTGCGAGAAATTGGACACACTGAACCTAGACGATTCGTCAAACACCATTACAACCAATTCGACAAGAATAACAATAATGGAAGACACCTGAAACCCCACCTACGATTCATGTAAGTTCATACAAAAAAACGACGAGGACGGATTGCAACCGAACCCTCTCGATTCCACAAATATCACGAAACTTACCATGAACTCGTAGGGAAAACAAGAATAGTGCGAATATTAATCATATACATCATGGATTAATCAACAATACGGAACAAATTGGCCGAAGACTCAAACCCCCCAAAATTTCCCAAAATAGGGTTCTAGGAGATTACCTTGGATTACGGATGAAGAACAAGTGTTGGTGTTGTTAATATACATCAAGATCTCAAGGAAGGTGATAGCTTGAAGTTACAAGACATCGAATCGCTCGGAAATCGCCCACGAATCGCCCCAGATTGGAAAGAGAAAGAGAAATGAGGAAATGAAGAATCTGGGTCAACTCTCTGGTTTTTATAACCACAGAGATGTAGCGTGTGCTAACGATATAAGTTAGCGTGCACCACCCATCCAAAAACCAGTCCAGAACCTATGGTTTCGGCCCGTTAGCGTACGTTACTAGAGAATAACGTGGGCTAATGGCCCCTCGATAGAGCGCGCTATCGGGCCATAGCGTGCGCTACCTGGACACCAGACCGAGTCCAGAAACATTCTGTCCAGTCTAGACTACTGAGTTTGAGCATGCTACCGGTCACCCATCGTGCGCTAAGTCCAAACCATAGCGTGCGCTAATATACAAATGTAGCGTGCGGTAGGCTCCTCGTCCAAAGAGCAGAGAGCAGGAACAATATTGGAACATTTTGTTCCATACATAAATTAAAAGTGTTATGATGATTAAAGTTCATAAGCAAAACAAAACAACGAAGAGGCGAAGCCAAGAATCGAAGAAAATGAAGACTCAAAATGGTGTTCTGTGCAAGCTTAACGTACGTAACGAAGCCTGCTTACCGTACATAACATTGCAAGGATAACGTACGTAAACCTAAGTGTATAATGTATGTAACACATGTTCAAACCAAGTGAACGTTGGAGGAGTCAAAGTCAGAAAAGCATGCAACGGACATATGACGTCAGCAATGACATAAGCCTTAACGTACGTAATGGATGGTATGTTAACGTACGTAACCAAAATGACGAAACTCCCTGAACTGTTTTGTGAAGAGGCTTACGTACGTAACATGTCGAGGTTAACGTACGTAATCAAGCTTACGTACATAATGTAGAGAAGATAACATACGTAATGATGGTTCTGGCAGCTAACGGCTAGTTTGATGATGAAGCCTATAAATACCATTCTATGGTATTGTTTCAAGCACAACAACTTCAAACATATGAGATAATCATCTGATATTCATATTGATATTATTGTTGTTGTAATATTGAGTTTATATTGAGTGATTGAGTGTTATACACAAAATCATACACGAGTGGTAAAAGGAAAAGATATGATTGGATTCGGTGTTATTAGGATCAAGGATCCAGCATTATTAGAATCGCTATCTTCGTGAGGTTTATCTAGTACCGATAGAAAGCTAGAGAGGTTGATTCCTTGTCCTACGAAAAGGAAAACGGTTTAACTTGGACCGACGCAAAGACAAGTACGAGTGGTTTATTACGGACCAATAGAAGACGTGATTGTAACGGTTATCCCTCGACCGATAGAAGAGAGGTGCAGAGGTTTTTCTTCAACCTATTGAAAAAGATACCGAGAGAGGACGTATGCTCGTTTATAGCCGAACCTCTATAAATCCTTGTGTGCCTTATTTTTCGCACCTTTATTTACGCATCCGCATTACGACGCAATATCCGATCTTGTACCCAACAATTGGTATCGGAGCAGTACTCCAATACACGGCTTAACATCCGAGGAGAAAAAGATCCAATGGCGTTTCAATTTGCTCCTGTCGAAGGCCTTGCTCTCAACCGACCACCATTCTTTGATGGCTCAAATTATTTGACATGGAAGAAAAAGATGTCGATCCTTATTCGTGCCTATGATATAGAGATTTGGAAGATTATTTGCCTTGGCCCGAAAATTCCTCTCAAATACGACGGTATGCTCAAATATTTCGAAGAATACGACGATGCTGATTGGAAAAATGACAATCTAAATTGTAAGGATACTCGACTCTTATTTTGTGCCTTAAATGAGGAAGAGGTCAATCGAATCTCATCGTGTGAGAGTGCGAAAGAAATATGAAAAATTCTAGAAATCACATACGAAGGGACGACTCAAGTCAATGAGACGAAATCCATGACTACGAGTTATTCATGATGAAAGGTAACGAGTACATCACCAACATGCTCGACCGATTTTCGGTTATCACAAATGGACTAGCTTCATTCGGTAAACCATTATCTAGTAGTGAAAAAGTCAAGAAAATTTTACGATCACTACCTAGCGAATGGAACGGCACCGTAACCGCGATTATGGAATCCAAAGATCTCAATATGCTCGATTTTAGCGCCCTCGTCAGTTCGCTAATTAATTATGAGATCATGTTAAAATCATGAAGCGTCAAGCCAAAGCCGAAGGAACGATCATTAGCCATGAAGGATAAGATGTCGAGAAAGAAAGAAGAAATCCCGGTGGAGGAAAGCGACGAAGAAATGGCATATTATGCCAAAACATTAATAAGTTCCAAACTTTATTAAACCGGAGGAAGAAGGACATCTCGAGCGAATCTAAGAAGTTCGACAATTCTTGTCGACTATGTGGAAAACCAGGCCACTTCGCTAAGCATTACCGAGCTAAACCCAAGAAGGAGGTTCTCGTGGAAACTTAGAGCGATGAAGATGAAGACGACGAATTTATCAATCAAAATAATCTCGCTCTCATGGCCCGGAGTTCGTTCGACGACAGCGACGTCGAAAGCCAAGTAAGTACATCCTCTCGTGACAAGTTATTTGATGCATTTGAGTTATTACATACGGATTTCCAAAATGCTTTATCCGAGATCAAATCCCTTAAATCTAAAATTAAATCTTTGGAAATTGAAAATTCCAAAATTATCGAGAAGGGAAAATTCGTTGAAATCGATCATTCGAAATGCATTGAAAATGAGAATATTTTGAAGGATGATCTTGCTAAAATTCAAACCGAGCTTAAATCTTTGACAAAGAAATTCTCGTGTGGAAACGAGAAATTTGAACAAATGCTTGGTGTTCAGAAATTCACTTTAAATACAGAGGGGTTAGGATTCAAACCACGTTCGAAAAACGAATCCTTAAATTTCAAAATACCCCGATGTGAAAAATGTTTAAAACTTGGGCATTATATTTCAAACTGTAAAAGCCCACGACGAACGATTAAAGTTAAGAAAATTTGGGTTCCTAAAGGAAAAATTATTTCAAATATCGTTTATGTTTCCAAACAAAAACCAACTATCGATTGGGTCCCCAAAAATTGATTTTTGATATTTTACTCAGCGGGAGTATAATTTTTTTAAATGGGAGATAATATTTTCATGGGGAGTTTTTATCCTTTATGTATTTATTTATCATAAATTGGTATCGTGCATATTTTATATTTTGGTATCATTAAATTCAATTGCTAATTTTTTAACTTTTTGATGAAAACAAAAAGGGGGAGAAGGAGAGAAAGGAGTAAAATGGGATTAACCATGAAAGGGGGAGAAAATCGAAGAAAAAGAAAGCATTCAGAAAAGGAGAAAAGAAAGGAAGGAGTCGAAAAATGAATAGGAGAAGTCGAAAATGACAGAAAAGAAAATGAGGAGACGTCGAAAAGACGATGAAATTTTGAAAATGAGGAAAGAAAAGGAGAAAAGAAAAGAAGGAGTCGAGAAAGAAATGGGAGAAGAAACTAACGAAACGGACAAAGTCGAAAACTTTGGTCTGTACACATACATATATTTGTATTTTTCAGGTAAATCCCATTGACGAAGGGTTGTTTTGTAATCATCAAAAAGGGGGAGATTGTTGGAACATTTTGTTCCATACATAAATTAAAAGTGTTTTGATGATTAAAGTTGATAAGCAAAACAAAACAACGAAGAGGCGAAGCCAAAAATCGAAGAAAACGAAGACTTAAAATGGTGTTCTGTGCAAGCTTAACGTACGTAACGAAGCCTGCTTACCGTACGTAACATTGCAAGGATAACGTACGTAAACCTAAGTGTATAACGTACATAACATATGTTCAAACCAAGTGAACGTTCGAGGAGTCAAAGTCAGAAAGCATGCAACGGACATATGACATCAGCAATGACATAAGCCTTAACGTACGTAATGGATGGTATGTTAACGTACGTAACCAAAATGACGAAACTCCCTGAACTGTTTTGTGAAGAGGCTTACGTACGTAACCTATCGATTTTAACGTACGTAATCAAGCTTACGTACGTAATGTAGAGAAGATAGCGTACGTAATGATGGTTTTGGCAGCTAACGGCTAGTTTGATGATGGAGCCTATAAATACCATTCTATGGTATTGTTTTAAGCACAACAACTTTAAGCATACGAGATAATCATCTGATATTCATATTGATATTATTGTTGTTGTAATGTTGAGCTTACATTGAGTGATTGAGTGTTATACACAAAATCATACACGAGTGGTAAAAGGAAAAGATATGATTGGATTCGGTGTTATTAGGATCAAGGATCCGGCATTATTAGAATCACAATCGCTATCTTCGTGAGTTTTATCTAGTAACGATAGAAAGCTAGAGAGGTTGATTCCTTGTCCTACGAAAAGGAAAATGGTTTAACTTGGACCGACGCAAAGACAAGTACGAGTGGTTTATCACGGACCAATAGAAGACGTAATTGTAACGGTTATCCCTCGACCGATAGAAGAGAGGTGCAGAGGTTTTTCTTCAACCTATTGAAAAAGATACCGAGAGAGGACGTAGGGTCGTTTATAGCCGAACGTCTATAAATCCTTGTGTTCTTTATTTTCCGCACCTTTATTTTCGCTTCCGCATCACGGCGCAATATCCGATCTTGTACCCAACAAACAACTCACTGTCACTGCAGTGCTCGAGTTGTTAGCGCGTGCTACTAAATGAACGTTGTGTGCGCTACAAACCAATGAGAGCGTGCGCTACACAACAATGATAGCGTGCGCTAACGAGTGCAGACAGCAGCACGGACAGCACTAAAGGATGGAAAACAGCGAATTCCATCTCGGATGAAAACAACGCGCATCCGACACCAAACAACAGACCGAAGAAGACACACGAACAACAAGACCAAGTCAGAACCAAAGCGCTAAAAGAAAACACGATTCCGACTACCCGAGGGTTCGGAAAACTACAACGTTAGTAATCACCCCAAAACTTTGGGAAATTACAAAACGGACCAAGACATCTGAAACACACGATACATGATCAAAAAAACAAACGAAAGCTCACAACATGCATAACAACATGAGACGGATCTGCGGCAATCCCAAAATGGCGGTTCCGAACAACGGTTACGAGAATCGAGCGAAATAGCGACGGAAGTGACATTAAACCCGGAATTGAGTAAAACAAGTCCGAAACAAGCTCGGATGACAAAAAGTCCAGTATTAAATATTCTCGAAATATCAATACAGTTATACGCGACTCGCTAAAAATAAAAAATACATCAAAAATAAAAATACCGTGAAAAGAAAAATGCGGATATTACAGGAGCGGTCTTGGGATGTGACAAGAACAATTCTAAAACATGTATAGAGCTAACTTATTGGTGTTATGACAAGAACGATAATGTGAAAGAAATAAAAATAAAAATACATACACACATGCACGTACACACACAAAAACATATATATATATATATATATATATATATATAAAGATCACGCCACACAAACTAGGGAAAAATAAATGTGATCAAATATACCCAACCACACCAATATCCAAATAACAATTGTCACAAAATAAAGCAAATCACACAAACAAAGTAAATCAAAACATGTCAAAAACCAAATATCTGACAATACTAAAAACACAACCAAACTTGAGTAATAAACTTCCTCAATTTGAAAAAAATAAAAAGCTAGAGAGAAAAATAAAATACTACCTGATATTCAGCTCTGGGATCCTCCTGGCGTGTCATTGGGGATGTTCAGGTGGCATTTTTATAAAGCAACATTCAATCCTTGACGGACTCTCGATAATATCATTTTGATTATGCACAATTTCCACTTGGGGCATCTCAAGCCCCTGAATCCTCTCAACCATATCACGCTCAAACAGAGTATAATCTTCCATATCTTCAACATGGGGTTTACAATCCTCCTGATCATCTGTTGCATCTCTTTCTGGCTTACTCGTTCCCACTTACTTCTCAGCTGAGTGTCGCGAAAAATGGGTCTTTTAAGAGTGATACGGTCCCCATGTGTCAAGATATCATCACCAACCGGAATTTTGACCCGTTGACTGTGGCAAATTCCCATGATGATGCATGAGTAGGGAATTTTATGCATCGTAGGGACCTTGCCGGAATGGTAGCAGATAGTGTTGTAAATGTGGAAGCCTAAATCCATTTTGATTCCATTGCGGATAGCATAGAGGCCATTAGATTACTGATAGAAACGATGGTCAGAGTAGTCATCGGGTAGATGCTCCACATCCAGAGGTACCAAGCGTCATTAATGAGGTTTGACTGATTGTATCGGTGTTTGATGATCCCAATATTGTCATAAAGATCTCTTAGTAGCGCCCACCACAATACTTCTTTGTTAGTTGTATCTTTATTAGGCATAGTCGAGATAGCAACATTTGCCGGGTCGACCCCCAAGTAGGCGTCAATCACTTCCGGCCAGAAATTTATTACTTTGTCATTCACCATAGTCTGATGATGTTAAGGTGACCCCTCGAGTCTGATGGATTTGCTGAATGTTTTATTAAAGTTGAAAGTGAGGATGGGGTTGTCGTTTCGGAGGTCGGACGCGAATTTTCCAAATTGTTGTCTAGAAACTTTTGCATGAAAGGATGTGTGTGTGTAGGTCACAAACACGTATGGTAAAAGTTTGGAGGGGGGGAGGGAATAGACTTTTAAAACTTCTGAACTGGTTTATGAAACTCAGATGTGATGCACAATAGCTAGGTAAACATAGCCAGTTTTTAACCTTGATTTGTAACTTAGCTGTGATACTTAGTTTAAATGCCAGGTGTAAAATATGCGGAAGACTTAGCTGACTTGGTTTGTTAATGTAATAGTTAATAAGATGGATGCAACTGTCAAGTATGATGTTTGAACACAGTAAACACACAACACTTATAGTGATTTCAGAGGTGGAGGAGTCATCTACTAGTTCACTTTTCTTTAATCCACTTGGAGATAAATTCACTATAACCTTTGAACAGTTATAATGTTTTAGTTACATCAACTTTCAACCAGCGAAAGCCCTTGGTGGTGGTAACTCCTTCGTTTTGGTTACTGGTCACCTCCTGATCGAAAACCCATGGATGCCTCATATATCTCAAGTTGCTTATCACCTTTCAATCAAGAACTTGCACAACCCAACTTCCAACCACCTCGTTCAAGAAAGTACCCCTACTCAAATCTCAATAAACAAGAGTTTTCATTTTCTCCAACTTCAAGATCTTCTCTGAATTTGTATCTTTGAAATCATCTCTTCACGTTTCTTTGTATGTGGAGTGTATTGCTTGTTTGATTTGTTCGCTTGTAAGTGTTAATAACATCGTACTTCTGCTCATCAAGTCTTCAAGAACTTATAGCATGATTCTTGAGTTCTTCATAGCCGTTGCATCTTTTGAACAAATTGGTCCGTTGGAGAGAGACCTCTTTGTTTAATATTATCTCCATGTAAGGCCTTTGTTGCTTTCTTCAAATACGCCCATTTAAAGATATTTTTCCAATATAAAAATATTTTTGCCACATTATTTGATTTCTCTAAGAAAGCATGTCTGGGCCAGAATCTAGACGAATATTTTATCCCTCAACTTGCGTGAATCATTCAATTTGTTTCCTTTTTGTTTTATTCACGTCTGCATATGATTTGCTATTATTGTTGACTTTCAATATTTGCTGACGTGGTCATAACTGATAGATACTTGATTACTTTTGCAAGTATCGAACGTTCCTTGCTGTCCATACATGGATGATTGACTTATCTTGTAATATCCACATTTTTCCTTTTAAGTACTTTTCATTTTGGTGTATTTTTCATTTTTAGTGACTTGCTTGTAACCATATGGATATTTCGAGAACATTTAATACTGGACCTTTTGTCATTCGAGCTTGTTTCAGACTTGTTTTACTCAATTCTGCGTTTAATGTCATTTTCTTTGCTATTTGGTTCGATTCTTGTAATCGTTGTTCGGGACCACCGTTTCGGGGTTGCCATAAATCCATCTTATGTCATTATGGATGTTGTGAGCTTTTGTTTGGTGTTTCGATCGTGTATCGTGTATTTCGGATGTTTTGGGCCATTTTATAATTTCCGAGGGTTATGGGGTAATTACTATCGTTGTCGTTTTCCGAACCTTTGGGTAGTCGGAATCGCGTGTTATTTTAGTGCTTTAGTTCTTACTCGAACTCTTTGTGCGTGTGTCTTTTTTAGTCCGTTGTTTGGTGTCGGGAGCACGTTGTTTTCATCTGGGGCAGAATTCGTCGTTTTCCAACTTTGAGTGCCGTCTGTTCTACTGTCTGCACTCATTAGCGCATGCTAAATTAGTTGTGTAGCGCGCGCTAACTTTGCTGATAGCGCGCGCTAACTTCGCTGATAGCGCGCGCTAATGATTCGAGTACAGCAGTGGCAGTAGGTTGTTTCTGCTCTCTGGACGATCAGTCTAGCGCATGCTAACAATGCCCTTAGAGCACGCTAATTTCGTTGAGTAGCGCACGCTAAATTTGCCAGTAGCGTACGCTAATAGGTTGGGCAGTGAGTTCGGAATTTTTGCATCGTACCAGGTAGCGCACGCTTATACTGTGTTTACCGCACGCTAACGCTGGTTGTAGCGCGTGCTAATTCTGTAGTACCGTACGCTAGCATCGTATGTTAGGAGCTAATGGACTACTGGACGATCCCGTTAGCGCGCGCTAAGGGCCAGAGCAAGTCAACTCCTGTCATTTTTCTCACTTAATCTCCTTCCCCGCGGCTTGAGCGATCCAGAGGCGATTTCTTCCTCAAATCACCTCAACTATCATCTTCCTTGAGTTCTTGGTGTAGATTAACAACATCCACTTGTGTTATTCGTCTTCGACCCGAGGTAATCTCTTAGAACCTTATTTTTGGGGAATTTGGGGGTTTTTGATTTAATGTCCGATTTGTTCTGTGTTATTGATTAATCTATGATGTATGTGATTAATCATAGTGGTATTCATGATTTCTCTATGAGTTCATGGTAAGTTTCGTGGTATTTGTGAAATCGAGAGGATTCGGTTGCGACCCGCCCTCGTTGTTGTTTTGTACGAATTTACATGAATCATAGGTTGGTTTTTGGGTGTATTCCGTTTTCGTACTCGTGTAGAATTGGTTGTGATTGTATTCTTCGGATCGATAGGTTTGTGGTTGTCGGTTCCTAACGAGCTTGGTTGATTGTTCCGTTCATTTCGCGGACAATTCCTCAAGGCAAGTATTCTTGTGAAACCCTTGTGCTTAACATGGAATGGTAATGTATATGTGTGTGCTTTGCTCACTCTGGGAGGGTCCGACGGGGCTTCGGAGGAATCTGTGATTTTGCTCCTGATTCACGAGCTTATTTGGATAGCCAGTCCGGTAGGGTCCATAGATACCTCAGATGGGATCAGTGGTTTAGCCCCGGTCCTAGGCGAGTCATGTGCGTGATTTTTAACTATGGCCAGTCCGGGAGGGTCCATAGAGGCCTCGGATAGGACTAGTGGTTTAGCCCCGATCTTAGGCGATTTTCAAATGTGATTATTAGCTGTTTGTTTGCTGGGAAAAGACATGTCTTGATTTGATTTTTCAAATGATTTGATGCATGTACTATGAAATGTGTAAGCGAATGGTTTGCCTTGATTACTTGAACTAGCGTAATTGCTAACCCCTTTGGGGACCCGTTTTTGGGATATTCGTGTTATGAATTTTAGGTTTCATTTGGCCGGTCGATCGAGCACTGGAGCAGTACGAGGATGCTGGACAGGGTTGTTGACGTGTGCAAATGAGTTCTTTTATTTTGATTGTCCATTTTAAACATCTGTTTTCAAAACTTGTAAACTGATAGTTAGTACTCGCGAGTACTTAGGCGTTTGATTTGGAAGATGGATTGTATACTAAATTTATGTGAAATTTCGATGATGTCTGGTTTACCGGTTGTACCGGGCATTTTAAAATTTGTCTTTATGATGTGTGTTTTTCTCGCTGACCGTGATGGTTAGACGAGCGTATTAATTATTTAGCCTGGTGGGTCCCACTTAGGGGTCCACGGCGCTGTAATCTACCCTGAATATCTTGGGGTGTTACAGAAAATGGTATCAGAGCACTAGGTTAATGGATACCTAGGCTTGTCGGTAATTGGGTCTAGTTGTGTTTTATTTCGCACATCGTCATCACGTTGCCATCATCTCGGTACTTCCAGTGTTCGTACGTTTTGCTTACTCAATTCTTTTGTTTTCTCGGATCGTACTTCCATTTCATGAAATGTGATTGTTTTTCTCCCGTACTTATCATCGAGTTGCTTTTGCTACCTTTTATCTCCAATATGTATGTTGGGAGAGGTCGAGGTGGAGGTCGTGACCGTGATCGTGGATGCGGCCGGGGATGTGGGGCAGCCACATCACACACTGCTGGAGGCAGCAGTAATGATGGTCGTCAAGACCATACTGCTACTCAAGATGACACAGCTGGTAATGGCGCCGACATTGGTGTTGCAGCTATGATGCAATAAACGGTGAAACAAATGGCTGCGATAGCCCATGCGGTTCAAAACCCGGCTCTGACTCATGTTGCTCAGGCCGGAAAGGATCGTTTGCTTCAGGATGTCACCAAGATGTATCCTTCTCAGTTTTCTGGGGCTTTAGACCCGATTGGCTGGGAGAGGTAGATCAAAGAGATGTCCAAGATCTTTGTTGCCACTAACTGTCCTGAGGATCGCAAGGTCCCAATCGCCCAGTATTTTCTCACTAGGGACGCTAATGATTGGTGGGAGGCTGTCGGGCCTCAGGATAATGATGCTTCGTGGGCTGAGTTCAGAGACCTTATGGAAGCTGAGTACTGTTCGTGGCCAGTTCGTCAGGCACAGGTCCATGCTTTTTATGATGCTCATCCTCGAGATATTCTGGCCTCTCAGGCCATTCCAGATTTCAACCGGGAATTGGGCTTCGTGAAGGCCCAGGTTAAGGAGGAGAGTGATAAGATTTGCCACTTCTCTAGGCGAATGAAACCGAGGATTTGTGATTACATGTCTGGACTCACCTGTACCACCCTAAAGGACTATCAGAGTAGAGCTATTTCTTATGATATGTCCTTGATGGCCAGTGAGGCGGCTCGAGAAAGTAAGAAACAGAAATACGTCGGTAACTTTTCGGGTCATAAGGGCGCAGTTCAGCAGAAGCCTCAGTCTGCTAGCGTTCCTATGGGCGGTTCGGCTCATTTTTCTTGGGGCTTCCGAGGTGCTACCAGTGCCCCCATGAAAGAGATCAGGTGTTTTAAGCGTGGCGGTCGAAGCCATAGGCAGGAGTGTCCTCGTCCGTCGTTGACTTGTCATACGTGTGGCCAGTCGGGCCACAAGGCTTCCTTTTGTGAACGTTTAGGGCAGACTCTCGGTGCCCAGGATTCTTTCCCAGCGCCTAGGGAGCCGAGTGTGAACCAGGGGTCGTTTGCTCCGCAATCTCTGCAGAGTTCCAGCCAAAGGAGGTCGGGGCCAGCCCGCTAGAGGGGGAGCTTCCAGTGTCGGCTCCGCTCATCCGTGTGTATATGAGGTGAGGAGGGCCGATGATCCAGCAGCTACTGTGGCTATAGGTACCGTTTATATTCATTCTCATCCTATCAATGTGTGTTCGATTCTGGTGCTACGCATTCGTTCATCTCCATGGAGTGTGTGCGCCGTTTGAGTCTTGACTGTTTGTCGTCTTGTGAGCCTTTCATCATTAAGATTCCTAGCAGTGATAAGATCGTTGGTGATCGGGAGATCCGAGACTGTTCTGTGGTTATTTGTGAGATGGCTTGGCTCTCTACTCTTATTGTTGTGGGTATTGAGGGTGAGGATTTGATTCTCGTGGATGATTGGATCGAGCGGCAAGGTGCGATCATGAACTACTGCATGAGGATCATCACCATGTTATCCGAGGATGGCACCGAGCACTCTTTCACGGGGAGAAAGAGGGGAAACTATAAGTTCGTAATTAACGCCTTGAAGGCGATGAGACTCTTGCGGAAGGGGTGTACTGGTTATTGGTGTTACGCCTTGAAGGCGGAGGATGGTGGGGTCAAGTTTTCATCGATTCCAATAAGCACTTTGATAGTGTCCAAATCCTTGACATTTGAAACACCGGACTTTAGATAGACTTGTTTCTTTTGGTGTGATAGGAGTTTTTTGAATGGTAGTAACGGGTGGACTTGTGGTGACAGTTTTTGGAAACGAGCTAGAACTCGTGCCAAAGTTGGTATTTCCGTATTTAGATGGGAATTCGGGTTTAGAAAGTTTTGTCTTGTTTTGATTTTCCAACTTTATGCAAAGTCCGCATAAAGTATCAAAGTCGGAATAGGGGTAGAGTTCCACGGAATTAGCAATATTTTTATTCAAACCTCGTAGGAAACGGACATCCGTAATTCTTCGCTTTCTTCAAGTTCTCCCATCAAGGACAAGTTTTCAAACTCCTCGATGTACTCCTCGACACTTAGCTTTCCTTGCGTGAGGTCAGAAATTTTCGATACAAACTTAACTTGTGTGTAGCGGGACATATCTTTTCGTAGTTTCTTTTTAGAGAATCCACGACGTATCTTCTCCTTACCGGCACGAACTCTTTGTGTCTTCATTCGCTCAAACCAAAGGGAAGCTCCCTTTCCAAGTTTGAGAATCGCATACTTGCAACGTACCTCGTCATTGAGATCCTTGAACTCAAACATTCGTTCAATTTTCCTTTCCCACTCCAAATAAGCCTCGGGATCGGTGCCGCCTACGAACTCTGGAAGTTCGCTTGTCTTGTATTCATCAGCATGTCGTGGTGCATGCATGGTGTCGTATCCTCGTCGTGCATGGATTCGGGGCTCCGGTAGGCCGCGAAGAACGTCACGTAGTTGTGCTACTTTTTCATCGGTGAATGCCATCTTCTTGAGTAACGTCGAGCACTGTGAGACAAATGTCTCTGATACAACTTATGATACGAATTACGTACGTAATGCGTATAAAATACAACGGAAGATTATTATGTCTTGACAAGTATCAAAGTATCACTCGAAAATTACAAGGGGTGACCGAATTTGAGTGGATTTCGGCCGTGAAGTAGTATGGTATACGGATTTTGATGTGTTTTATCAAATTAGACCTATAACTCGATAAAGGTAATCTCTTCTCAAGACCTATTGAGAATTGATCAAGTTAAAATCTCGAGACGCGTCGAAACAATAACTAAAGTTTTGTTGAACTCGTTCAACGTATATTTCAAAGAAATACAAGGTTTATTAATATTCAAGATGATTACAAACACCAAATGAACTACTATATATATAGTAGTATACAAAGGATAAGGACACAAAAACAACAAGAAAAAAACGAACTACCAAGCTTCCTCATGTTCGGCCGAGATGTGGTGTGGGGAAGGAAAGATTTTGGACAATCTTCAAGTATCTTGGACTATAGCATATGACTTTGACATGTAGAAAAAGACTTGATGAAAGTCTTCATCAATGGGAAATTTCGGCCGATTTGTGGGAGACTTTGATGATTTATTTAGGACATGATATCCTCATGGATCTTGTACTAGATAAGGTATGAAGGTGGGGACTTTATTTGATGTCTTGGCCGATTTTTAAAGAAGGTGGGGAAGGAGGATATCTTCATTATCTTGTGAAAGATATGAAGACAAATAAGGGTCCCTTTCAAGCATGATTTGGCCGAATTTCCATGCTTTTGGACCGATCCCGTCGTCAAGTTTTACGTTACTCCGGTTCCGATTAACAACGTAACTCCAATCCGCGTGTTCTTTTCTCCCAAGTATAATGATGCATGGCCATGCGAATTTGTATCGTCGTGGATGTCGATTTTTATTGGAGCTTCTTCGATTGGAATATTAGATATCGTATCAATGGGACCTTTACTACACAAGCATACGCCAATATGGTGGAGGAGCTGAATACAAAACTTCAAATGAATTTAACAAAAAATATTCTTAAAAATCGTTTGAAAAGTTTGAAAGTTTATTTTTCGCAATGGTATGATATGTTTCGTCGAAGTTCATTGAGTGGGTTCGCATGGAATTCCGATACCCAACTAATTGAAGCCGGTGATGAAGTGTGGGAAAACTTGATTAATGTAAGTGTTTGTTTTACGTTTTACTTGTTATTATTCACAATATTAATTGTATTTTGGGTTTGTTAAACAGTCAAAGCCTGAGGCAGTCTCTTTGAAGACAAAAAAAGTGGCAAACTATGATCAAATGTTGGTCTTATTTGCGAGAGATAGAGCTTCGGGAGCACATGCTGAAACAGCGAAAGAGAAAAATGCCCGATTGAGCAAGACTGTGGACATCAAATTCGAAACTATTGCAGAAGTTGATGACTTATTGAGAAGTAATGACGTTACACTGGAGAACCAACACATAGATGATGATGAAGACGATGACATTCAAGTGATATCTCCTACGTGTTTTTCACCTGAGCAAAATTCAAGTACGAAGAAGTACAAAAGTAAAAAAAGAAAAGTTGTAGATGAAGATGAAGATGAACCATTTGAAACAAAGATTGTGAATATTGTTGCAGATGTGGCTAATGTTATGAGGGAAGGTAACAAAATTTTTGAAAAGAGCTTACCATCACGAGTATACCAGTGATGAAATTTATAAAGAATTGCAGCCAATGGGTTTGGAACCCCATGAAATACCAAGTGCTCTCATGTATTTGGCGCGTAATCAAGCAGATGCAAGGACATTGTTTAGTTGTCCACTCAACATACGGAAAGATCTACTAAAAACAATGATGGGTGCGAGTAATTGAGTCACATGAGATGATAGTTGCTGATTTCTTGTTTCTTTGATTTTATATGTTTGGTTTTTTGATTTTGGATTCACGAATTGAATTCTGGTTTTAGGACTCATGTTTTAATTAAATTGTATTGTTTTGGATAATTTCAACGTTTAGGACAATTTTAAATGCATTTATTTCGTTGCAAATTTGAGTCTACCGCCAAAAGTGTAATGTTATTGTTGCTGTTAAATTATCAAGTTTAGTGTGAAAATAGATTAAGAGTATAATTGTAAAGTTGCTAGTTTTATTGACCAAGATCTGAATTCAAAAGATTAGCATGTTCGGTTAAAAAAAAATTAGGGGTAAAATTGTAAAGTTGTTGTTTTCCTTTCTCTTCCTTTCAACTCGGGAACATATTTTTTTTTAATTTTCCTTCCATTTCCTACGAACTCGGGAACACGAAAGTAGTTATTCATTTCCTTCCACTCTCTTTCTTTTCTCTCCATATTTTCCTTCCCTTTCTTTTCTTTTCTTTACTAAAACTTGGGAGCAAGGCGTAAGGAATCCGCAGGTGTTCGGTGGGTACCGTCCATGGTACACCTCACCTAGTGCATCCTCTGCTGGATGCACTACACGTGGTATGCATGGACGGTGCAGATCGATGCACCATCTAATACATCAATCTGCACCGTACATGCACGCCACGAGTAGTGCATCCGGCAGAAGATGCACTATATGGAGTCTATCCATAGACGGAACTGTGTTCGGTGCTACTTTTAGTATAGATTTTAGTGGGTTCACCTATATAAAAATAGGAAAAATGGTATTAATTATATTAACGGCACGTTAGGCGATAGCATAAATAATAAATTTAATAATAAATATATTGTGAAAAGGTATGTATTGTAAAGTGTGGTTGTGTAAATTAATTATGCATCATATATATATATAGAAAGATTAGGTCCTAAAAATTATTAGGGAGTATTAATGACAACTATTTTGTGAGGAGCATTAATTACAGTTTTTTTGAAATGAAAAATGTAGCCATGCGATAATCAATTCGATTGATGAGATTAATGTCAGGTCCATGTGAAGTGTCCATGTAGTTATTGAGATACAAATGCATGTATTCATTTAGCCACTTAATGATTGTAGATGTTACTTGGGAGATGATAAAAACATTATACGAGTTCCAGTTTAACAAATTGAAATTAAAATATGAATCAAGAATAGAAATGAATATGTAAATAAGAAAAAAAATGGTAAAAATTAGTTAATTTTAAAAATATGTATACTTATTATTCGATTTAAGATTTGTAATATATCAAAAAACACTTATTGAAATGAACGATCATATGTTATATATTATTACTTGGGTCGTGCCTTTTTTTGTCTAAGGTAAATGGTTGATATTGTCAAGTTATTCAACAATTTTACGTAAAATAATTTATGCAATAATATATTACTATTTCTAACATCATTACTTGATTAGATGGTATATTATTGCTTCAATTTTTTTTTAAGTTTATTGCCTGTATGATTATTCGTTCGTAGTACGTTTTAATTTGATTTTCTTTATGACAATTTTGGAGAAATGATAAATATACTTACTTAATTAAAAAAAACGACACAAAAAATGATAAAAATATATCAATATTTTGTCAAAATACTTATCTTACGAAAACATTTGTGTGCATCACACGGGTCCTGAGGCAGCCCAAGTTATATATGACAATGATGTGCACTATTCGACTTATATTGGTATATTTAATTACTTTCCACCAAAAATGTATTAACATCAAAATCTACGAAAGTATCTATCGTTTACATGAGTTATTTAGTACTAAATGATAAATGTTCCGATATATAAACATTGACGCAAACTTGATAAAAAGTATACAAACATCTGCACAAACATTACGTACAAAACACGTAGAAATTCAACCAATGACCCAGTCGGTGCATCGCACGGGTTCGTAAGATTAGGTCCTAAAAATCATTGGGGAGTATTAATGACACCTATTTTGTGAGGAGCATTAATGACACTGTTTTTTTGAAGTGAAAAATATAGCCATGCGATAATCAATCCGATTGATGAGATTAATGCCAGGTCCATGTGAAGTGTCCATGTAGTTATTGAGATACAAATGCATGTATTCATTTAGTCACTTAATGATTGTAGATGTTACTTGGGAGATGATAAAAACATTATACGATTTCCAGTTTAACAAATTGAAATTAAAATATGAATCGGGAATAGAAATGAATATGTAAATAAGAAAAAAAAATGGTAAAAATTAGTTAATTTTAAAAATATGTATACTTATTATTCGATTTAAGATTTGTAATATATCAACAAACACTTATTGAAATGAACGATCATATGTTATATATTATTACTTGGGTCGTGCCTTTTTTTGTCTAAGGTAAATGGTTGATATTGTCAAGTTATTCAATAATTTTACGTAAAATAATTTATGAAATAATATATTACTATTTCTAACATCATTACTTGATTAGATGGTATATTATTGCTTCAATTTTTTTTAAGTTTATTGCCTGTATGATTATTCGTTCGTAGTACGTTTTAATTTGATTTTCCTTATGACAATTTTGGAGAAATGATAAATATACTTACTTAATTAAAAAAAACGACACAAAAAATGATAAAAATATATCAATATTTTGTCAAAATACTTATCTTACGAAAACATTTGCGTGCATCACACGGGTCCTGAGGCAGCCCAAGTTATATATAACAATGATGTGCACTATTCGACTTATATTGATATATTTAATTACTTTCCGTCAAAAATGTGTTAATATAAAGATCTACGAAAGTATCTATCGTTTACATGAGTTATTTAGTACTAAATGATAAATGTTCCGATATATAAACATTGACGCAAACTTGATAAAAAGTATACAAACATCTGCACAAACATTACGTATAAAACACGTAGAAATTCAACCAATGACCCAGTCGACAGCGCACGGGTTCGTAAGGCCTCGTGTAGTATTATATTAGTGTTTGATAATTAATGGTGTATGATAACTTTTAATATTTAAGTAGTGTTTCACAAGGCAATTGTAATATCCGAGATTTTTATTCTGATTAATTTGAAGTATTTCATTTTAGACTGGAAATTTCTCGGTTTTCGAGCATTGGTATTATTTTTCTCGACAATCGATTTTGTGTTTATGGCCATATGTGGTGATTTGTTGTATATTATTTTCATTTCGGATCGATGTTGTTGTCCGCGAGCGTTTCGTCGTGTTCGTTCCGTGCGTTTTTAAGAATCGAGTCGTCAGGCCACGGCAGCCGGGCGCTGGCCGGACGGTTGCGGGAGGAACCGGAACGGTAGCTGGGCTCTGGCCGGACGGGCGCGGTAGGGACCGGCATAGCGTACGCTACTGTCGGGAGGATGCGCGCGCTAACCGACAGTCGTAGCGCACGCTATGCGGCACCCAGCGCACGCTACCTGGGCCGGGCAGTGAGGCCCCAGAGGTTCTGGACTCCAGAGAGTTGGCCGGTAGCGCACGCTACGGCCGGTCGCTGCGCGCGCTAACCGGCAGACATAGCGCACGCTGCTCGGCATCTAGCGCGCGCTACCTGGGCGAGGGATCAGTCCAGGAGCCTCTGTACTGGACCATGGTCGTCCCGCTAGCGCACGCTGCCGGCACGCTAGCGCACGCTAGGGCGGTCTGCCTATATAATTGACCAAGCAGCCCTGTTTCAACCCATTTTTTTCATTTCAATCTTTTCTTTCCGCGGCCAGAGGTTTTGAGATCAAGGAGGCATGTTATTGAAGAACAAATCCACGAAGATCCTGAGTCCATATCATTGATCGATCAATCCATAACATCCTTCAATCGACCGAATCAAGGTTAGTTTTTCCTAAAATCCAAACTTTAGGAAAT
The DNA here is from genome assembly GCA_033398695.1 of Orobanche coerulescens. NCBI lineage: Eukaryota > Viridiplantae > Streptophyta > Magnoliopsida > Lamiales > Orobanchaceae > Orobanche > Orobanche coerulescens. The sequence continues at coordinate 47,442,858 of CM065819.1, read as the reverse complement.
TTGGGGATCTTGATAGATTTCATTCGTTCGAGCCATATGAACTTAAATTACTGATGGATAATTGTAGATTAAGTTGTATTCTATCATTTTCATCATCTTTCCACGGTTTTACCATTTCCGATTCGTCGATTATATGAACTTCCGTTTGACGCCTTCAAGGTGTCCGGGGAAATGCCACAGTGAGGAATTTGGTCGTGTTGTGATGTTTTTCCTCGCGTGATTGATTGTTTATTCGATGATAGGATATTAGGGACGATTTCCCTACAAAAAATGTGGTGTTGAGGCCTTCCGATCATTGTTTTCATTGGAGTTCCGGATTTTACCAACCGACCGTACTTTCGGAGTATCCGCGAGAGATTACCTAGGCAAGTACCTTGATATACGATTTGTAACTACGTGAAATCATTGTTGTCGAAGTGTATGAATTTATACGGGTGTATATATGTGTATATATATATATGTGTGTGTATATATATATATATATATATATATATATATATATATATATATATATATATATATATATATATATATATAAATATAGATTTATATACATTTATATGTTAAATATATGTATGTATATATGTATATTGATATATATATGTCTATGTTGGTGAATGCCGAGAGATGAGTGCTAACACTAGTTGACGTACTCAACTTGGATTGACGGATGAACTATACTTATAGATGTAATATAGTAAGGCTATATATATATATATATATATATTCGGTTGAGTTGCGATATAAGGATACATGTGTAGTGTTGGGGTTTTACCGAAGACTTATTGTGTTGAGTCTTGATTAATAACATGCGTGTTATTGTTTATTTGTGTGGTTATGGACTGGCGGAGAAATTGTGTGACATGATGTACTGAGTTGATAATTGTTGTGATGTTTGTCTGTGTGCTTGATGATTGAAATAATGTGGATACTTGTTGTGAGAAACGTCGTATCCGGGAACCTCGAGGCGGGCGTGCACTCGGCACAGTGTATCTTTGCAATGTGCGGCTCCATATGGGTGGTGAACGCGGTGTTACCTAATGCGCTCGCAAGGCGGCTCTTGCGGGAGTGACGCCGGTGCGGTGACATGTTCAATGAGCGGCCAACATGATGGAAGTGAACGCCGGTACAGTGCGCAAGGGAGGCGCTGGCAGCTTATTGGTTATGGGTATTTGAGTGATAGCTAAGACCCGTTCTAGAATGATGTTCATATCTCAAATTCTTTCAACTCACTTTTAAATGTTTGTCTTGATATAGACCGCGATTTGTGTTTTGAAAGCTTATTTCAACTTGTTTTTAAAGCGTTGGTATCGGGGTTAATTAACCAAGGAGGTTTGTGAAATATCCGAGGGTTAATTAATCGAAGTCTTGAGCGAGGATATGTCGAATGAGGGTTTGTACCTTTGATTGTATTGTGGTGTTATTACGTGTATTGGGTCGAGGACCTGTGGAATGTTGAGATGATTGATTTCGTGATGATGTTATTTGGATTGGGTTGAGAACACGTGAGATGTTGTAATGATTCCATTTGTGTCAGTGTTCTATAAATTGGGTCGAGGACCCCGAATAAGTTGACTTGGTTTTCGTGTAATTGTTTTCCATATGTTGGGTCAAGGACCCGAGAGCTTTTGAAATTATTTCCAAAAGTATTCCCATTCGATTTTAAAACACCCCAGACGGCCCGAGTCAATATTAACGTTTACAAACTATCTTATCAAAACATTTTCCTTTTACAAAAGGGATTTTTCTGACTCCTTGGGCTCATTTAAAGTTTCATTGATGTTATGTTCCGTAAAGAGAATATGATTATGTGATTATCTTTCACCTTGTGTATGCGAGTGTTATTCTGTGTTGACTATGGGAATATATGGTTTGTGTTAAGGCTTCACGGCGGTTGAATTTTGTGTTGTTACTGTTCGTATATCTTGTATATTATGTACTTGCACTAGCAAAATTCCAGTTTGCTAACCCCCGAGTTTTCGGGGGGTGGGTGCCTGTTATGCGCTCAGGTTTTGGCAGCTCAGGAGCAGTCACAAGATTGGCTTGGAAGGAGATGGAGGACAATGATACTAATCACACCAGAGTCAGAGTCTTTTGTTTTGTTTCGTTTTGGTCGGTATTTCTCTGTCGTTCGAGTATTCACCCTTGCATGGGTGTAGTTTCCATTTATTAAGATGAGTTGTCATTCTTTTCGGTGTTCAAGTTTATTATTGTCATTGTAATATGAATGTCGTTAATTCTGAATTGGTTAATGACCCTGTCGGTCTGCTTTGTATTTAATTTTGACCCCGGTCGGTCAATCATTGAATAGTCTTTTGGAGTTTAGCCTGGTAGATCCTTGTGATAAGGGTCTACGGCGTGCGACATTCCCGGTCATATTCTGGGGGTGTTACATTTATGGTATCGGAGCTTAGGTTTGCGAAAAACCTAGGCCGTTGGGTCAAGTCCATGTCTTGTGTAAGTCGCGCGCATCATAGTTGTGATTAGTATCGTGGTTCCGATATCATCTTCCGGCAATCTGTGATGGTAAGCCTCCCGATTGTAAGTCCCCTTATATACGTATTTGATTATATTTTGCTAATGTGTTTAATGTGAACTAGGGATTGGAACTTGTTGGTTATATTATTGTTTTAGGATATAACATGCGTATACGGTCCGAGCAGAAATGGTTATGTAGTATGCTTCGGAAGTCGAGCATATTTATCTGTTTCTGCACTTTATTAGTGTAATATCCGGATTTATTACGGTGTATTTCATCTGTATTCAAGCCCTGTATTATTCGGATTTGTGGTTTTGATTATTGGAGTATGATATTTCTTGCATCGATATCATTATTACATAAGTATAGAAACATGCAAAATTTCTCATGCAAACTCGTGATAGCGCACACTAAGAATGTATCTTAACGCGCGCTATCGGGCTACTATTAGCGCACGTTATGCAGATAGGAGTTGCGTGCGCTAAGAACTCAATTATTGAGCGGGACGGCTAGCACATGCGCCAGCCGGGACATGGGTCCGGATAAGATTCCCGCGGACGAACCCGGACAATTCTGAAGTCAACCATTATTAGCGCACACTAAGGAATGCTTAGTAGCGTGCGCTAACTTGTTAAAATGCAGAATATTATAAATGGGACAACAACCGTTTTGGCTTTCATTTCTTTCGCCCATTGTTCATCCTTGAGAGTTCAGAGAGCTGAAATAATCCTCCTACACACTTAGAACACATCTTGTTGGTGTTTGTATATTGGTTATCACTTGGGAGTATTCATTGAAGTGGAATAGCACCTTGGAGTGGCATACAACCAACCGGAATCGGATTCTACCGTACGGTTCAGTGATTTTCATCATATTAAGGTATGTTCAATCTATCTCCAGGCTTAGAGTTGGATTCTAACGATTTGGATGATCATGTTAGCGAGATATTGATTTTCATAGATGAATTATCCATAGTATATCATGTTTGGAATGTTGAGATGATTAAGCCTTAAGTACCTTGATTATGATCATCATGATTCGAATCTTATTACATTGAACAAAGTAAAGGAAGCTTCTATCATTGGTAATCCGAATATAGTAAGATGACTTCATGATAATCATGGACTTGACTTTAACAATCATTATTGTTAGATGAATCTAAGGGATTGATCATGGAAGGATTTATCTAGTATAGATGGAATGTTAAATAACTACAGCATGATGATTTCGATGGATATAAGGTGTTTGATATCAACCGTTAAGCTTTTCGAATTATCGTATGAAGATTTGTAGTCGAAATGGAATATGGTTTTAATGGTATGCATATCCTTGAATCCGAAGTTGTTGTTATCCGTAAAATCATTCATAAGAGTATGAACATGATATTCATGGAGGTAACATGAATTATCACGGAAGATTTCATTGTTTTGATCATGATGAGAGCATCTTGCTCGGCGATGGCGCCATGCATAGATAGCGCACGCTATGCTATGAAGATTAACGTGCGCTATCGAGCACGAGTTAGCGTACGCTACATTTGGTATGAAACGTACGCTAAGCCATCAGACGAGTCAGTCAACTGATCAGTGAAGTACTGACCATACATAGTTAGCGTACGCTAGGCTTTGTTGTTTGCGTGCGCTATCGAGCAGACTTAACGCACGCTACACAGAGTACTTAGCGTACGCTAAGCAGTTCAGGCAGATTGCATTTTATGAACTTTTGGCCGTAAATCGAATTGTTAAACATTTGTACGACGTGAGATAAATCCTATATCATTTCTTTTGTTAAGGTTTGATCTTGTTACGTGATTGATTGAGGAGGACGACCTTCGAGTGTTCATTTTCGTGGAAGCGTTGTTCTTGTCTTCAAGTTGAGGCAAGTACCTTAATTGTTTTATGTATTGTTGTTATACATATTGTCATGCATGTATGTCATTATTGTATGTCCACCTCGTGTTGGTCCGACGGGATCATCGGGGGATCTATGCTAGCGTGCGCTGGATCATCGGACGGGTTTTTCCACCACGGGTTGGTCTGACGGGATCATCGTGGGTTCTAGGCAGTGAACGCTGGATCGACGGAATTACCATGTGTATGTTATGATATCATGTTGTGATTATCTGTTGTGTTTGTCGTTTATGAGTTTCTCGTAGGAGAAGACTCGTTGGTATTTTGTCGTTTACGTTATTATTCTTCGTGAGATATGTATAATATGTTATGGTACTTGTACTAGCATCGTTGTGCTAACCCCTTCGGGGGTGAACATTTTGTTTATGTTCAGGATCCAGGAGAGCGGGAAAACAACCACTGGAGCTGCATGACGACGAGGGTGCAGAGTGATGTTTCGGCCGGGTTTATTTATCTGTTGTTTATTCGTTATTTCAATAAGTACTCGAGTACGAAGTCATTTGTGATGAATTTGAATTTGGTGATGTTTTATTGAGTTCCTGTTGAACAATTGTACTTTCAGTATTTGGTAAGAACTGTTGTACCTTAATTCCGTTATTTCCATTCGTTAGTACCTTTTAATGTCTGTTCAATTCTTCAGCCTTGTAAATCCTTATGTAAAGGATTTACAGCGCTGTAATATTCCTGAATATATCGGGGGTGTTACAGAATATGGTATCAGAGCTAAGATTATGGATATCTTGGCCGTTGGGTTAAAATAGGGGTCATTTATGTCTTTTGAGGTAACCGGCCGTGAATGACATCACTGCACTGCCTACGTCTTCATGCGAACGGTGGTTGTAAGTTCCTAAACTCTATCTCGTTCTTTACATGTTGTGTCTCTTTATACTCGAATATTAGAACGATGTTGTTTCCTGTATATTGAGTATTCATGCTTACAGTATGTTGAGAGGCGGACGTGGACGTGGTCGCGGTCGTGGACGCGGACGAAGAAATGCTGAAAGGGAAGCGTCGCCTTCTAATCAGGCCAGTCATAGCTCAGGCGAGCCGCAACAATCTATTAATAATGAACCAGATCCTGCTGTGCCAGAGATCCTTCGTCAAGTGGTGAACCAGATGACTCAGTTCGCCCAAATCGTGGACCGAATGCAAGTGGCGGTGGGACTACAGCAAGGAGAGAGACAGCAAGGGATCCCAGACATGGGAAATCGAGGTGACCGGTGGCTGCAAGAGGTGGCGAAGATGCAACCACCCAAATTCGACGGTATTTCTGAGACTCCCACTTGGGACAATTGGTTGAAGGAACTGGAGAAAATCTTTGCCGGAATTAACTGCCCAGACGACCGGAGAGCCTCTATCGCTCAATATTTTCTTATAGGGGAAGCATCCGAATGGTGGGAAGCCATCCGGCCTGTAGACCATGATGCTGATTGGACAGAGTTTAGATTGATGATGGAAGCTCAGTATTGCCCTCGTCCTGTGAGGGAAGCCAAAGTTCGGGAGTTTTCTCGCTCGGCCTTGATGTGTCAGTATCCCAGGCGATTAAGACGTTTAACCAGCAACTGGCATTTGTTCGACATCTGGTCAGAACAGATGCAGAAATGATGATCCATTTCGATATGAGGATGAAACTAGAAATCCAGAGGTACATGTCCGGATTTGAATGTACCACACTCCGTCAATACCAGGATAAGGCGTTGGCATATGAGATCAAGGAAGCAGCCATGGAGAAATTTTCGGAATCCAAGAAACAGAAAATCTCTGGTACTTTTACAGAGCACAAGAACAGCGGTCCCCGTAAGGCCCAGTCATCCTTTCACTCTTTCAAGAAACCTCCGCACCTAGTTAGGAGCGGAAAGAACTTTGGAGCGGCATCGACTATTACTGATGTTACCAGGAAATGCTTTAACTGCGCTCAGACGGGGCACTATCGACGGAATTGCCCCCTTCCTGCCGTGACTTGTTTTGATTGTGGACGAGAGGGACATCGGGCAATGTTTTGTGAAGAGGCTGCAAAGTCTTTTAGAGCCCGTACACCACAGCCAGTCCAGAAGGAAGCCAGTATCCAACAGACGCAGCAAAGTGTTCAGATGCCTCAGAATTTTGGCCGCGGACGAGGCAGAGGACAATGGGACCGAAAGGGGACATCGAGTGCCGGATCTTCTCCCCCACGTCTGTACGAGATGAGGAGGACAAACGATCAGGATGCTGCTGTCGCATCAGGTACTTTCCAAATCCTTTCCCAGCCAGTTAGCGTTTTATTCGATACAGGAGCTACACATTCTTTCATATCTTTGTCTTGTGTAAATCGTTTGAATATTTCCGGTTTTCATACTTGTGAACCTTATGTTGTTGGTTTACCGAGTGGAGAGAGGATTGTTGGGAACTTAGAAACTAGAAATTTCCCTGTATCATTTGGAGACAGAGAGTGGCTCTCAAATCTGATCGTGATAGAAATGCAAGGAGATGACCTGATACTCGGAGACGATTGGCTTAATCGGTATGGAGCAATTGTAAACTACCGAAGGAGGAATATCTTGCTGATCGCTGACGACGGTTCCGAAATTCTGTTTGAGGGATGGAAACCGGGCAGCTCAGGAAAATTGATCAAAGCGATGAAAGCCGTCAGATTGTTGAAATAGGGCTGTATCGGGTACTGGTGTTATGCAATGAAGAAAGAAGACGAAATTGCGGAACTTTCATCCATTCCTGTTGTGAACGAATTTCCAGATGTATTTCCTGACGAGTTACCTGGGCTACCTCCACGAAGGGATGTGGAATTTACCATTGAGCTGGAACCCGGAGCCACACCAATTTCTAAGGCGCCGTATCGTATGGCACCTACTGAGATGTTCGAACTGAAGAAGCAACTGGAGGAGTTACTGGACAAAGGCTATATTCAGCCAAGCGTTTCACCCTGGGGAGCGCCAGTTCTTTTTGTCCGAAAGAAGGATGGATCGCTTCGACTGTGTATTGACTATCGAGAGCTGAAAAAGATGACGATTAAGAACAAGTATCCGTTGCCACGAATTGATGATCTGTTTGACCAGTTGCAAGGGGCAACAGTATTTTCTAAAATCGATCTGAGATCAGGGTACCATCAGCTGAGGATTAAGGAATCTGATGTTCCGAAATCAGCGTTCAGAACTCGCTATGGACATTATGAGTTTGTAGTGATGCCGTTTGGTCTCACTAACGCACCTGCTGTATTTATGCAATTGATGAACAGAGTGTTCATTGAATTTTTGGATAAATTTGTGGTCGTGTTCATTGATGACATTCTTGTGTATTCTAAGAGCTCGGAAGAACATACACAGCATTTGCGGATTGTATTAGAACTTTTGAGAAACGAGCAATTGTACGCCAAACTTTCTAAGTGTGAATTCTGGCTAAAGGAAGTAATGTTCCTCGGCCATGTAGTGTCAGCTGAAGGAGTCCGAGTAGATCCTCAGAAGATCGAAGCAATTATGGATTGGGAGCCTCCAAAGAACGTGAAAGAAGTCCGAAGCTTCTTAGGACTTGCTGGATACTATCGTCGATTCGTGGAAGGGTTTTCTAAAATCTCCCGCCCACTTACTCGACTCCTGCAGAAAACTCAAAAGTTTGAGTGGAATGAGTTGTGTCAGATTAGCTTTGATGAATTGAAGAAGAGATTGACGACGGCACCAATTCTATCACTTCCACAGGAAACTGGAGGGTTTATAGTTTACAGTGATGCTTCGAACCAAGGACTTGGGTGCGTATTGATGCAAAATGATAAGGTGATCGCTTATGCGTCACGACAGCTGAAACCTTATGAAGTAAATTACCCAACACATGATTTGGAGCTAGCAGCAGTGGTTTTTGCTTTGAAGATCTGGAGACATTATCTGTACGGGACTCACTCTCAGATCTTTACGGATCATAAGAGTCTCAAGTACATATTCAGTCAGAAAGAATTGAACATGCGGCAAACAAGATGGTTAGAACTGATTAAGGACTATGACTTGGAGATTTTATATCATCCAGGCAAAGCGAATGTAGTGGCCGATGCACTTAGCCGCAAGCTTGTTTCTATTCAGATGCTGGAGACGCTGACCTCCCAACTTAGCCTTCAACGAGAGATGATTCGTGAAGGAATTGAAGTGTGGTTACAAAGAGTCCAAGGACAACTGTGCGTGATGGAGATAACTTCATCATTAACCGAAGGAATCAAATCTAGATAGGCAGATGACCCTTTGATGATTCGGTTACGTGATGAAGTGATCAAAGGAAAGGCCCCCGGATTCATAATTCATGATGATGGAGTTTTGAGATTTCAGAACCGACTCTGCGTTCCCGATGTTGATGTTCTGAAACAGACGATTATGAAGGAAAGCTGAGTCCGAGATATATCGGACCATTTGAGATCCTCGAGAGAGTTGGGGAGTTGGCATACAGATTGGCATTGCCGCCGTCATTATGCCATGTTCATAACGTGTTCCACGTATCCCAGTTACGGAGGTATATACCAGATCCCAGTCATATCATTGATTTCGGTGAGATCGAAGTCGCACAGGATGGGACGTTTGAAGAAATACCGGTCAAGATACTCGAGAGTCGAGTTAAGCAACTGAGGAACAAACCAATCGTTTTGGTTAAAGTTCAATGGTCACGTCACAGAATGGAAGAAGCCACCTGGGAAACGGAAGCTGACATGAAGTCTAGATATCCCGAGTTATTTTCATCTTCAGTTTCGGGACGAAACTCCTTTTTAGTAGGAGAGTATGTAATATCCGGATTTATTATGGTGTATTTCATCTGTATTCAAGCCCTGTATTATTCGGATTTGTGGTTTTGATTATTGGACTATGATATTTCTTGCATCGATATCATTATTACATAAGTATAGAAACAAGTAAAATTTCTCATGCAAACTCGTGATAGCGCACGCTAAGAATGTATCTTAACGCGCGCTATCGGGCTACTATTAGCGCACATTATGCAGATAGGAGTTGCGTGCGCTAAGAACTCAATTATTGAGCGGGACGGCTAGCACATGCGCCAGCCGGGACATGGGTCCGGATAAGATTCCCGCGGATGAACCCGGACAATTCTGAAGTCAACCATTATTAGCGCACGCTAAGGAATGCTTAGTAGCGTGCGCTAACTTGTTAAAATGCAGAATATTATAAATGGGACAACAACCGTTTTGGCTTTCATTTCTTTCGCCCATTCTTCATCCTTGAGAGTTCAGGGAGCTGAAATAATCCTCCTACACACTTAGAACACATCTTGTTGGTGTTTGTATATTGGTTATCACTTGGGAGTATTCATTGAAGTGGAATAGCACCTTGGAGTGGCATACAACCAACCGGAATCGGATTCTACCATACGGTTCAGTGATTTTCATCATATTAAGGTATGTTCAATCTATCTCCAGGCTTAGAGTTGGATTCTAACGATTTGGATGATCATGTTAGCGAGATATTGATTTTCATAGATGAATTATTCATAGTATATCATGTTTGGAATGTTGAGATGATTAAGCCTTAAGTACCTTGATTATGATCATCATGATTCGAATCTTATTACATTGAACAAAGTAAAGGAAGCTTCTATCATTGGTAATCCGAATCTAGTAAGATGACTTCATGATAATCATGGACTTGACTTTAACAATCATTATTGTTAGATGAATCTAAGGGATTGATCATGGAAGGATTTATCTAGTATAGATGGAATGTTAAACAACTACAGCATGATGATTTCGATGGATATAAGGTGTTTGATATCAACCGTTAAGCTTTTCGAATTGTCGTATGAAGATTTGTAGTCGAAATGGAATATGGTTTTAATGGTATGCATATCCTTGAATCCGAAGTTGTTGTCCGTAAAATCATTCATAAGAGTATGAACATGATATTCATGGAGGTAACATGAATTATCATGGAAGATTTCATTGTTTTGATCATGATGAGAACAGTTTACTGCTCAGCAGTAAACTGCCATGCATAGATAGCGCACGCTATGCTATGAAGATTAACGTGCGCTATCGAGCACGAGTTAGCGTACGCTACATTTGGTATGAAACGTACGCTAAGCCATCGACGAAGTCGATCGGTGATCGGTAAATCTTGACCATACATAGTTAGCGTCGCTAGGCTTTGTTGTTTGCGTGCGCTATCGAAGCGAGACTTAACGCACGCTACGCAGTACTTAGCGTCGCTAAGCGATTGACGGTGCATTTTATGAACTTTTGGCCGTAAATCGAATTGTTAAACATTAAATGACGTGAGATAAATCCTATATCATTTCTTTTGTTAAGGTTTGATCTTGTTACGTGATTGATTAAGGAGGACGACCTTCGAGTGTTCATTTTCGTGGAAGTGTTGTTCTTGTCTTCAAGTCGAGCCAAGTACCTTAATTGTTTTATGTATTGTTGTTATACATATTGTCGTGCATGTATGTCATTATTGTATGTCTACCTCATGTTGGTCCGACGGGATCATCGGGGGATCTATGCTAGCGTGCGCTGGATCATCGGACGGGTTTTTCCACCACGGGTTGGTCTGAAGGGATCATCGTGGGTTCTAGGCAGTGAACGCTGGATCGACGGAATTACCATGTGTATGTTATGATATCATGTTGTGATTATCAGTTGTGTATGTCGTTTATGAGTTTCTCGTAGGAGAATACTCGTTGGTATTTTGTCGTTTACGTTATTATTCTTCGTGAGATATGTATAATATGTTGTGGTACTTGTACTAGCATCGTTGTGCTAACCCCTTCGGGGGTGAACATTTTGTTTATGTTCAGGATCCAGGAGAGCGGGAAAACAACCACTGGAGCTGCATGACGACGAGGGTGCAGAGTGATGTTTAGTAGGGTTTATTTATCTGTTGTTTATTCGTTATTTCAATAAGTACTCGAGTACGAAGTCATTTCTGATGAATTTGAATTTGGTGATGTTTTATTGAGTTCCTGTTGAACAATTGTACTTTCAGTATTTGGTAAGAACTGTTGTACCTTAATTCCGTTATTTCCATTCATTAGTACCTTTTAATGTCTGTTCAATTCTTCAGCCTTGTAAATCCTTATGTAAAGGATTTACGGCACTCTAATATTCCTGAATATATCGGGGGTGTTACAATTAGAACAAATTTATGAGTGTTAATTTTTTCCGCTGCGTGAGTATTTTGAGATGGCTTTTGGTATCTTGCAAGCCGAGTTTTGATATTTTGGTCTTGCATGTTTTGATAGTATTCTTATGACGGTATTTGATATTTTATAAATGACTTTAGTGAGTATTTGAGAATATTACCGACATCGGCCTTTTTGGCAATTTGAACATTTTTTTTAAAAAAAATGATGATTTTTAGCCTGGTGGGTTCCTACACGACGGCCCACGACATATAGTATCACGAATATTTTAAAGTGGTGCTTTGAAATTTTCTAACATTGTGAAAAGCCATGATTTAATGTCGTCATGTTAAATGGTCACGTATCTGGGTGGAAAATTCTTTCGAATAAACATTTTGGTAGAAGAGGAAAGATTTTCAAAATTGTGGTACTTGGGACTCTAACACTTTTGAAATATTTCAAATTAGTTACAATTCAATTTTGAATTTTTTTATACATTACTCGAAAATAATTTTTAGAGTCGTTATATAAACTTCCTCTTCCGAAATAAAAGACAGTATTTATGAGTCTTGGGCGCAACGTGACTAGCCCTCTTTTCTAAAAAATTGTTTTCATTAAGTGCATACATATAATGATCGCCCTCGTCGAAGGACTCGAAATTGACTTCATAAAACTTTGTGCTTTACGATAGTACTGTTATTCTAAGGATGCTAACTAAAACTCGGGTTGATAATTGTGGTATATTGTACGACTGATAAACTAATACTGTTGATCGGTGTTATCCGTATTAGTATGTCGAGCCTCGGCAGACGTAGACGTGATGATGGAAATAGAAGCGGCGAGGTGGTTCGTATGACCACGATTCATGCTACGGTGAAGGAGTATCAAGAATAAACGATATCCTATGAAATCTCCTCAGTGGTCGAGCCCACGAGCGAAGCCAGGAAACCGAGGATATCTGGCAAATTTTTGGTCGGTGAAGAGTCTAAGGCTCCCAAACCCCCAAGTCGTTCGAACGCGTCGTCTTCGCGATCGGGAGTGAGCGCTGGGAATCCCAAGCCAGCATTGGTGACTCTCGGTAAGAAGGGAAGGTGCTTCAACTGCAATCGTCAGGGACATGTTCGTGAAAATTGTCCCTTTCCACTCTTGACTTGTTACCGGTGCGGGTGTGAAGGTCATCGAGAGAAGCATTGTGAGATAATTTCCGAATTGGCAAAGAATGCTACCCTATTGGCGAACAGAGCAAGTGACCGGAGAATGTCCCGAAACCCTATGTCTCCTTTTGAAGAGCCTGACATGGGAGGATGAATATTTTGTAATATGTCCTAATCGTTGCTATTTTGAACAATCATGACTTTGATCGTTCTTCATTTCATTGCTCTATGTTTCCAACTCTTGTTGTTCTAAGTTTCGGGATCGAAATGTCTTTTAGTATGGGGGAGTGTATTACCCGTACTTTTCTTAGTATTTCCGGTATTGTGTGACTTTTCATTGTTGGTAATTCAATTACGATCCTCTCGAAGATTTTAAACTATCTTGTTCTACTTAGCCTGCCGTCCTCCGAACGAATTTCGGAGCTGTTTTGTTAAATCCCGTGGATTATTGTGGTCTTTCCATATCTGAACTAAATCCTTGCAAATTTTGTTCGAAACTATTATTCCCACGCGTGCAATTAACACTTCCGAATGTGTTATGAACTTGGATGCGGTTGGTCGAGCTCGAAACATGGTTTCAGGACGTCTGAACCGTCTTGTGCTTTTCTTAACTCTTGGAGTTTTTGTCTCGAAATTCATACTCCTCCACCTCGACTGATCGTGTTCACATACATTTTTATCGCCTCAACTCACGTACTAGATACTTGCTAGGTTCGTTCATTGTATTTCTAGAACCTCGCATTCGCGCCTTGCTCGTGATGTTTTGGGGCTGAGCAAGTAGTTATTTCCTTGATTGTTCCGCCGCTCTCTATTTTAAGTTTCGGGACGAAACTTATTTTAAGGGGGGTAGAATGTAATATCCGAGATTTTTATTCTGATTAATTTGAAGTATTTTATTTTAGACCGGAAATTTCTCGGTTTTCGAGCGTTGGTATTATTTTTCTCGACAATCGATTTTGTGTTTATGGCCATATGTGGTGATTTGTTGTATATTATTTTCATTTCGGATCGATGTTTTTGTCCGCGAGCATTTCGTCGTGTTCGTTCCGTGCGTTTTTAAGAATCGAGTCGTCAGGCCACGGCAGCAGGGCGCTGGCCGGACGGTTGCGGGAGGAACCGGCACGGTAGCTGGGCTCTGGCCGGACGTGTGCGGCAGGGACCGGCATAGCGTACGCTACTGCCGGGAGGATGCGCGCGTTAACCGGCAGTCGTAGCGCACGCTATGCGGCACCCAGCGCACGCTACCTGGGCCGGGCAGTGAGGCCCCAGAGGTTCTGGACTCCAGAGAGTTGGCCGGTAGCGCACGCTACGGCCGGTCGCTGCGCGCGCTAACCGGCAGACGTAGCGCACGCTGCTCGGCATCTAGCGCGCGCTACCTGGGCGAGGGATCAGTCCAGGAGCCTCTGTACTGGACCATGGTCGGCCCGCTAGCGCACGCTGCCGGCACGCTAGCGCACGCTAGGGCGGTCTGCCTATATAATTGACCGAGCAGCCCTGTTTCAACCCATTTTTTTCATTTCAATCTTTTCTTTCCGCGGCCAGAGGTTTTGAGATCAAGGAGGCATGTTATTGAAGAACAAATCCACGAAGATCCTGAGTCCATATCATTGATCGATCAATCCATAACATCCTTCAATCGACCGAATCAAGGTTAGTTTTTCCTAAAATCCAAACTTTAGGAAATTTGGGGATCTTGATAGATTTCATTCGTTCGAGCCATATGAACTTAAATTACTGATGGATAATTGTAGATTAAGTTGTATTATATCATTTTCATCATCTTTCCACGGTTTTACCATTTCCGATTCGTCGATTATATGAACTCCCGTTTGACGCCTTCAAGGTGTCCGGGGAAATGCCGCAGTGAGGAATTTGGTCGTGTTGTGATGTTTTTCCTCGCGTAATTGATTGTTTATTCGATGATAGGATATTAGGGACGATTTCCCTACAAAAAATCTGGTGTTGAGGCCTTCCGATCATTGTTTTCGTTGGAGTTCCGGATTTTGCCAACCGACCGTACTTTCGGAGTATCCGCGAGAGATTACCAAGGCAAGTACCTTGATATACGATTTGTAACTACGTGAAATCATTGTTGTCGAAGTGTATGAATTTATACGGGTGTATGTATGTGTATATATATATGTGTGTGTGTATATATATATACAGGCAACATGCTACGTTGGTGCAACTCCTTCCGTCGATAATCATGTAAAACCACCGATATATTCAGGAATATTACAGCGCCGTAAATCCTTTACATAGGGATTTACAAGGCTGAAGAAAGGAAAAGACAATAACATATACCAACGTATGAAAGTAACTGAAATAAAATACAATATTTCTGACCAATACTGAAAATACAAATGTCCAAAGGAAAAGTATTAATACATGACCAAATCCAAATCATCACAAACGACGACGTACTCGAGTACTTATTAAAAATAACATAACAACAGACAATGAAACACGGACGGAACATCACTCTGCACCCTTGTCGTCATGCAGCTCTAGTGGTTGTTTTCCTACTCTCCTGGATCCTGAACATACACAAATATTCACCCCCGAAGGGGTTAGCACAACGATGCTAATACAAGTACGATAATCATATAACAATGATTTAATCAACAATAATCATGACAAATTTCTCCAACGAGAAAATAATAACAACACATATCACATCATAACAGTCTCAACATACTCATGGTATTCCAACGATCTAGCGCACACAGCTATAGATTCCCATGATGATCCCGTCGGATCAAAACATGGTGGAACTACCTGTCCAACGATCCAGCGCACACAGCTATAGATTTCCCATGATGATTCCCGTCGGATCAACACATGGTGGACAATTAATCACAACACATTTACACAGTACAATCATAATATAACTGACATAATTCGGACAATTCTAATTAAGGTACTTGCCTCGATTCGATGACAAGAATGATACTTCCATGAAAAACAGAATACTCGAAGGTCGCCCCTTCGATCAATCACGTAACAAGCTCGAACCTTAAACAAAAGAAATAATATAGAGTTCATCTCACGACGTACGAACATCTAACAATCCAAATTATGATCAGAAGTTCATAAAACGTAACCTGCCTGAACTGCTTAACGCATGTTACGTACCATAGGTAGCGTACGTCAAGCCTACTCGTTAGCGCACGTAAACTACGAAGTCTAGCGTACGCTAACCATGTATTGACAATCCCTCTCTGATCAGCCGACTGACTCGTCTGATGACATAACATACATTACGTACCAGACGTAGCGTACGTTAACTATGCCCGATAGCATACGTTAACTACATAGCATAGCGTACGCTAGGCGTGCATGGCAGTTTCTGGGCAGACGACTGTTCTAACTGTGATGAAGATTACAAAATCCTCAGTGATTAACTTATGTTATCCTTCTACATAACATGTTCATAGAACTATGAATGATCTTACGGATTCAAACATCTTCGAATATCAAGGATACGTATCAAAATCCTCATTACGTTCAGACTTTATCTTAAAGAACTAACAAGTCCAACTTATAAGAAAGGATACAACCTTCGGTGATTCCTTATTAAGTCCGTTTATCAAAAGTGATATCAATCTCCAAGTCTACGATTCAATATGGCAATACTATTCAATATGGATAATCAATCTCAGAACTTTACTCTTATCATTTGACGTAATAGGATTCCAACTATGATGTTTTAACAATGATATCTTAAGCATAATCATTCCATCTTCTAAACATGATGTTGTTTGAATAATTCATCAATGGAACTCAATATCTTGATAGCATACTCATCATATCCTTAAGAACACGAATTCAATGTTAGAGATAGTGTTAACATACCTTAAGATGAATAAAACACTGAGACAATAGGTAGAATTCAACTCCGGTTGCTTGTGTGTCAATCCAAAATGATTCTCCACCTCAATGAGTAATCTCCAATCTTCAATGATCAAGAAAAGGTGTTCAAGGGGGCTCGGATATCTCTAGGCACGAAGTATGCTGAAGGATAGGTGAAATGAACGAGCTAAAATGAAATGGTGTGATGTCTTATTTATAATTTTCTGTCCTTAACGTACGTTAGCCTTCATGCATAACGTACGTTAGCCACATAGCGTACACTACCGAGCATAGTTTAGCGTATGCTATCGTCCTAATAGTTAACTGTCCTGATTGTGTCCTTGATTACGTATGTTACACCATCCGGTTATGTACGTAAGTAACACACATTAGCGTACGCTAGACACAATCCTTAGTGTATGTTAACAATCGTTGACTTAAAAAGTGTCCAGGTTCATCCAAGGGAATCTTATCTGGACCCATGTCCGGCTGGCGCATGTGACAACCGCCTAGCTCAATTATTGGCTAGTTAACTCCGACAGATAAGGTATGTTAAGCTATCTTTGTTAACGTACGTTATTACGTATTTGCATGGGAAAATTTACATGTTGACATACTCATGTACAAGGATACAAATACGAGAAATATCATACTTCAATTATCGATATCACAATTCCGAATAATACAGGGTTCAAATACAGATGAAATACTCAATAATAAATCCGGATATTACATACTCTCCTACTAAAAAGGAGTTTCGTCCCGAAACTCAAGAGGAAAGTAACTCTGGATATCCGGACCTCATGCTATCCTCCGTCTCCCAAATGGCTTCTTCCACTCCGTGACGTGACCACTGAACTTTGACCAAAGAGATTGGTTTGTTCCTCACCTACTTAACTCGACTCTCGAGTATCCTGACCGGTCTCTATTCAAACGTTCCATCCTGAGCAACTTTGATCTCGCCGAAATCAATGACATGACTAGGATCCGGTATATATCTCCATAACTGGGATACGTGGAACACGTTATGAACATGGCTCAATGACGGCAGTAATGCCAAATCTGTATGCCAACTCTCCAACTCTTTCAAGAATTTCGAACGGTCTGATATATCTCGGACTCAACTTCCCCTTTCTTCGAAATGAAGGATTCCCCGAGTAGGAGAAACTTTTAAAAGCATGTGATCTCTAGTACCGAACTCCAATGGGCGACGACATACATCTGCGTAAGATTTCTGTCGAATCTGGGCGGTCAACAGCCTTTCGCGAATTAAGGCTATTTTCTCTTGTGTCTGCACGATCAGTTCCGGTTCCGTTCCGATCAAGTCCGATGAATCATTCCAACATAGGGGCGATCTGCATTTCCTCCCGTATAATTCCTCAAACGGTGCCATCTTAATAGAAGCATGCCAACTATTGTTGTAGGTGAATTCAATCAACGGCAGATGAACTTCCCAATCAATTGACCAATCTAAGGCACAGGCCCTTAGCATGTCTTCCACCGTTTGAATAGTCCTCTCGGATTGTCCATCATGCTGCGGGTGATAAGGCTGTCTTTGAAGTTCAATTCGGTCCCCAAGGCTTTATGAACTGCTTTCCAAAAATGAGACACAAAACGACTATCTCAGTCAGAAATAATGGTCTTCGGCGTACCATGCAATCGGAATATCTCTGAAATAAATACTCGTGCCAACCTCTCTGGTCCCCACGTGTCCTTAATGCCTATAAAATGAGCTGATTTGGTTAAACGATCAACTATCACCCAAATCATGTTCATTCTGGTCTTGGTTCTCGGTATACTAGTGATAAAGTCCATCGATATGTCCTCCCACTTCCATTAAGGAATCGGGAGCGGCTTCAGCATTCTGGCAGGTCGTTGATGCTCGATCTTAACCTGCTGACAGGTCAAACACTTCGAGACATACTCCGCTACATCTTTCTTCATGTTGCCCCACCAAATGTTCTGTTTCAGGTCCTTATACATCTTACTGGTGCCCGGGTGGATAGAATAGGGCGTGGTGTGAGCTTCCTTCATAATCGTCTGTTTCAGAACATCGACATCGGGAATGCAAAGTCGGTTTTGAAATCTCAATCATCATGAATTACGAATCCGGAGGCCTTTCTTTTGATCACTTCATAACGTAACCAAATCATCAGAGGATCATCTACTTGCTTAGATTTGATTTCTTCGGTTAACGATGAAGTTATTTCCATCACGCACAGTTGTCCTTGGACTCTTTGCAACCATACTTCAATTCCTTCTCGAATCATCTCTCGTTGAATGCTGAGCTGGGAGGTCAGAGTCTCCAGCATCTGAATAGAAATAAGCTTGCGGCTAAGTGCATCGGCCACTACATTTGCTTTGCCTTGATGATAAAGAATCTCCACGTCATAATCCTTAATAAGATCCAGCCATCTTCTTTGTCGAATGTTCAACTCTTTCTAACTGAAGATGTATTTGAGACTCTTGTGATCCGTAAAGATCTGACAGTGAGTCACGTACAGGTAATGTCTCCAGATTTTCAAAGCAAAAACTACCGCTGCCATCTCCAAATCATGCGTTGGATAATTCACTTCATAAGGTTTCAGCTGTCGGGACGCATAAGCGATCACCTTCTCGTTCTGCATCAATACACATCCGAGTCCTTGGTTCGAAGCATCACTGTAAACTATTAATCCTCTAGTTCCCCGTGGGAGTGCTAAAATTGGTGCCGTCGTCAATCTCTTCTTCAATTCATCAAAGCTATTCTGGCACAACTCATTCCACTCAAACTTTTGATTTTTCTGTAGTAGTCGAGTAAGTGGGCTGGTAATTTTGGAAAACCCTTCCACGAACCGACGATAATATCTAGCAAGTCCTAAGAAACTCCGGAATTATTTAACATTCTTAGGAGGCTTCCAATCCATAACTGCTTCGATCTTCTGAGGATCTACTCGAACTCCTTCAGCTGATACCACATGGCCGAGGAACATTACTTCCTTTAGCCAGAATTCATACTTAGAAAGTTTGCCGTACAATTGTTCATTTCTCAACAGGTCTAACACAATCCGTAAATGTTGTGCATGCTCTTCCGGGCTCTTAGAATACACCAAAATGTCATCAATGAGCACAACCACAAATTTATCCAAATACTCGATGAACACTCGGTTCATCAATTGCATGAATACATCAGGTGCGTTAGTGAGACCAAACGGCATCACTACAAACTCATAGTGTCCGTAGCGAGTTCTGAATGCTAATTTTGAAACATCAGATTCCTTAATCCTCAGCTGATGATATCCTGATCTCATATCTATTTTAGAAAACACTGTTGCTCCTTGTAACTGGTCAAACAAATCATCAATCCATGGAAACGGATACTTGTTCTTATTCGTCATCTTGTTTAGCTCTCGATAGTCAATACACAGTCGAAGCGATCCATCCTTCTTCCAGACAAAAAGAACTGGTGCTCCCCAGGGCGAAACGCTTGGCTTGATAAAGCCTTTGTCTAGTAACTCCTCCAGTTGCTTTTTCAGTTCGTACATCTCTGTAGGTGCCATACGATACGGTGCCTTAGAAATTAGTGTAGCTTCGGGTTCCAGCTCGATGGTGAATTCTACATCCCGTCGTGGAGGTAGTCCAGGTAACTCATCAGGGAATACATCCGAAAATTCGTTCACAACAGGAATGGATGAAAGTCTCACAATTTCGTCTTCTTTCTTCATTGCATAGCACTAGTATCCGGTACAGCCCTGTTTCAACAATTTGAAAGCTTTCATCGCCTCGATCATCTTTCCTGAGCTTCCTAGTTTCCATCCTTCAAATAGTATTTCGGAACCATCGTCAGCTATCAGCGAGATATTCCTATTTCGGTAGTTTACAATAGCTCCATATCGATTAAGCCAATCATCTCCGAGTATCAGGTCGTCTCCTTGCATTTCTATCACAATCAGATTTGAGAGCCACTCTCTGCCTCCAAATGATACAGGGAAATCTCTAGTTTCTAAGTTTCCAACAATCCTCTCTCTGCTCGGTAAACCCACAACATAAGGTTCACAATTATGAAAACCAGAAATATTCAAACGATTTACACAAGACAATGGTATAAATGAATGCGTAGCTCCTGTATCGAATAAAATGCTAACTGGCTGGGAAAGGATCTGAATGGTACCTGATTCGACAGCAGCATCCTGATCGTCTGTTCTCCTCATCTCATACAGACATGGGGGAACAGATCCGGCACTCGATGTACCCTTTCGGTCCCACTGTCCTCTGCCTCGTCCGCGGCCAAAATTCTGAGGCATCTGAACACTTTGCTGCGTTTGTTGGATATTGGCTTCTCTCTGAGCTGGCTGTGATGTACGGGTTCCATTAAACTTTGTGGCATCCTTGCAAAACATCGCACGGTGCCCTTCCTGTCCGCAATCAAAACATGTAACTGGAGTACAAAAACAATCACGCCAAAGGTGGCCTGGGCGACCACAGTTAAAGCACTTCCTAGCTGTATCCGTCGTGACTGATACTGCTCCAGAGTTCCTTCCGCTTTTGGATGGGTGCGGAGGTTTCTTAAAAGAATGAAAGGATGACTGAGCCTTGCGGGGCCCGCTGCTCTTGTGCTCTTTGAAACTACCAGAGACTTTCTGCTTCTTGGATTCTATAAACTTCTCCATTGCTGCTTCCTTGATTTCATACGCCAATGCTTTATCCTGATATTGACGGAGAGTGGTACATTCAAAACCGGACATGTACCTCTGGATTTCTGGTTTCATTCTCATATCAAAATGGATCATCATTTCTGCGTCTGTTCTGACCAGGTGTCGAACAAATGCTATCTGTTGATTAAACGTTTTAATTGTGTGGGATACTGGTTCGTCTGACGGTTGTGCGGAGAAAAATTCCCGAACTTTGGCCTCCATCACAGACGAGGGCGATCGAGCTTCCATCATCAATTTAAATTGTCCGATCGAGATCATGGTCTACAGGCTGGATGGATTTCCACCACTCGGATGCTTCCCCTATCAGAAAGTACCGAGCAATAGAGGCTCTCCGGTCGTCTGGGTAATTAATTCCGGCAAATATTTTCTCCAATTCCTTCAACCAAAGGTCCCATGCGGGAGTCTCAGAAAAGCCGTCGAATTTGGGTGGTTGTATCTGTGCCACCTCCTGCAGCCATCGGTCGCCTCGATTTCCCATGTCTGGGATCCCTTGCTGTCTATCTCCCTACTGTAATCCCACCACCACCTGCATTCGGTCCACGACCTGGGCGAACTGAGTCATCTGGTTCACCACCTGACGAAGGATTTCGGGCACAGCAGGTTCCGGTTCATTATTAATAGATCTTTGTGGCTCGCCTCAGCCGTGGCTGGCCTGATTAGAAGGCGGAGCTTCTCTCTCGGCATTCCTTCATCCGCGTCCGCGACCGCGACCACGTCCACGTCCACCTCTCAACATACTGTAAGCATAAATACTCAATATACAGGAATCAATATCGTTCAATGTTCAAGTATAAAGAGATACAACATGTAAAGGACGAGATAGAGTTTAGGAACTTACAACCACCGTTCGCACGAAGACGTAAGCAGTACAATGATGTTATTCATGGCCGGTTACCTCAAAAGACATATACGAACCCTATTTTAACCCAATGGCCAAGATATCCCTAATCTTAGCTCCGATACCATATTCTGTAACACCCCCTATATTTCAGAAATATTACAGCGCCGTAAATCCTTTACATAGGGATTTACAAGGCTGAAGAAAGGAAAAGACAATAACAGATACCAACGTATGAAAGTAACTGAAATAAAATACAACAGTTCTGACCAATACTGAAAATACAAATGTCCAAAGGAAAAGTATTAATACATCACCAAATCGAAATCATCACAAATGACGACGTACTCGAGTACTTATTAAAAATAACACAACAACAGACAATGAAACACGGCCGGAACATCACTCTGCACCCTCGTCGTCATGCAGCTCTAGTGGTTGTTTTCCTGCTCTCCTGGATCCTGAACATACACAAATGTTCACCCCCGAAGGGGTTAGCACAACGATGCTAGTACAAGTACAATAATCATATAACAATAATTTAATCAACAATAATCATGACAAATTTCTCCAACGAGAAAATTATAACAACACATATCACATCATAACAGTCTCAACATACTCATGGTATTCCAACGATCCAGCACACACAGCTATAGATTCCTATGATGATCCCGTCGGACCAAAACATGGTGGAACTACCTGTCTAAATATCCAGCTCACACAGATATAGATTTCCCATGATGATTCTCATCGAATCAACACATGGTGGACAATTAATCACAACACATGTACACAATACAATCATAATATAACCGACATAATTCGGACAATTCTAGTTAGGGTACTTGCCTCGATTCGATGACAAGAATGATACTTCCACGAAAAACGGAATACTCGAAGGTCGCCCCTTCGATCAATCACGTAACAATCTCGAACCTTAAACAAAAGAAATAATATAGAGTTCATCTCACGTCGTACGAACATCTAACAATCCAAATTACGGTCGGAAGTTCATAAAACGTAACATGCCTGAACTGCTTAACGTACGTTACGTACCATAGGTAGCGTACGTTACGCCTACTCGTTAGCGCACGTAAACTACGAAGTCTAGCGTACGCTAACCATGTATTGATAGTCCCTCTCTAATCAGCCGACTGACTCGTCTGATGACATAACGTACATTACTTACCAAACGTAGTGTATGTTAACTATGCCCGATAGCGTACATTAACTACATAGCATAGCATACGCTAAGCATGCATGGCAGTTTCTCACTGGGCACACGACTGTTCTAACTGTGATGAAGCTTACGAAATCCTCAGTGATTAACGATGTTATCCTTCTACATAACATATTCATAAAATTATGAATGATCTTACGGATTCAAACATCTTCGAATATCAAGGATACGTATCATCATAACACCGTATTCAATCTCGATTTACAATTCTCATGCGAAGTTTGGTGATCTAAGGTTGATGCGTTTGATTCCAAAATCCTCATTACGTTCAGACTTCATCTTAAAGAACTAACAAGTCTAACTTATAAGAAAGGATACAACCTTCGGTGATTCTTTCTTAAGTCCGTTTATCAAAAGTGATATCAATCTCCAAGTCTACGATTCAATATGGCAATACTATTCAATATGGATAATCAATCTTAGAACTTTACTCTTATCATTTGACGTAATAGGATTCCAACTATGATGTTTTAACTACAATATCTTAAGCATAATCATTCTAACTTCTAAACATGATGTTGTTTGAATAATTCATCAATGGGACTCAATATCTTGATAGCATACTCATCATATCCTTAAGAACACGAATTCAACGTTGGAGATAGTGTTAACATACCTTAAGATGAATAAAACACTGAGACAATAGGTATACTTCAACTCCAGTTGCTTGTGTATCAATCCAAAATGATTCTCCACCTCAATGAGTAATCTCCAATATTCAATGATCAAGAAAAGGTGTTCAAGGGGGCTGGGATATCTCTGGGCACGAAGTATGCTGAAGGATAGGTGAAATGAACGAGCTGAAATGAAATGGTGTGATGTCTTATTTATAATTTTCTGTCCTTAACATATGTTAGCCTTCATGCATAACGTACGTTAGCCACTTAGCGTACACTACCCAGCATAGTTTAGCGTATGCTATCGTCCTGATAGTTAACTGTCCCGATTCTGTCCTTGATTACGTACGTTACACCATCCGGTTACGTACGTAAGTAACACACATTAGCATACGCTAGATACAATCCTTAGCGTACGTTAACAATCGTTGACTTCAAAAGTGTCCAGGTTCATCCGAGGGAATCTTATCCGGACCCATGTCCGGCTGGCGCATGTGACAGCCGCCTAGCTCAATTATTGGCTAGTTAATGCATGCTACGCTACATTCGTAGCATACGCTAACTCCGACAGATAACGTATGTTATGCTATCCTTGTTAACGTACGTTATCATGTATTTGCATGGGAAAATTTACATGTTGCCATACTCATGTACAAGGATACAAATACGAGAAATATCATACTT
Organism: Orobanche coerulescens; assembly: GCA_033398695.1. Classification (NCBI taxonomy): domain Eukaryota; kingdom Viridiplantae; phylum Streptophyta; class Magnoliopsida; order Lamiales; family Orobanchaceae; genus Orobanche; species Orobanche coerulescens. The sequence continues at coordinate 47,418,286 of CM065819.1, read as the reverse complement.
CAATTATCGATATCACAATTCCGAACAATACAGGGTTCAAATATAGATGAAATACTCAATAATAAATTCGGATATTACAAATCAAACTACACCACTTATCTCCAACTTGACACTTCGTATGGAATATTTGGTCCCGTTGTTCTGACTCACTCGGAATCGACTTAGCTTGCAAAGTGCAAAGGACCAAGGTTGTATCATAATTCAGAGCATCGTAAGACTCACAATCTTCCTCTTCTTCACCTCCCAAATCAAATACATCACCCAACCTCTCTACTTCTTCCTCGTCTAATAAATCCTCTCGGGACGCGAGAGCCTCTCTCAACGTCACTACTCGCTTATTCGGACAAGCGTTTTGATAATGGCAAAAACCTTGACATTTAGAACAGCGCACCTTCGATAGACTCGTCTCTTTATTCACGTTGGGAGCCTTAGGAACCGGATTAGGGGCTGGAGTTGGCACGGTTTTGGTAGCCGAACTAGAGCCGCTACCCGTGGTTCCGAATTTTGAGGGAAACTCGGGTTTAGTCCACCCGCTTGACTTGTTATGCTCCATATTCGAACCTCCAAACTTTGGTCTATTTTGAGCCTCAACCTTCAAACACAACCCATATAAGGCGTCAAAATCCGCGTATGGATACAACTCCACAAAATTAGCTATGTTTCGATTTAAACCACACAAAAAACTTGCCATCTTATGTTCTTCATTCTCCTCCAATTCTCCCATCAAGGCCATGTTCTCGAACTCATCAATATATTCAGTAACACTCATCTTTCCTTGCATGCAATCGGCAATCTTGCGATACAAGGTCAGCCTATGTGACGTAGGTACATATCTCTTGCGAAGTTTCCGTTTCAATGAATCCCAAGAATTAATATTTCTATCACGAGCTCTTTTTGATTTAACTCCTTCGAACCAAAGAGAAGCGCCCTTACTTAGTTTGAGGATCGCATATTTGCACCTTTTCTCATCATCAAGATCCTTGAAATTGAACATGCGATCAATTTTCCGTTCCCACTCTAAGTATGCATCTGGATCAGTACCCCCAACGAACTCCGAAAGTTCGGTCACCTTGAACTCGTTGGATTGACGTGTAGGACGATCGTAATCTCCTCGTCTCGGGTGCCAGCACTGATCGCGCTGCTCCGGCAAGTCCCGTAGCGCATCGCGTAGTTTGGTCAAAAAAATCATCGTTGAGCTCCATCCCGCTGAAGGATCAAAAATCTCGCTCCAATACCATTAATGATATGAATCCTGTATCGAGACTAAGCGGATGCAGTATTCGCGAATGAAAATCGAACAGAAATCGGTCAAATGGACTCCAAACAGCATCTACCCTTCACTACAGCAACGACCCTTCGCTACAGTAGTAGCGAACAACAAGAACTCTCAACCAAGCAGCGATCGGTCGGTCGTGAACAAACAGCAACAAAGAATCGCCAACAACTGTAGCGAACAGTGAATTGTGATCGGATGCAGTGGAAATAGGAACCACGTTCGGACACTGGACAACAAGTCCAAACAAGTCAGTCCAAACGTATGAGGACAGATATGATATGAATCACACTCAGTTGTGAATCACGATTTCTACGAACAACAGCAGGCGAACTGATATGAATCTCGATCAGTTATGAGGACTGCGATTTAACGAGATGGAAGTAAGCTTCAAGAAACTGGACAACACTCGGATGAACCACCACGAACGAATCAAAGATTCCGGCCAACCAAGAACAGCTTCCGATTGGACGAACATAAAACAATAAAAGATTTTAACGAGTTAGACCTATAACTCGTCAAAGATGATCTCTTCCCAAGACCTATTGAGAATTGATCGGATTATAATTCGAAAACACGTCGAACAATAATCAACAATTTGTGTTTGAGACACGTCAAACAAATAGAACTCAAAAGAGAGCAAAATATCAAGTGTATTCAATGATCAAATCGGCCGAGCTATATGATGTATATATAGCCGACAAACCCTAGCAACAAAAATAAAGGTTACTCCCTAAAACGCCCTTGAACAAGTTTAGGCTACTACCGATTAAGGAAAATACTAAACGAACAATGCAAAGCCACATAGGGCTGCACATGTCGCACCCTTTATTAACTAAATAATACAAAAAAATGATAAACTAAGTTATCCCGAGCCCGACCACCAAAGTCACTCCAAGCCTCGTGTCCATCTTATCGCCCAAGTATGTACCCGCACGTGCATCGTGGGCTGCATGGCCGCTTACGTCGATCATCACCTCGTCTTCTTCCCTTGGACTCGTCAATCCCGTATCAAATATCCACACTCAACTCGATCGAATCCCCCTGAAGCTCAGATCGAGACGTAAGAATCTCAAGCGTCCGTAATGCAACTGGTCTCCGACTCAAGGCATCCGCCACAACATTCGCCTTGCCCGGATGATAAAGGATCTCGAGGTCATAATCCTTAATCAACTCTCACCACCTCCCCTGCATCATATTCAACTCCCACTGAGTGAATATGTACTTCAGACTTTTATGATCGGTAAAAATCTGACATGCAGAGCCAAAAAGATAGTGACGCCAAATCTTGAGTGCAAAAACAACTGCCGCTAACTCCAAATCATGAGTCGGGTAGTTGAGCTCATACGGCCTCAACTGCCTCGACGCATACGCAATAGTCTTATCGTGCTGCATCAGCACGCACCCAAGACCCTGACCCGAAGCATCGCTATAAACAACAAAACCCTCGTTGCCAGATGGCAACGTTAGAATCGGGGCTGAAGTCAAATGCCTCTTCAGCTCCTCAAAACTTGACTGTCTTTCGTCATTCCAGACGAACTTCTCATATTTCTGAAGCAACTGTGTAAGTGGACGAGCCAGTTTCGAGAACCCCTCGACAAACCTACGATAGTAGCCAGCCAAACCCAAGAAACTACGGACCTCCTTCACATTCTTAGGCGGTGCCCAATCCAACACTGCCTCAATCTTCTATGGATCCACATGGACCCCCTCGGCTGAAATCACGAAACCCAGAAACATCACCTCCTTCAGCCAGAACTCACATTTCGAGAACTTCACATAGAGTCACTCGGTCCTCAAAATATCTAACACCACACGCAGATGATGCGCATGCTCCTCCTCATTATTCGAATAAATATGGCTATCGTCAATGAAGACGACGACACACTTATCCAAATGCTCTATCAAAACTTTGTTCATCAATTGCATGAACACTGCCGGTGCGTTGGTTAGCCCAAAGGGCATAACCACAAACTCATAATGTCCGAATCTCATCCGAAAAGTTGTTTTCAGAATATCGGACTCCTTCACCCGAAGCTAATAGTACCCCAATCTCAAGTCGATCTTCGAGAATACCACAGCTCCCTACAACTGATCAAACAAGTCATCAATCCTCGGCAAGGGATACTTGTTCTTGATGGTCACCTTGTTTAGCTCGCGGTAGTTGATACATAAACACACTGAACCATCCTTCTTCCGCACAAACAGAATTGGTGCGCCCCAAGGTGAAGCGCTCGGTCGAACATACCCTGACTCAAGAAGCTCACTTAACTGCTTCTTCAACTCATCCATTTCTGAAGGTACCATGCGATATTGTGCCTTCGAAATCGGAGCCGCACCCGACTCTAACTCAATAGCGAATTCAACCTCACGGTCCAGTGGTAACACTGGTAACTCGTCAGGAAATACATCAGGGAATTCACTGATGACTAGGATCGATGAAAACTCGACCCCACCATCCTCCACTTTCAAGGCGTAGCACCAGTAACTAGTACACCCCTTCCACAGGAGTCACATCGCCTTCAAGGCGTTTAATCATGAACTTCTTGTTTCCCCTCTTCGCCCCGCGAAAGAGTGTTTGGTGCCGTCCTCGGATAACATGGTGATGATTCTCCTGTGAGAGTTCATGATTGCACCATGCCAATCGAGTCAGTCATCCCCGAGAATTAATTCCTCTCCCTCAATACTCAAAACAATAGGATTATAGAGCCAAGCCCTCTCACAAATAAACATAGAACAGTCTCGGACCTCCTGATCACCAACAATCCTATCACCGCTAGGAAGCTTAATAATGAAAGGCTCACAAGGCGTCAAACAGTCGAGACTCAAATGGCACACACACTCCAGAGAGATGAATGAATGCGTAACACCCGAATCAAAAAGCACACTGACAGGATGAGACTAGATATGAACGGTATCTGTGGCCACGGTGGCTGCTGGATCATCGGCCCTCCTCATCTCATAAACTCGCGGATGAGTGGAGCCGACACTGGAAGAACCCCCCTAGCGGACTGACCCCGACCTCTTCCTCGACTGGCACTCGGCGGAGGCTGCAGAGCAAACGACCCCTGGTTCACACTCGGTTCCCTAGGCGCTGGGAAGGAAGCCTGGGCACCAAGAGTTCTCGCTCTCTTAGCATAGAAAGCAGCCTTGTGGCCCGGTTGGCCACACCGATTACATGTCAGCAAAGGACACAGACAAGTTCGACTGACGTGGCCTAGTCGGCCACAGTTAAAACACTTCACATCACGAGAAGGAGTACTGGCAGCCCTGTGGAAACCCCCAGTAGAATGAGCTAGACCACCACCAGCGGGAAAGTTAGCAAACTTAGATTTCTGCTGACCTCCACCCTTGTGGCCCGAAAAATTTCCGACAGACTTCTGTTTCTTGCTCTCACGAGCTGCCTCACTGGCCGTCAAAGACTTATCGTATGCAAGAGCTCTACTCTGATAATCCTTTAAGGTGGTGCAGGCGAGGCAGACATGTAGTCATGACAGTTTCATCCGGCTGGAAAAATGGAAAATCTTGTCGCTCTCCTCTCTAACGTGGGCCTTCAAGACCCGGTTGTAATCAGCAATATCCTGGGAAACTGGAATATCCCGAGGCTGAGCATCATAGAAAGAATGGACTCGAGCCTGTTTAATTGGCCACGGGCAATATTCAGTCTCCATCAGGTCTTTGAACTCGACCCATGAAGCAACTTGGTCCTTAGGCTCAACAGCCTCCCACCATTCGGTAGCATCCCCAGTGAGAAAGTACTGGGCAATAGGGACCTTACGATCCTCGGGACAGTTGATGGCAACAAACACCTTGGATATCTCCTTGATCCACCCCTCCTAACCAATCGGGTCTGAAGCCCCCGAAAACTGAGGAGGATGCATCTTGATGACATCTAGAGGCTAACGATCTGCTCCACCCCGAGTAGCATGGGCCGGAGTCGGGTTCTAAACTGCCTGAGCTATCACAACCATTTGGTTCACCATTTGTTGCATCACAGCTGCAACACCAATATCGTCGCCACCACCGGTTGCACCCTCCTAAGTAGCATTATGGCTCTGATGAACATCAGTACTACCAGCCCCAGAATTGTGTGATGTGGCCGCCTCACTAGCTACCCCATGTCCCAGACCGCGTCCACGACCACGGCCGCAACCCCTACCTCGGCCTCTCCCAGCATCCATACTGAAGATAAGAGGTAGCAATTGCAATTCGATGATAAGTACGAGAGGAAAAATAGTCACAATTCAAGAATCGAAAGTACGATACAAGAAAACAAGGAATCGAGTAAGGAAACCTTACGAGCACCGGAAGTACCGAGATGATGGCAGTGGGGCGACAGCAAAACAAAACACAACTAAATCCAATTAACCGACAAGCCTAGGTATCCATAAACCTAGTGCTCTAATACCATTTTCTGTAACACCCCCAAGATATTTGGGGAATATTATAGCGCCGTGGACCCCTACATGGGACCCACCAGGCTAATTAAGAAATACCATTCGTCTAACTATCATAGTTAGCGAGAAAACACATATCACCAGAACGAAAAATAAATGAAACACCTGGTATAACCGGCAAAACGGACATCACTGTCAATCATAAATAACAATTAATAATACAAACCATAATCCCAGTATAAATGCCTAAGCACTCGCGAGTACTTTCTATAAGTTCACAAATTTAAAGAAAAACAACCGCATCAAAAAGGACAATGGAAAAAAAGAGACTCAATTGCACACATCATCAACCCTGGCTAGCATCCTCGTACTGACCCAGTGCCTGATCGTCTGGCTGAACATGACCTAAAATTCATAACAAGAATTTCCCCAAAACGGGTCCCCAAAGGGGTTAGCAATTATGCGAGTAAAAGTAACCAAATGAACAACTTACACCTTACACATATAGTCAAATCATGCAAAAGATTAAATATCAGTTTGAAACACACATTTCCGAAAACGCCATAACCCAAAACACATTTATAAAATCCACCACAATTAACCGTCGATCCACGCCTCTGTGGACCCTTACCGAGACCCAGTCGGATCTAACCCGTAGTGATTAAAAGCAAAGCTCGTCGATCCACGCCTCTGTGGACTCCTACCGAGACCCCGTCGGATCTAACCCATAGTGAGCATACACACACACACACACACACATACACACACACGTTACTCATGCAATACTACCATGTTAAGAGTGTAAGTTCATAAGGGTACTTGCCTCGATTATCACGACGAAAGGACGAAATGAAACAATCACGGTTGCGAGAAATTGGACACACTGAACCTAGACGATTCGTTAAACACCATTACAACCAATTCGACAAGAATAACAATAATGGAAGACACCCGAAACCCCACCTACGATTCATGTAAGTTCATACAAAAAAACGACGAGGACGGATTGCAACCGAACCCTCTCGATTCCACAAATATCACGAAACTTACCATGAACTCGTAGGGAAAACAAGAATAGTGCGAATATTAATCATATACATCATGGATTAATCAACAATACGGAACAAATTGGCCGAAGACTCAAAACCCCCAAAATTTCCCAAAATAGGGTTCTAGGAGATTACCTTGGATTACGGATGAAGAACAAGTATTGGTGTTGTTAATATACATCAAGATCTCAAGGAAGGTGATAGCTTGAAGTTACAAGACATCGAATCGCTCGGAAATCGCCCACGAATCGCCCCAGATTGGAAAGAGAAAGAGAAATGAGGAAATGAAGAATCTGGGTCAACTCTCTGGTTTTTATAACCACAGAGATGTAGCGTGTGCTAACGATATAAGTTAGCGTGCACCACCCATCCAAAAACCAGTCCAGAACCTATGGTTTCGGCCCGTTAGCGTACGTTACTAGAGAATAACGTGGGCTAATGGCCCCTCGATAGAGCGCGCTATCGGGCCATAGCGTGCGCTACCTGGACACCAGACCGAGTCCAGAAACATTCTGTCCAGTCTAGACTACTGAGTTTGAGCATGCTACCGGTCACCCATCGTGCGCTAAGTCCAAACCATAGCGTGCGCTAATATACAAATGTAGCGTGCGGTAGGCTCCTCGTCCAAAGAGCAGAGAGCAGGAACAATATTGGAACATTTTGTTCCATACATAAATTAAAAGTGTTATGATGATTAAAGTTCATAAGCAAAACAAAACAACGAAGAGGCGAAGCCAAGAATCGAAGAAAATGAAGACTCAAAATGGTGTTCTGTGCAAGCTTAACGTACGTAACGAAGCCTGCTTACCGTACATAACATTGCAAGGATAACGTACGTAAACCTAAGTGTATAATGTATGTAACACATGTTCAAACCAAGTGAACGTTGGAGGAGTCAAAGTCAGAAAAGCATGCAACGGACATATGACGTCAGCAATGACATAAGCCTTAACGTACGTAATGGATGGTATGTTAACGTACGTAACCAAAATGACGAAACTCCCTGAACTGTTTTGTGAAGAGGCTTACGTACGTAACATGTCGAGGTTAACGTACGTAATCAAGCTTACGTACATAATGTAGAGAAGATAACATACGTAATGATGGTTCTGGCAGCTAACGGCTAGTTTGATGATGAAGCCTATAAATACCATTCTATGGTATTGTTTCAAGCACAACAACTTCAAACATATGAGATAATCATCTGATATTCATATTGATATTATTGTTGTTGTAATATTGAGTTTATATTGAGTGATTGAGTGTTATACACAAAATCATACACGAGTGGTAAAAGGAAAAGATATGATTGGATTCGGTGTTATTAGGATCAAGGATCCAGCATTATTAGAATCGCTATCTTCGTGAGGTTTATCTAGTACCGATAGAAAGCTAGAGAGGTTGATTCCTTGTCCTACGAAAAGGAAAACGGTTTAACTTGGACCGACGCAAAGACAAGTACGAGTGGTTTATTACGGACCAATAGAAGACGTGATTGTAATGGTTATCCCTCGACCGATAGAAGAGAGGTGCAGAGGTTTTTCTTCAACCTATTGAAAAAGATACCGAGAGAGGACGTATGCTCGTTTATAGCCGAACCTCTATAAATCCTTGTGTGCCTTATTTTTCGCACCTTTATTTACGCATCCGCATTACGACGCAATATCCGATCTTGTACCCAACAATTGGTATCGGAGCAGTACTCCAATACACGGCTTAACATCCGAGGAGAAAAAGATCCAATGGCGTTTCAATTTGCTCCTGTCGAAGGCCTTGCTCTCAACCGACCACCATTCTTTGATGGCTCAAATTATTTGACATGGAATAAAAAGATGTCGATCCTTATTCGTGCCTATGATATAGAGATTTGGAAGATTATTTGCCTTGGCCCGAAAATTCCTCTCAAATACGACGGTATGCTCAAATATTTCGAAGAATACGACGATGCTGATTGGAAAAATGACAATCTAAATTTTAAGGATACTCGACTCTTATTTTGTGCCTTAAATGAGGAAGAGGTCAATCGAATCTCATCGTGTGAGAGTGCGAAAGAAATATGAAAAATTCTAGAAATCACATACGAAGGGACGACTCAAGTCAATGAGACGAAATCCATTACTACGAGTTATTCATGATGAAAGGTAACGAGTACATCACCAACATGCTCGACCGATTTTCGGTTATCACAAATGGACTAGCTTCATTCGGTAAACCATTATCTAGTAGTGAAAAAGTCAAGAAAATTTTACGATCACTACCTAGCGAATGGAACGGCACCGTAACCGCGATTATGGAATCCAAAGATCTCAATATGCTCGATTTTAGCGCCCTCGTCAGTTCGCTAATTAATTATGAGATCATGTTAAAATCATGAAGCGTCAAGCCAAAGCCGAAGGAACGATCATTAGCCATGAAGGATAAGATGTCGAGAAAGAAAGAAGAAATCCCGGTGGAGGAAAGCGACGAAGAAATGGCATATTATGCCAAAACATTAATAAGTTCCAAACTTTATTAAACCGGAGGAAGAAGGACATCTCGAGCGAATCTAAGAAGTTCGACAATTCTTGTCGACTATGTGGAAAACCAGGCCACTTCGCTAAGCATTACCGAGCTAAACCCAAGAAGGAGGTTCTCGTGGAAACTTAGAGCGATGAAGATGAAGACAGCGAATTTATCAATCAAAATAATCTCGCTCTCATGGCCCGGAGTTCGTTCGGCGGCAATGACGTCGAAAGCCAAGTAAGTACATCCTCTCGTGACAAGTTATTTGATGCATTTGAGTTATTACATACGGATTTCCAAAATGCTTTATCCGAGATCAAATCCCTTAAATCTAAAATTAAATCTTTGGAAATTGAAAATTCCAAAATTATCGAGAAGGGAAAATTCGTTGAAATCGATCATTCGAAATGCATTGAAAACGAGAATAGTTTGAAGGATGATCTTGCTAAAATTCAAACCGAGCTTAAATCTTTGACAAAGAAATTCTCGTGTGGAAACGAGAAATTTGAACAAATGCTTGGTGTTCAGAAATTCACTTTAAATACAGAGGTGTTAGGATTCAAACCACGTTCGAAAAACGAATCCTTAAATTTCAAAATACCCCGATGTGAAAAATGTTTAAAACTTGGGCATTATATTTCAAACTGTAAAAGCCCACGACGAACGATTAAAGTTAAGAAAATTTGGGTTCCTAAAGGAAAAATTATTTCAAATATCGTTTATGTTTCCAAACAAAAACCAACTATCGATTGGGTCCCCAAAAATTGATTTTTGATATTTTACTCAGCGGGAGTATAATTTTTTTAAATGGGAGATAATATTTTCATGGGGAGTTTTTATCCTTTATGTATTTATTTATCATAAATTGGTATCGTGCATATTTTATATTTTGGTATCATTAAATTCAATTGCTAATTTTTTAACTTTTTGATGAAAACAAAAAGGGGGAGAAGGAGAGAAAGGAGTAAAATGGGATTAACCATGAAAGGGGGAGAAAATCGAAGAAAAAGAAAGCATTCAGAAAAGGAGAAAAGAAAGGAAGGAGTCGAAAAATGAATAGGAGAAGTCGAAAATGACAGAAAAAGAAAAATGAGGAGACGTCGAAAAGACGATGAAATTTTGAAAATGAGGAAAGAAAAGGAGAAAAGAAAAGAAGGAGTCGAGAAAGAAATGGGAGAAGAAACTAATGAAACGGACAAAGTCGAAAACTTTGGTCTGTACACATACATATATTTGTATTTTTCAGGTAAATCCCATTGACGAAGGGTTGTTTTGTAATCATCAAAAAGGGGGAGATTGTTGGAACATTTTATTCCATACATAAATTAAAAGTGTTTTGATGATTAAAGTTGATAAGCAAAACAAAACAACGAAGAGGCGAAGCCAAAAATCGAAGAAAACGAAGACTTAAAATGGTGTTCTGTGCAAGCTTAACGTACGTAACGAAGCCTGCTTACCGTACGTAACATTGCAAGGATAACGTACATAAACCTAAGTGTATAACGTACGTAACATATGTTCAAACCAAGTGAACGTTCGAGGAGTCAAAGTCAGAAAGCATGCAACGGACATATGACATCAGCAATGACATAAGCCTTAACGTACGTAATGGATGGTATGTTAACGTACGTAACCAAAATGACGAAACTCCCTGAACTGTTTTGTGAAGAGGCTTACGTACGTAACCTATCGATTTTAACGTACGTAATCAAGCTTACGTACGTAATGTAGAGAAGATAGCGTACGTAATGATGGTTTTGGCAGCTAATGGCTAGTTTGATGATGGAGCCTATAAATACCATTCTATGGTATTGTTTTAAGCACAACAACTTTAAGCATACGAGATAATCATCTGATATTCATATTGATATTATTGTTGTTGTAATGTTGAGCTTACATTGAGTGATTGAGTGTTATACACAAAATCATACACGAGTGGTAAAAGGAAAAGATATGATTGGATTCGGTGTTATTAGGATCAAGGATCCGGCATTATTAGAATCACAATCGCTATCTTCGTGAGTTTTATCTAGTAACGATAGAAAGCTAGAGAGGTTGATTCCTTGTCCTACGAAAAGGAAAATGGTTTAACTTGGACCGACGCAAAGACAAGTACGAGTGGTTTATCACGGACCAATAGAAGACGTAATTGTAACGGTTATCCCTCGACCGATAGAAGAGAGGTGCAGAGGTTTTTCTTCAACCTATTGACAAAAGATACCGAGAGAGGACGTAGGGTCGTTTATAGCCGAACGTCTATAAATCCTTGTGTTCTTTATTTTCCGCACCTTTATTTTCGCTTCCGCATCACGGCGCAATATCCGATCTTGTACCCAACAAACAACTCACTGTCACTGCAGTGCTCGAGTTGTTAGCGCGTGCTACTAAATGAACGTTGTGTGCGCTACAAACCAATGAGAGCGTGCGCTACACAACAATGATAGCGTGCGCTAACGAGTGCAGACAGCAGCACGGACAGCACTAAAGGATGGAAAACAGCGAATTCCATCTCGGATGAAAACAACGCGCATCCGACACCAAACAACAGACCGAAGAAGACACACGAACAACAAGACCAAGTCAGAACCAAAGCGCTAAAAGAAAACACGATTCCGACTACCCGAGGGTTCGGAAAACTACAACGTTAGTAATCACCCCAAAACTTTGGGAAATTACAAAACGGACCAAGACATCTGAAACACACGATACATGATCAAAAAAACAAACGAAAGCTCACAACATGCATAACAACATGAGACGGATCTGCGGCAATCCCAAAATGGCGGTTCCCAACAACGGTTACGAGAATCGAGCGAAATAGCGACGGAAGTGACATTAAACCCGGAATTGAGTAAAACAAGTCCGAAACAAGCTCGGATGACAAAAAGTCCAGTATTAAATATTCTCAAAATATCAATACAATTATACGCGACTCGCTAAAAATAAAAAATACATCAAAAATAAAAATACCGTGAAAAGAAAAATGCGGATATTACAGGAGCGGTCTTGGGATGTGACAAGAACAATTCTAAAACATGTATAGAGCTAACTTATTGGTGTTATGACAAGAACGATAATGTGAAAGAAATAAAAATAAAAATACATACACATGCACGTACACACACACAAAAACATATATATATATATATATATATATATATATATATATATATATATATAAAGATCACGCCACACAAACTAGGGAAAAATAAATGTGATCAAATATACCCAACCACACCAATATCCAAATAACAATTGTCACAAAATAAAGCAAATCACACAAACAAAGTAAATCAAAACATGTCAAAAACCAAATATCTGACAATACTAAAAACACAACCAAACTTGAGTAATAAACTTCCTCAATTTGAAAAAAATAAAAAGGTAGATAGAAAAATAAAATACTACCTGATATTCAGCTCTGGGATCCTCCTGGTGTGTCATTGGGGATGTTCAGGTGGCATTTTTATAAAGCAACATTCAATCCTTGACGGACTCTCGATAATATCATTTTGATTATGCACAATTTCCACTTGGGGCATCTCAAGCCCCTGAATCCTCTCAACCATATCACGCTCAAACAGAGTATAATCTTCCATATCTTCAACATGGGGTTTACAATCCTCCTGATCATCTGTTGCATCTCTTTCTGGCTTACTCGTTCCCACTTACTTCTCAGCTGAGTGTCGCGAAAAATGGGTCTTTTAAGAGTGATACGGTCCCCATGTGTCAAGATATCATCACCAACCGGAATTTTGACCCGTTGACTGTGGCAAATTCCCATGATGATGCATGAGTAGGGAATTTTATGCATCGTAGGGACCTTGCCGGAATGGTAGCAGATAGTGTTGTAAATGTGGAAGCCTAAATCCATTTTGATTCCATTGCGGATAGCATAGAGGCCATTAGATTACTGATAGAAACGATGGTCAGAGTAGTCATCGGGTAGATGCTCCACATCCAGAGGTACCAAGCGTCATTAATGAGGTTTGACTGATTGTATCGGTGTTTGATGATCCCAATATTGTCATAAAGATCTCTTATTAGCGCCCACCACAATACTTCTTTGTTAGTTGTATCTTTATTAGGCATAGTCGAGATAGCAACATTTGCCGGGTCGACCCCCAAGTAGGCGTCAATCACTTCCGGCCAGAAATTTATTACTTTGTCATTCACCATAGTCTGATGATGTTAAGGCGACCCCTCGAGTCTGATGGATTTGCTGAATGTTTTATTAAAGTTGAAAGTGAGGATGGGGTTGTCGTTTCGGAGGTCGGACGCGAATTTTCCAAATTGTTGTCTAGAAACTTTTGCATGAAAGGATGTGTGTGTGTAGGTCACAAACACGTATGGTAAAAGTTTGGAGGGGGGGAGGGAATAGACTTTTAAAACTTCTGAACTTGTTTATGAAACTCAGATGTGATGCACAATAGCTAGGTAAACATAGCCAGTTTTTAACCTTGATTTGTAACTTAGCTGTGATACTTAGTTTAAATGCCAGGTGTAAAATATGCGGAAGACTTAGCTGACTTGGTTTGTTAATGTAATAGTTAATAAGATGGATGCAATTGTCAAGTATGATGTTTGAACACAGTAAACACACAACACTTATAGTGATTTCAGAGGTGGAGGAGTCATCTACTAGTTCACTTTTCTTTAATCCACTTGGAGATAAATTCACTATAACCTTTGAACAGTTATAATGTTTTAGTTACATCAACTTTCAACCAGCGAAAGCCCTTGGTGGTGGTAACTCCTTCGTTTTGGTTACTGGTCACCTCCTGATCGAAAACCCATGGATGCCTCATATATCTCAAGTTGCTTATCACCTTTCAATCAAGAACTTGCACAACCCAACTTCCAAGCACCTCGTTCAAGAAAGTACCCCTACTCAAATCTCAATAAACAAGAGTTTTCATTTTCTCCAACTTCAAGATCTTCTCTGAATTTGTATCTTTGATATCATCTCTTCACGTTTCTTTGTATGTGGAGTGTATTGCTTGTTTGATTTGTTCGCTTGTAAGTGTTAATAACATCGTACTTCTGCTCATCAAGTCTTCAAGAACTTATAGCATGATTCTTGAGTTCTTCATAGCCGTTGCATCTTTTAAACAAATTGGTCCGTTGGAGAGAGACCTCTTTGTTTAATATTATCTCCGTGTAAGGCCTTTGTTGTTTTCTTCAAATACGCCCATTTAAAGATATTTTTCCAATATAAAAATATTTTTGCCACATTATTTGAATTCTTTAAGAAAGCATGTCTGGGCCAGAATCTAGACGAATATTTTATCCCTCAACTTGCGTGAATCATTCAATTTGTTTCCTTTTTGTTTTATTCACGTCTGCATATGATTTGCTATTATTGTTGACTTTCAATATTTGCTGACGTGGTCATAACTGATAGATACTTGATTACTTTTGCAAGTATCGAACGTTCCTTGCTGTCCATACATGGATGATTGACTTATCTTGTAATATCCACATTTTTCCTTTTCTGGTACTTTTCATTTTGGTGTATTTTTCATTTTTAGTGACTTGCTTGTAACCATATGGATATTTCGAGAACATTTAATACTGGACCTTTTGTCATTCGAGCTTGTTTCAGACTTGTTTTACTCAATTCTGCGTTTAATGTCATTTTCTTTGCTATTTGGTTCGATTCTTGTAATCGTTGTTCGGGACCACCGTTTCGGGGTTGCCATAAATCCATCTTATGTCATTATGGATGTTGTGAGCTTTTGTTTGGTGTTTCGATCGTGTATCGTGTATTTCGGATGTTTTGGGCCATTTTATAATTTCCGAGGGTTATGGGGTAATTACTATCGTTGTCGTTTTCCGAACCTTTGGGTAGTCGGAATCGCGTGTTATTTTAGTGCTTTAGTTCTTACTCGAACTCTTTGTGCGTGTGTCTTTTTTAGTCCGTTGTTTGGTGTCGGGAGCACGTTGTTTTCATCTGGGGCAGAATTCGTCGTTTTCCAACTTTGAGTGCCGTCTGTTCTACTGTCTGCACTCATTAGCGCATGATAAATTAGTTGTGTAGCGCGCGCTAACTTCGCTGATAGCGCGCGCTAATGATTCGAGTACAGCAGTGGCAGTAGGTTGTTTCTGCTCTCTGGACGATCAGTCTAGCGCATGCTAACAATGCCCTTAGAGCACGCTAATTTCGTTGAGTAGCGCACGCTAAATTTGCCAGTAGCGTACGCTAATAGGTTGGGCAGTGAGTTCGGAATTTTTGCATCGTACCAGGTAGCGCACGCTTATACTGTGTTTACCGCACGCTACTTATTTGGTTGTAGCGCGTGCTAATTCTGTAGTACCGTACGCTAGCATCGTATGTTAGGAGCTAATGGACTACCGGACGATCCCGTTAGCGCGCGCTAAGGGCGAGCAAGTCAACTCCTGTCATTTTCTCACTTAATCTCCTTCCCCGCGGCTTGAGCGATCCAGAGGCGATTTCTTCCTCAAATCACCTCAACTATCATCTTCCTTGAGTTCTTGGTGTAGATTAACAACATCCACTTGTGTTATTCGTCTTCGACCCGAGGTAATCTCTTAGAACCTTATTTTTGGGGAATTTGGGGGTTTTTGATTTAATGTCCGATTTGTTCTGTGTTATTGATTAATCTATGATGTATGTGATTAATCATAGTGGTATTCATGATTTCTCTATGAGTTCATGGTAAGTTTCGTGGTATTTGTGAAATCGAGAGGATTCGGTTGCGACCCGCCCTCGTTGTTGTTTTGTACGAATTTACATGAATCATAGGTTGGTTTTTGGGTGTATTCCGTTTTCGTACTCGTGTAGAATTGGTTGTGATTGTATTCTTCGGATCGATAGGTTTGTGGTTGTCGGTTCCTAACGAGCTTGGTTGATTGTTCCGTTCATTTCGCGGACAATTCCTCAAGGCAAGTATTCTTGTGAAACCCTTGTGCTTAACATGGAATGGTAATGTATATGTGTGTGCTTTGCTCACTCTGGGAGGGTCCGACGGGGCTTCGGAGGAATCTGTGATTTTGCTCCTGATTCACGAGCTTATTTGGATAGCCAGTCCGGTAGGGTCCATAGATACCTCAGATGGGATCAGTGGTTTAGCCCCGGTCCTAGGCGAGTCATGTGCGTGATTTTTAACTATGGCCAGTCCGGGAGGGTCCATAGAGGCCTCGGATAGGACTAGTGGTTTAGCCCCGATCTTAGGCGATTTTTAAATGTGATTATTGGCTGTTTGTTTGCTGGGAAAAGACATGTCTTGATTTGATTTTTCAAATGATTTGATGCATGTACTATGAAATGTGTAAGCGAATGGTTTGCCTTGATTACTTGAACTAGCGTAATTGCTAACCCCTTTGGGGACCCGTTTTTGGGATATTCGTGTTATGAATTTTAGGTTTCATTTGGCCGGTCGATCGAGCACTGGAGCAGTACGAGGATGCTGGACATGGTTGTTGACGTGTGCAAATGAGTTCTTTTATTTTGATTGTCCATTTTAAACATCTGTTTTCAAAACTTGTAAACTGATAGTTAGTACTCGCGAGTACTTAGGCGTTTGATTTGGAAGATGGATTGTATACTAAATTTATGTGAAATTTCGATGATGTCTGGTTTACTGGTTGTACCGGGCATTTTAAAATTTGTCTTTATGATGTGTGTTTTTCTCGCTGACCGTGATGGTTAGACGAGCGTATTAATTATTTAGCCTGGTGGGTCCCACTTAGGGGTCCACGGCGCTGTAATCTACCCTGAATATCTTGGGGTGTTACAGAAAATGGTATCAGAGCACTAGGTTAATGGATACCTAGGCTTGTCGGTAATTGGGTCTAGTTGTGTTTTATTTCGCACATCGTCATCACGTTGCCATCATCTCGGTACTTCCAGTGTTCGTACGTTTTGCTTACTCAATTCTTTTGTTTTCTCGGATCGTACTTCCATTTCATGAAATGTGATTGTTTTTCTCCCGTACTTATCATCGAGTTGCTTTTGCTACCTTTTATCTCCAATATGTATGTTGGGAGAGGTCGAGGTGGAGGTCGTGACCGTGATCGTGGATGCGGCCGGGGATGTGGGGCAGCCACATCACACACTGCTGGAGGCAGCAGTAATGATGGTCGTCAAGACCATACTGCTACTCAAGATGACACAGCTGGTAATGGCGCCGACATTGGTGTTGCAGCTATGATGCAACAAACGGTGAAACAAATGGCTGCGATAGCCCATGCGGTTCAAAACCCGGCTCTGACTCATGTTGCTTAGGCCGGAAAGGATCGTTTGCTTCAGGATGTCACAAAGATGTATCCTTCTCAGTTTTCTGGGGCTTTAGACCCGATTGGCTGGGAGAGGTAGATCAAAGAGATGTCCAAGATCTTTGTTGCCACTAACTGTCCTGAGGATCGCAAGGTCCCAATCGCCCAGTATTTTCTCACTAGGGACGCTAATGATTGGTGGGAGGCTGTCGGGCCTCAGGATAATGATGCTTCGTGGGCCGAGTTCAGAGACCTTATGGAAGCTGAGTACTGTTCGTGGCCAGTTCGTCAGGCACAGGTCCATGCTTTTTATGATGCTCATCCTCGAGATATTCTGGCCTCTCAGGCCATTCCAGATTTCAACCGGGAATTAGGCTTCGTGAAGGTCCAGGTTAAGGAGGAGAGTGATAAGATTTGCCACTTCTCTAGGCGAATGAAACCGAGGATTTGTGATTACATGTCTGGACTCACCTGTACCACCCTAAAGGACTATCAGAGTAGAGCTATTTCTTATGATATGTCCTTGATGGCCAGTGAGGCGGCTCGAGAAAGTAAGAAACAGAAATACGTCGGTAACTTTTCGGGTCATAAGGGCGCAGTTCAGCAGAAGCCTCAGTCTGTTAGCGTTCCTATGGGCGGTTCGGCTCATTTTTCTTGGGGCTTCCGAGGTGCTACCAGTGCCCCCATGAAAGAGATCAGGTGTTTTAACTGTGGCCAGTCAGGCCATAGGAACCGGGAGTGTCCTCGTCCGTCGTTGACTTGTCATACGTGTGGCCAGTCGGGCCACAAGGCTTCCTTTTGTGAACGTTTAGGGCAGACTCTCGGTGCCCAGGATTCTTTCCCAGCGCCTAGGGAGCCGAGTGTGAACCAGGGGTCGTTTGCTCCGCAATCTCTGCAGAGTTCCAGCCAAAGGAGGTCGGGGCCAGCCCGCTAGAGGGGGAGCTTCCAGTGTCGGCTCCGCTCATCCGTGTGTATATGAGGTGAGGAGGGCCGATGATCCAGCAGCTACTGTGGCTATAGGTACCGTTTATATTCATTCTCATCCTATCAATGTGTGTTCGATTCTGGTGCTACGTATTCGTTCATCTCCATGGAGTGTGTGCGCCGTTTGAGTCTTGACTGTTTGTCGTCTTGTGAGCCTTTCATCGTTAAGCTTCCTAGCGGTGATAAGATCGTTGGTGATCGGGAGATCCGAGACTGTTCTGTGGTTATTTGTGAGATGGCTTGGCTCTCTACTCTTATTGTTGTGGGTATTGAGGGTGAGGATTTGATTCTCGTGGATGATTGGATCGAGCGGCAAGGTGCGATCATGAACTACTGCATGAGGATCATCACCATGTTATCCGAGGATGGCACCGAGCACTCTTTCACGGGGAGAAAGAGGGGAAACTATAAGTTCGTAATTAACGCCTTGAAAGCGATGAGACTCTTGCGGAAGGGGTGTACTGGTTATTGGTGTTACGCCTTGAAGGCGGAGGATGGTGGGGTCAAGTTTTCATCGATTCCAATAAGCACTTTGATAGTGTCCAAATCCTTGACATTTGAAACACCGGACTTTAGATAGACTTGTTTCTTTTGGTGTGATAGGAGTTTTTTGAATGGTAGTAACGGGTGGACTTGTGGTGACAGTTTTTGGAAACGAGCTAGAACTCGTGCCAAAGTTGGTATTTCCGTATTTAGATGGGAATTCGGGTTTAGAAAGTTTTGTCTTGTTTTGATTTTCCAACTTTATGCAAAGTCCGCATAAAGTATCAAAGTCGGAATAGGGGTAGAGTTCCACGGAATTAGCAATATTTTTATTCAAACCTCGTAGGAAACGGGACATCCGTAATTCTTCGCTTTCTTCAAGTTCTCCCATCAAGGACAAGTTTTCAAACTCCTCGATGTACTCCTCGACACTTAGCTTTCCTTGCGTGAGGTCAGAAATTTTTCGATACAAACTTAACTTGTGTGTAGCCGGGACATATCTTTTTCGTAGTTTCTTTTTTAGAGAATCCCACGAACGTATCTTCTCCTTACCGGCACGAACTCTTTGTGTCTTCATTCGCTCAAACCAAAGGGAAGCTCCCTTTCCAAGTTTGAGAATCGCATACTTGCAACGTACCTCGTCATTGAGATCCTTGAACTCAAACATTCGTTCAATTTTCCTTTCCCACTCCAAATAAGCTTCGGGATCGGTGCCGCCTACGAACTCTGGAAGTTCGCTTGTCTTGTATTCATCAGCATGTCGTGGTGCATGCATGGTGTCGTATCCTCGTCGTGCATGGATTCGGGGCTCCGATAGGCCGCGAAGAACGTCACGTAGTTGTGCTACTTTTTCATCGGTGAATGCCATCTTCTTGAGTAACGTCGAGCACTGTGAGACAAATGTCTCTGATACAACTTATGATACGAATTACGTACGTAATGCGTATAAAATACAACGGAAGATTATTATGTCGTGACAAGTATCAAAGTATCACTCGAAAATTACAAGGGGTGACCGAATTTGAGTGGATTTCGGCCGTGAAGTAGTATGGTATACGGATTTTGATGTGTTTTATCGAATTAGACCTATAACTCGATAAAGGTAATCTCTTCTCAAGACCTATTGAGAATTGATCAAGTTAAAATCTCGAGACGCGTCGAAACAATAACTAAAGTTTTGTTGAACTCGTTCAACGTATATTTCAAAGAAATACAAGGTTTATTAATATTCAAGATGATTACAAACACCAAATGAACTACTATATATATAGTAGTATACAAAGGATAAGGACACAAAAACAACAAGAAAAAAACGAACTACCAAGCTTCCTCATGTTCGGCCGAGATGTGGTGTGGGGAAGGAAAGATTTTGGACAATCTTCAAGTATCTTGGACTATAGCATATGACTTTGACATGTAGAAAAAGACTTGATGAAAGTCTTCATCAATGGGGAAATTTCAGCCGATTTGTGGGGAGACTTTGATGATTTATTTAGGACATGATATCCTCATGGATCTTGTACTAGATAAGGTATGAAGGTGGGGACTTTATTTGATGTCTTGGCCGATTTTTAAAGAAGGTGGGGAAGGAGGATATCTTCATTATCTTGTGAAAGATATGAAGACAAATAAGGGTCCCTTTCAAGCATGATTTGGCCGAATTTCCATGCTTTTGGACCGATCCCGTCGTCAAGTTTTACGTTACTCCGGTTCCGATTAACAACGTAACTCCAATCCGCGTGTTCTTTTCTCCCAAGTATAATGATGCATGGCCATGCGAATTTGTATCGTCGTGGATGTCGATTTTTATTGGAGCTTCTTCGATTGGAATATTAGATATCGTATCAATGGGACCTTTACTACACAAGCATACGCCAATATGGTGGAGGAGCTGAATACAAAACTTCAAATGAATTTAACAAAAAATATTCTTAAAAATCGTTTGAAAAGTTTGAAAGTTTATTTTTCGCAATGGTATGATATGTTTAAGTCAAGTTCATTGAGTGGGTTCGCATGGAATTCCGATACCCAACTAATTGAAGCCGGTGATGAAGTGTGGGAAAACTTGATTAATGTAAGTGTTTGTTTTACGTTTTACTTAGTTTCTTATATATTTATGTTATTATTCACAATATTAATTGTATTTTGGGTTTGTTAAACAGTCAAAGCCTGAGGCAGTCTCTTTGAAGACAAAAAAAGTGGCAAACTATGATCAAATGTTGGTCTTATTTGCGAGAGATAGAGCTTCGGGAGCACATGCTGAAACAGCGAAAGAGAAAAATGCCCGATTGAGCAAGACTGTGGACATCAAATTCGAAACTATTGCAAAAGTTGATGACTTATTGAGAAGTAATGACGTTACACTGGAGAACCAACACATAGATGATGATGAAGACGATGACATTCAAGTGATATCTCCTACGTGTTTTTCACCTGAGCAAAATTCAAGTACGAAGAAGTACAAAAGTAAAAAAAGAAAAGTTGTAGATGAAGATGAAGATGAACCATTTGAAACAAAGATTGTGAATATTGTTGCAGATGTGGCTAATGTTATGAGGGAAGGTAACAAAATTTTTGAAAAGAGCTTACCATCACGAGTATACCAGTGATGAAATTTATAAAGAATTGCAGCCAATGGGTTTGGAACCCCATGAAATACCAAGTGCTCTCATGTATTTGGCGCGTAATCAAGCAGATGCAAGGACATTGTTTAGTTGTCCACTCAACATACGGAAAGATCTACTAAAAACAATGATGGGTGCGAGTAATTGAGTCACATGAGATGATAGTTGCTGATTTCTTGTTTCTTTGATTTTATATGTTTGGTTTTTTGATTTTGGATTCACGAATTGAATTCTGGTTTTAGGACTCATGTTCTAATTAAATTGTATTGTTTTGGATAATTTCAACGTTTAGGACAATTTTAAATGCATTTATTTCGTTGCAAATTTGAGTCTACCGCCAAAAGTGTAATGTTATTGTTGCTGTTAAATTATCAAGTTTAGTGTGAAAATAGATTAAGAGTATAATTGTAAAGTTGCTAGTTTTATTGACCAAGATCTGAATTCAAAAGATTAGCATGTTCGGTTAAAAAAAAATTAGGGGTAAAATTGTAAAGTTGTTGTTTTCCTTTCTCTTCCTTTCAACTCGGGAACATATTTTTTTTTTAATTTTCCTTCCATTTCCTACGAACTCGGGAACACGAAAGTAGTTATTCATTTCCTTCCACTCTCTTTCTTTTCTCTCCATATTTTCCTTCCCTTTCTTTTCTTTTCTTTACTAAAACTTGGGAGCAAGGCGTAAGGAATCCGCGGGTGTTCGGTGGGTACCGTCCATGGTACACCTCACCTAGTGCATCCTCTGCTGGATGCACTACACGTGGTATGCATGGACGGTGCAGATCGATGCACCATCGAATACATCAATCTGCACCGTACATGCACGCCACGAGTAGTGCATCCGGCAGAAGATGCACTATATGGAGTCTATCCATAGACGGAACTGTGTTCGGTGCTACTTTTAGTATAGATTTTAGTGGGTTCACCTATATAAAAAGAGGAAAATGGTATTAATTATATTAACGGCACGTTAGGCGATAGCATAAATAATAAATTTAATAATAAATATATTGTGAAAAGGTATGTATTGTAAAGTGTGGTTGTGTAAATTAATTATGCATCATATATATATATATAGAAAGATTAGGTCCTAAAAATTATTAGGGAGTATTAATGACAACTATTTTGTGAGGAGCATTAATGACAGTTTTTTTGAAATGAAAAATGTAGCCATGCGATAATCAATTCGATTGATGAGATTAATGTCAGGTCCATGTGAAGTGTCCATGTAGTTATTGAGATACAAATGCATGTATTCATTTAGCCACTTAATGATTGTAGATATTACTTGGGAGATGATAAAAACATTATACGAGTTCCAGTTTAACAAATTGAAATTAAAATATGAATCGAGAATAGAAATGAATATGTAAATAAGAAAAAAAATGGTAAAAATTAGTTAATTTTAAAAATATGTATACTTATTATTCGATTTAAGATTTGTAATATATCAAAAAACACTTATTGAAATGAACGATCATATGTTATATATTATTACTTGGGTCGTGCCTTTTTTTGTCTAAGGTAAATGGTTGATATTGTCAAGTTATTCAACAATTTTACGTAAAATAATTTATGCAATAATATATTACTATTTCTAACATCATTAATTGATTAGATGGTATATTATTGCTTCAATTTTTTTTAAGTTTATTGCCTCTATGATTATTCGTTCGTAGTACGTTTTAATTTGATTTTCTTTATGACAATTTTGGAGAAATGATAAATATACTTACTTAATTAAAAAAAAAACGACACAAAAAATGATAAAAATATATCAATATTTTGTCAAAATACTTATCTTACGAAAACATTTGTGTGCATCACACGGGTCCTGAGGCAGCCCAAGTTATATATGACAATGATGTGCACTATTCGACTTATATTGGTATATTTAATTACTTTCCACCAAAAATGTATTAACATCAAAATCTACGAAAGTATCTATCGTTTACATGAGTTATTTAGTACTAAATGATAAATGTTCCGATATATAAACATTGACGCAAACTTGATAAAAAGTATACAAACATCTGCACAAACATTACGTACAAAACACGTAGAAATTCAACCAATGACCCAGTCGGTGCATCGCACGGGTTCGTAAGATTAGGTCCTAAAAATCATTGGGGAGTATTAATGACACCTATTTTGTGAGGAGCATTAATGACACTATTTTTTTGAAGTGAAAAATATAGCCATGCGATAATCAATCCGATTGATGAGATTAATGCCAGGTCCATGTGAAGTGTCCATGTAGTTATTGAGATACAAATGCATGTATTCATTTAGTCACTTAATGATTGTAGATGTTACTTGGGAGATGATAAAAACATTATACGATTTCCAGTTTAACAAATTGAAATTAAAATTTGAATCGGGAATAGAAATGAATATGTAAATAAGAAAAAAAAATGGTAAAAATTAGTTAATTTTAAAAATATGTATACTTATTATTCGATTTAAGATTTGTAATATATCAACAAACACTTATTGAAATGAACGATCATATGTTATATATTATTACTTGGGTCGTGCCTTTTTTTGTCTAAGGTAAATGGTTGATATTGTCAAGTTATTCAACAATTTTACGTAAAATAATTTATGCAATAATATATTACTATTTCTAACATCATTACTTGATTAGATGGTATATTATTGCTTCAATTTTTTTTAAGTTTATTGCCTGTATGATTATTCGTTCGTAGTACGTTTTAATTTGATTTTCCTTATGACAATTTTGGAGAAATGATAAATATACTTACTTAATTAAAAAAAACGACACAAAAAATGATAAAAATATATCAATATTTTGTCAAAATACTTATCTTACGAAAACATTTGCGTGCATCACACGGGTCCTGAGGCAGCCCAAGTTATATATGACAATGATGTGCACTATTCGACTTATATTGATATATTTAATTACTTTCCGTCAAAAATGTGTTAATATAAAGATCTACGAAAGTATCTATCATTTACATGAGTTATTTAGTACTAAATGATAAATGTTCCGATATATAAACATTGACGCAAACTTGATAAAAAGTATACAAACATCTGCACAAATATTACGTATAAAACACGTAGAAATTCAACCAATGACCCAGTCGACAGCGCACGGGTTCGTAAGGCCTCGTGTAGTATTATATTAGTGTTTGATAATTAATGGTGTATGATAACTTTTAATATTTAAGTAGTGTTTCACAAGGCAATTGTAATATCCGAGATTTTTATTCTGATTAATTTGAAGTATTTCATTTTAGACCGGAAATTTCTCGGTTTTCGAGCATTGGTATTATTTTTCTCGACAATCGATTTTGTGTTTATGGCCATATGTGGTGATTTGTTGTATATTATTTTCATTTCGGATCGATGTTGTTGTCCGCGAGCGTTTCGTCGTGTTCGTTCCGTGCGTTTTTAAGAATCGAGTCGTCAGGCCACGGCAGCCGGGCGCTGGCCGGACGGTTGCGGGAGGAACCGGAACGGTAGCTGGGCTCTGGCCGGACGGGCGCGGCAGGGACCGACATAGCGTACGCTACTGCCGGGAAGCTACGCGCGCTAACCGGCAGGCGTAGCGCACGCTATGCAGCACCCAGCGCACGCTACCTAGGCCGGGCAGTGAGGCCCTGAGGTTCTGGACTCCGGAGAGTTGGCCAGTAGCGCACGCTATGGCCGGTCGCTGCGCGCGCTAACCGACAGACGTAGCGCACGCTGCTCGGCAGCTAGCGCGCGCTACAGGCGAGGATCGATCCAGAGCCTCATCTTGGACCATGGTCGTCCCGCTAGCGCACGCTGCCGGCACGCTAGCGCACGCTAGGGCGATCTGCCTATATAATTGACCAAGCGACCTGTTTCAACCCATTTTTTCATTTCAATCTTTTCTTTCCGCGGCCAGAGGTTTTGAGATCAAGGAGGCATGTTATTGAAGAACAAATCCACGAAGATCCTGAGTCCATATCATTGATCGATCAATCCATAACATCCTTCAATCGACCGAATCAAGGTTAGTTTTTCCTAAAATCCAAACTTTAGGAAATTTGGGGATCTTGATAGATTTCATTCGTTCGAGCCATATGAACTTAAATTACTGATGGATAATTGTAGATTAAGTTGTATTCTATCATTTTCATCATCTTTCCACGGTTTTACCATTTCCGATTCGTCGATTATATGAACTTCCGTTTGACGCCTTCAAGGTGTCCGGGGAAATGCCACAGTGAGGAATTTGGTCGTGTTGTGATGTTTTTCCTCGCGTGATTGATTGTTTATTCGATGATAGGATATTAGGGACGATTTCCCTACAAAAAATGTGGTGTTGAGGCCTTCCGATCATTGTTTTCATTGGAGTTCCGGATTTTACCAACCGACCGTACTTTCGGAGTATCCGCGAGAGATTACCTAGGCAAGTACCTTGATATACGATTTGTAACTACGTGAAATCATTGTTGTCGAAGTGTATGAATTTATACGGGTGTATATATGTGTATATATATGTGTATATATATATATATATAAATATAGATTTATATACATTTATATGTTAAATATATGTATGTATATACGTAGATTGATATATATGTCTATGTTGGTGAATGCCGAGAGATGAGTGCTAACACTAGTTGACGTACTCAACTTGGATTGACGGATGAACTATACTTATAGATGTAATATAGTAAGGCTATATATATATATATATTCGGTTGAGTTGCGATATAAGGATACATGTGTAGTGTTGGGGTTTTACCGAAGACTTATTGTGTTGAGTCTTGATTAATAACGTGCGTGTTATTGTTTATTTGTGTGGTTATGGACTGGCGAAGAAATTGTGTGACATGATGTACTGAGTTGATAATTGTTGTGATGTTTGTCTGTGTGCTTGATGATTGAAATAATGTGGATACTTGTTGTGAGAAACGTCGTATCCGGGAACCTCTGAGGGCGGGGCGTGCACTCCGGCACAGTGTATCTTTGCAATGTGCGGCTCCATATGGGTGGTGAACGCCGGTGTTACCTAATGCGCTCGCAAGGGGCGGCTCTTGCGGGAGTGACGCCGGTGCGGTGACATGTTCAATGAGCGGCCAACATGATGGAAGTGAACGCCGGTACACAGGTGCGCAAGGGAGGCGCCTGGCAGGCTTATTGGTTATGGGTATTTGAGTGATAGCTAAGACCCCGTTACCGAATGATGTTCATATCTCAAATTCTTTCAACTCACTTTTAAATGTTTGTCTTGATATAGACCGCGATTTGTGTTTTTGAAATCTTATTTCAACTTGTTTTTAAAGCGTTGGTATCAGGGTTAATTAACCAAGGAGGTTTGACGAAATATCCGAGGGTTAATTAATCGGGGGTCTTGAGCAGGATATGTCGAATGAGGGTTTGTACCTTTGATTGTATTGTGGTGTTATTCTGTGTATTGGGTCGAGGACCCTGTGGAATGTTGAGATGATTGATTTCGTGATGATGTTATTTGGATTGGGTTGAGAACCTGTGAGATGTTGTAATGATTCCATTTGTGTCAGTGTTCTATAAATTGGGTCGAGGACCCCGAATAAGTTGACTTGGTTTTCGTGTAATTGTTTTCCATATGTTGGGTCAAGGACCCGAGAGCTTTTGAAATTATTTCCAAAAGTATTCCCATTCGATTTTAAAACACCCCAGACGGCCCGAGTCAATATTAACGTTTGCAAACTATCTTATCAAAACATTTTTCCTTTTACAAAAGGGATTTTCCTGACTCCTTGGGCTCGTTTAAAGTTTCATTGATGTTATGTTCCGTAAAGAGAATATGATTATGTGATTATCTTTCACCTTGTGTATGCGAGTGTTATTCTGTGTTGACTATGGGAATATATGGTTTGTGTTAAGGCTTCACGGCGGTTGAATTTTGTGTTGTTACTGTTCGTATATCTTGTATATTATGTACTTGCACTAGCAAAATTCCAGTTTGCTAACCCCCGAGTTTTCGGGGGGTGGGTGCCTGTTATGCGCTCAGGTTTTGGCAGC
Organism: Orobanche coerulescens; assembly: GCA_033398695.1. Lineage (NCBI taxonomy): Eukaryota > Viridiplantae > Streptophyta > Magnoliopsida > Lamiales > Orobanchaceae > Orobanche > Orobanche coerulescens. The sequence continues at coordinate 47,390,733 of CM065819.1, read as the reverse complement.
TCAGGAGCAGTCACAAGATTGGCTTGGAAGGAGATGGAGGACAATGATACTAATCACACCAGAGTCAGAGTATTTTGTTTTGTTTCATTTTGGTCGGTATTTCTCTGTCGTTCGAGTATTCACCCTTGCATGGGTGTAGTTTCCATTTATTAAGATGAGTTGTCATTCTTTTCGGTGTTCAAGTTTATTATTGTCATTGTAATATGAATGTCGTTAATTCTGAATTGGTTAATGACCCTGTCGGTCTGCTTTGTATTTAATTTTGACCCCGGTCGGTCAATCATTGAATAGTCTTTTGGAGTTGCTTTGGTAGATCCTTGTGATAAGGGTCTACGGCGTGCGACATTCCCGGTCATATTCTGGGGGTGTTACATTTATGGTATCGGAGCTTAGGTTTGCGAAAAACCTAGGCCGTTGGGTCAAGTCCATGTCTTGTGTAAGTCGCGCGCATCATAGTTGTGATTAGTATCGTGGTTCCGATATCATCTTCCGGCAATCTGTGATGGTAAGCCTCCCGATTGTAAGTCCCCTTATATACGTATTTGATTATATTTTGCTAATGTGTTTAATGTGAACTAGGGATTGGAACTTGTTGGTTATATTATTGTTTTAGGATATAACATGCGTATACGGTCCGAGCAGAAATGGTTATGTAGTATGCTTCGGAAGTCGAGCATATTTATCTGTTTCTGCACTTTATTAGTGTAATATCCGGATTTATTACGGTGTATTTCATCTGTATTCAAGCCCTGTATTATTCGGATTTGTGGTTTTGATTATTGGAGTATGATATTTCTTGCATCGATATCATTATTACATAAGTATAGAAACATGCAAAATTTCTCATGCAAACTCGTGATAGCGCACACTAAGAATGTATCTTAACGCGCGCTATCGGGCTACTATTAGCGCACGTTATGCAGATAGGAGTTGCGTGCGCTAAGAACTCAATTATTGAGCGGGACGGCTAGCACATGCGCCAGCCGGGACATGGGTCCGGATAAGATTCCCGCGGACGAACCCGGACAATTCTGAAGTCAACCATTATTAGCGCACACTAAGGAATGCTTAGTAGCGTGCGCTAACTTGTTAAAATGCGAATATTATAAATGGGACAACAACCGTTTTGGCTTTCATTTCTTTCGCCCATTGTTCATCCTTGAGAGTTCGAGAGCTGAAATAATCCTCCTACACACTTAGAACACATCTTGTTGGTGTTTGTATATTGGTTATCACTTGGGAGTATTCATTGAAGTGGAATAGCACCTTGGAGTGGCATACAACCAACCGGAATCGGATTCTACCGTGCAGGTGATTTTCATCATATTAAGGTATGTTCAATCTATCTCCAGGCTTAGAGTTGGATTCTAACGATTTGGATGATCATGTTAGCGAGATATTGATTTTCATAGATGAATTATCCATAGTATATCATGTTTGGAATGTTGAGATGATTAAGCCTTAAGTACCTTGATTATGATCATCATGATTCGAATCTTATTACATTGAACAAAGTAAAGGAAGCTTCTATCATTGGTAATCCGAATATAGTAAGATGACTTCATGATAATCATGGACTTGACTTTAACAATCATTATTGTTAGATGAATCTAAGGGATTGATCATGGAAGGATTTATCTAGTATAGATGGAATGTTAAACAACTACAGCATGATGATTTCGATGGATATAAGGTGTTTGATATCAACCGTTAAGCTTTTCGAATTATCGTATGAAGATTTGTAGTCGAAATGGAATATGGTTTTAATGGTATGCATATCCTTGAATCCGAAGTTGTTGTTATCCGTAAAATCATTCATAAGAGTATGAACATGATATTCATGGAGGTAACATGAATTATCACGGAAGATTTCATTGTTTTGATCATGATAAGAACAGTTTACTGCTCAGCAGTAAACTGCCATGCATAGATAGCGCACGCTATGCTATGAAGATTAACGTGCGCTATCGAGCACGAGTTAGCGTACGCTACATTTGGTATGAAACGTACGCTAAGCCATCAGACGAGTCGATCACCGATCGGTGAAATCGACCATACATAGTTAGCGTCGCTAGGCTTTGTTGTTTGCGTGCGCTATCGAGCGCACTTAACGCCGCGCTACGAGTACTTAGCGTACGCTAAGCAGTTCAGGCAGATTGCATTTTATGAACTTTTGGCCGTAAATCGAATTGTTAAACATTTGTACGACGTGAGATAAATCCTATATCATTTCTTTTGTTAAGGTTTGATCTTGTTACGTGATTGATTGAGGAGGACGACCTTCGAGTGTTCATTTTCGTGGAAGCGTTGTTCTTGTCTTCAAGTCGAGGCAAGTACCTTAATTGTTTTATGTATTGTTGTTATACATATTGTCATGCATGTATGTCATTATTGTATGTCCACCTCGTGTTGGTCCGACGGGATCATCGGGGGATCTATGCTAGCGTGCGCTGGATCATCGGACGGGTTTTTCCACCACGGGTTGGTCTGACGGGATCATCGTGGGTTCTAGGCAGTGAACGCTGGATCGACGGAATTACCATGTGTATGTTATGATATCATGTTGTGATTATCAGTTGTGTATGTCGTTTATGAGTTTCTCGTAGGAGAAGACTCGTTGGTATTTTGTCGTTTACGTTATTATTCTTCGTGAGATATGTATAATATGTTATGGTACTTGTACTAGCATCGTTGTGCTAACCCCTTCGGGGGTGAACATTTTGTTTATGTTCAGGATCCAGGAGAGCGGGAAAACAACCACTGGAGCTGCATGACGACGAGGGTGCAGAGTGATGTTTCGGCCGGGTTTATTTATCTGTTGTTTATTCGTTATTTCAATAAGTACTCGAGTACGAAGTCATTTGTGATGAATTTGAATTTGGTGATGTTTTATTGAGTTCCTGTTGAACAATTGTACTTTCAGTATTTGGTAAGAACTGTTGTACCTTAATTCCGTTATTTCCATTCGTTAGTACCTTTTAATGTCTGATATTCCTGAATATATCGGGGGTGTTACAGAATATGGTATCAGAGCTAAGATTATGGATATCTTGGCCGTTGGGTTAAAATAGGGGTCATTTATGTCTTTTGAGGTAACCGGCCGTGAATGACATCACTGAACTGCCTACGTCTTCATGCGAACGGTGGTTGTAAGTTCCTAAACTCTATCTCGTTCTTTACATGTTGTGTCTCTTTATACTCGAATATTAGAACGATGTTGTTTCCTGTATATTGAGTATTCATGCTTACAGTATGTTGAGAGGCGGACGTGGACGTGGTCGCGGTCGTGGACGCGGACGAAGAAATGCTGAAAGGGAAGCGTCGCCTTCTAATCGGGCCGATCATAGCTCGGGCGAGCCGCAACAATCTATTAATAATGAACGAGATCTGCTTGTGCGGAGATCCTTCGTCAAGTGGTGAACCAGATGACTCAGTTCGCCCAAATCGTGGACCGAATGCAAGTGGCGGTGGGACTACAGCAAGGAGAGAGACAGCAAGGGATCCCAGACATGGGAAATCGAGGTGACCGGTGGCTGCAAGAGGTGGCGAAGATGCAACCACCCAAATTCGACGGTATTTCTGAGACTCCCACCTGGGACCATTGGTTGAAGGAACTGGAGAAAATCTTTGCGAATTAAGCGCCTGGCAATAGGAGAGCCTCTATCGCTCAATATTTTTTGATAGGGGAAGCGTCCGAATGGTGGGAAGCCATCCGGCCTGTAGACCATGATGCTGATTGGACAGAGTTTAGATTGATGATGGAAGCTCAGTATTGCCCTCGTCCTGTGAGGGAAGCCAAAGTTCGGGAGTTTTTCTCCGCTCAGCCTTCTGATGTGCCAGTATCCCAGGCGATTAAGACGTTTAACCAGCAACTGGCATTTGTTCGACATCTGGTCAGAACAGATGCAGAAATGATGATCCATTTCGATATGAGGATGAAACTAGAAATCCAGAGGTACATGTCCGGATTTGAATGTACCACACTCCGTCAATACCAGGATAAGGCGTTGGCATATGAGATCAAGGAAGCAGCCATGGAGAAATTTTCGGAATCCAAGAAACAGAAAGTCTCTGGTACTTTTACAGAGCACAAGAACAGCGGTCCCCGTAAGGCCCAGTCATCCTTTCACTCTTTCAAGAAACCTCCGCACCTAGTTAGGAGCGGAAAGAACTTCGGAGCGGCATCGACTATTACTGATGTTACCAGGAAATGCTTTAACTGCGCTCAGACGGGGCACTATCGACGGAATTGCCCCCTTCCTGCCGTGACTTGTTTTGATTGTGGACGAGAGGGACATCGGGCAGTGTTTTGTGAAGAGGCTGCAAAGTCTTTTAGAGCCCGTACACCACGGCCCAGTCGAGAAGGAAGCGATATCAGCACGCGGCAAAGTGTTCGGATGCCTCGGAATTTTGGCCGCGGACGAGGCGAGAGGACAATGGGACCGAAAGGGGACATCGAGTGCGGATCTTCTCCCCACGTGCATGCGAGATGAGGAGGACAGACGATCGAGATCTTTGTTGTCGCATCAGTCTTGTCAAATCCTTTCCCAGCCAGTTAGCGTTTTATTCGATACAGGAGCTACACATTCTTTCATATCTTTGTCTTGTGTAAATCGTTTGAATATTTCCGGTTTTCATACTTGTGAACCTTATGTTGTTGGTTTACCGAGTGGAGAGAGGATTGTTGGGAACTTAGAAACTAGAAATTTCCCTGTATCATTTGGAGACAGAGAGTGGCTCTCAAATCTGATCGTGATAGAAATGCAAGGAGATGACCTGATACTCGGAGACGATTGGCTTAATCGGTATGGAGCAATTGTAAACTACCGAAGGAGGAATATCTCGCTGATCGCTGACGACGGTTCCGAAATTCTGTTTGAGGGATGGAAACCGGGCAGCTCAGGAAAATTGATCAAAGCGATGAAAGCCGTCAGATTGTTGAAATAGGGCTGTATCGGGTACTGGTGTTATGCAATGAAGAAAGAAGACGAAATTGTGGAACTTTCATCCATTCCTGTTGTGAACGAATTTCCAGATGTATTTCCTGACGAGTTACCTGGGCTACCTCCACGAAGGGATGTGGAATTTACCATTGAGCTGGAACCCGGAGCCACACCAATTTCTAAGGCGCCGTATCGTATGGAACCTACTGAGATGTTCGAACTGAAGAAGCAACTGGAGGAGTTACTGGACAAAGGCTATATTCAGCCAAGCGTTTCACCACGGGAGCGCCGATTCTTTTGTCCGAAAGAAGGATGGATCGCTTCGACTGTGTATTGACTATCGAGAGCTGAAAAAGATGACGATTAAGAACAAGTATCCGTTGCCACGGATTGATGATCTGTTTGACCAGTTGCAAGGGGCAACTGTATTTTCTAAAATCGATCTGAGATCAGGGTACCATCAGCTGAGGATTAAGGAATCTGATGTTCCGAAATCAGCGTTCAGAACTCGCTATGGACATTATGAGTTTGTAGTGATGCCGTTTGGTCTCACTAACGCACCTGCTGTATTTATGCAATTGATGAACAGAGTGTTCATTGAATTTTTGGATAAATTTGTGGTCGTGTTCATTGATGACATTCTGGTGTATTCTAAGAGCTCGGAAGAACATACACAACATTTGCGGATTGTATTAGAACTTTTGAGAAACGAGCAATTGTACGCCAAACTTTCTAAGTGTGAATTCTGGCTAAAGGAAGTAATGTTCCTCGGCCATGTAGTGTCAGTTGAAGGAGTCCGAGTAGATCCTCAGAAGATCGAAGCAATTATGGATTGGGAGCCTCCAAAGAACGTGAAAGAAGTCCGAAGCTTCTTAGGACTTGCTGGATACTATCGTCGATTCGTGGAAGGGTTTTCTAAAATCTCCCGCCCACTTACTCGACTCCTGCAGAAAACTCAAAAGTTTGAGTGGAATGAGTTGTGTCAGATTAGCTTTGATGAATTGAAGAAGAGATTGACAACGGCACCGATTCTATCACTTCCACAGGGAACTGGAGGGTTTATAGTTTACAGTGATGCTTCGAACCAAGGACTTGGGTGCGTATTGATGCAAAATGATAAGGTGATCGCTTATGCGTCACGACAGCTGAAACCTTATGAAGTAAATTACCCAACACATGATTTGGAGCTAGCAGCAGTGGTTTTTGCTTTGAAGATCTGGAGACATTATCTGTACGGGACTCACTCTCAGATCTTTACGGATCATAAGAGTCTCAAGTACATATTCGAATGTCGGAAAAGAATTGAACATGCGGCAAAGAAGATGGTTAGAACTGATTAAGGACTATGACTTGGAGATTTTATATCATCCAGGCAAAGCGAATGTAGTGGCCGATGCACTTAGCCGCAAGCTTGTTTCTATTCAGATGCTGGAGACGCTGACCTCCCAACTTAGCCTTCAACGAAAGATGATTCGTGAAGGAATTGAAGTGTGGTTACAAAGAGTCCAAGGACAAGCATGCGTGATGGAGATAACTTCATCATTAACCGAAGGAATCAAATCTAGACAGGCAGATGACCCTTTGATGATTCGGTTACGTGATGAAGTGATCAAAGGAAAGGCCCCCGGATTCATAATTCATGATGATGGAGTTTTGAGATTTCAGAACCGACTCTGCGTTCCCGATGTTGATGTTCTGAAACAGACGATTATGAAGGAAAGCTGAGTCCGAGATATATCGGACCATTTGAGATCCTCGAGAGAGTTGGGGAGTTGGCATACAGATTGGCATTGCCGCCGTCATTATGCCATGTTCATAACGTGTTCCACGTATCCCAGTTACGGAGGTATATACCAGATCCCAGTCATATCATTGATTTCGGCGAGATCGAAGTCGCACAGGATGGGACGTTTGAAGAAAGACCGGTCAAGATACTCGAGAGTCGAGTTAAGCAACTGAGGAACAAACCAATCGTTTTGGTTAAAGTTCAATGGTCACGTCACGGAATGGAAGAAGCCACCTGGGAAACGGAAGCTGACATGAAGTCTAGATATCCCGAGTTATTTTCGTCTTGAGTTTCGGGACGAAACTCCTTTTTAGTAGGAGAGTATGTAATATCCGGATTTATTATGGTGTATTTCATCTGTATTCAAGCCCTGTATTATTCGGATTTGTGGTTTTGATTATTGGACTATGATATTTCTTGCATCGATATCATTATTACATAAGTATAGAAACATGCAAAATTTCTCATGCAAACTCGTGATAGTGCACGCTAAGAATGTATCTTAACGCGCGCTATCGGGCTACTATTAACGCACATTATGCAGATAGGAGTTGCGTGCGCTAAGAACTCAATTATTGAGCGGGACGGCTAGCACATGCGCCAGCCGGGACATGGGTCCGGATAAGATTCCCGCAGATGAACCCGGACAATTCTGAAGTCAACCATTATTAGCGCATGCTAAGGAATGCTTAGTAGCGTGCGCTAACTTGTTAAAATGCAGAATATTATAAATGGGACAACAGCCATTTTGGCTTTCATTTCTTTCGCCCATTCTTCATCCTTGAGAGTTCACGGAGCTGAAATAATCCTCCTACACACTTAGAACACATCTTGTTGGTGTTTGTATATTGGTTATCACTTGGGAGTATTCATTGAAGTGGAATAGCACCTTGGAGTGGCATACAACCAACCGGAATCGGATTCTACCATACGGTTCAGTGATTTTCATCATATTAAGGTATGTTCAATCTATCTCCAGGCTTAGAGTTGGATTCTAACGATTTGGATGATCATGTTAGCGAGATATTGATTTTCATAGATGAATTATTCATAGTATATCATGTTTGGAATGTTGAGATGATTAAGCCTTAAGTACCTTGATTATGATCATCATGATTCGAATCTTATTACATTGAACAAAGTAAAGGAAGCTTCTATCATTGGTAATCCGAATCTAGTAAGATGACTTCATGATAATCATGGACTTGACTTTAACAATCATTATTGTTAGATGAATCTAAGGGATTGATCATGGAAGGATTTATCTAGTATAGATGGAATGTTAAACAACTACTGACATGATGATTTCGATGGATATAAGGTGTTTGATATCAACCGTTAAGCTTTTCGAATTGTCGTATGAAGATTTGTAGTCGAAATGGAATATGGTTTTAATGGTATGCATATCCTTGAATCCGAAGTTGTTGTCCGTAAAATCATTCATAAGAGTATGAACATGATATTCATGGAGGTAACATGAATTATCATGGAAGATTTCATTGTTTTGATCATGATGAGAACAGTTCTTGCTTTCGGTGATGAAGCGCCATGCATAGATAGCGCACGCTATGCTATGAAGATTAACGTCGCTTATCGAGCACGAGTTAGCGTCACGCTACATTTGGTATGAAACGTCGCTAAGCCATCGACGAAGTCGATCGGTGATCGGTGAAATCGACCATACATAGTTAGCGTCGCTAGGCTTTGTTGTTTGCGTGCGCTATCGAAAGCGGACTTAACGCACGCTACGAGTACTTAGCGTCGCTAAGCGATTCAGCAGTGCATTTTATGAACTTTTGGCCGTAAATCGAATTGTTAAACATTCGTACGACGTGAGATAAATCCTATATCATTTCTTTTGTTAAGGTTTGATCTTGTTACGTGATTGATTGAGGAGGACGACCTTCGAGTGTTCATTTTCGTGGAAGTGTTGTTCTTGTCTTCAAGTCGAGCCAAGTACCTTAATTGTTTTATGTATTGTTGTTATACATATTGTCGTGCATGTATGTCATTATTGTATGTCTACCTCATGTTGGTCCGACGGGATCATCGGGGGATCTATGCTAGCGTGCGCTGGATCATCGGACGGGTTTTTCCACCACGGATTGGTCTGAAGGGATCATCGTGGGTTCTAGGCAGTGAACGCTGGATCGACGGAATTACCATGTGTATGTTATGATATCATGTTGTGATTATCAGTTGTGTATGTCGTTTATGAGTTTCTCGTAGGAGAATACTCGTTGGTATTTTGTCGTTTACGTTATTATTCTTCGTGAGATATGTATAATATGTTGTGGTACTTGTACTAGCATCATTGTGCTAACCCCTTCGGGGGTGAACATTTTGTTTATGTTCAGGATCCAGGAGAGCGGGAAAACAACCACTGGAGCTGCATGACGACGAGGGTGCAGAGTGATGTTTCGGCCGGGTTTATTTATCTGTTGTTTATTCATTATTTCAATAAGTACTCGAGTACGAAGTCATTTCTGATGAATTTGAATTTGGTGATGTTTTATTGAGTTCATGTTGAACAATTGTACTTTCAGTATTTGGTAAGAACTGTTGTACCTTAATTCCGTTATTTCCATTCATTAGTACCTTTTAATGTCTGTTCAATTCTCCAGCCTTGTAAATCCTTATGTAAAGGATTTACGGCACTGTAATATTCCTGAATATATCGGGGGTGTTACAATTAGAACAAATTTATGAGTGTTAATTTTTTCCGCTGCGTGAGTATTTTGAGATGGCTTTTGGTATCTTGCAAGCCGAGTTTTGATATTTTGGTCTTGCATGTTTTGATAGTATTCTTATGACGGTATTTGATATTTTATAAATGACTTTAGTGAGTATTTGAGAATATTACCGACATCGGCCTTTTTGGCAATTTGAACATTTTTTTTAAAAAAAATGATGATTTTTAGCCTGGTGGGTTCCGGCACGGGGCCCACGACGCTGTAGTATCACGAATATTTTAAAGTGGTGCTTTGAAATTTTCGAACATTGTGAAAAGCCATGATTTAATGTCGTCATGTTAAATGGTCACGTATCTGGGTGGAAAATTCTTTCGAATAAACATTTTGGTAGAAGAGGAAAGATTTTCAAAATTGTGGTACTTGGGACTCTAACACTTTTGAAATATTTCAAATTAGTTACAATTCAATTTTGAATTTTTTTATACATTACTCGAAAATAATTTTTAGAGTCGTTATATAAACTTCCTCTTCCGAAATAAAAGACAGTATTTATGAGTCTTGGGCGCAACGTGACTAGCCCTCTTTTTTAAAAAATTGTTTTCATTAAGTGCATACATATAATGATCGTCCTCGTCGAAGGACTCGAAATTGACTTCATAAAACTTTGTGCTTTACGATAGTACTGTTATTCTAAGGATGCTAACTAAAACTCGGGTTGATACTTGTGGTATATTATGCAGTGATAAACTAATACTGTTGATCGGTGTTATCCGTATTAGTATGTCGAGCCTCGGCAGACGTAGACGTGATGATGGAAATAGAAGCGGCGAGGTGGTTCGTACGACCACGATTCATGCTACGGTGAAGGAGTATCAAGAACAAACGATATCCTATGAAATCTCCTCAGTGGTCGAGCCCACGAGCGAAGCCAAGAAACCGAGGATATCTGGCAAATTTTTGGTCGGTGAAGAGTCTAAGGCTCCCAAACCCCCAAGTCGTTCGAACGCGTCGTCTTCGCGATCGGGAGTGAGCGCTGGGAATCCCAAGCCAGCATTGGTGACTCTCGGTAAGAAGGGAAGGTGCTTCAACTGCAATCGTCAGGGACATGTTCGTGAAAATTGTCCCTTTCCACTCTTGACTTGTTACCGGTGCGGGTGTGAAGGTCATCGGGAGAAGCATTGTGAGATAATTTCCGAATTGGCAAAGAATGCTACCCTATTGGCGAACAGAGCAAGTGACCGGAGAATGTCCCGAAACCCTATGTCTCCTTTTGAAGAGCCTGACATGGGAGGATGAATATTTTGTAATATGTCCTAATCGTTGCTATTTTGAACAATCATGACTTTGATCGTTCTTCATTTCATTGCTCTATGTTTCCAACTCTTGTTGTTCTAAGTTTCGGGATCGAAATGTCTTTTAGTATGGGGGAGTGTATTACCCGTACTTTTCTTAGTATTTCCGGTATTGTGTGACTTTTCATTGTTGGTAATTCAATTATGATCCTCTCGAAGATTTTAAACTATCTTGTTCTACTTAGCCTGCCGTCCTCCGAACGAATTTCGGAGCTGTTTTGTTAAATCCCGTGGATTATTGTGGTCTTTCCATATCTGAACTAAATCCTTGCAAATTTTGTTCGAAACTATTATTCCCACGCGTGCAATTAACACTTCCGAATGTGTTATGAACTTGGATGCGGTTGGTCGAGCTCGAAACATGGTTTCAGGACGTCTGAATCGTCTTGTGCTTTTCTTAACTCTTGGAGTTTTTGTCTCGAAATTCATACTCCTCCACCTCGACTGATCGTGTTCACATACATTTTTATCGCCTCAACTCACGTACTAGATACTTGCTAGGTTCGTTCATTGTATTTCTAGAACCTCGCATTCGCGCCTTGCTCGTGATGTTTTGGGGCTGAGCAAGTAGTTATTTCCTTGATTGTTCCGCCGCTCTCTATTTTAAGTTTCGGGACGAAACTTATTTTAAGGGGGGTAGAATGTAATATCCGAGATTTTTATTCTGATTAATTTGAAGTATTTTATTTTAGACCGGAAATTTCTCGGTTTTCGAGCGTTGGTATTATTTTTCTCGACAATCGATTTTGTGTTTATGGCCATATGTGGTGATTTGTTGTATATTATTTTCATTTCGGATCGATGTTTTTGTCCGCGAGCATTTCGTCGTGTTCGTTCCGTGCGTTTTTGGGAATCGATTCGTCAGGCCACGGCAGCGGCGGCGGCGGACGGTTGCGGGAACCGCACGGTAGGCCGGGCTCTGGCCGGACGTGTGCGCGAGGACCGGCATAGCGTACGCCATTGCCGGGAGGATGCGCGCGCTAACCGGTCGTAAGCGCACGCTATGCGGCACCAGCGCCGCACGCTACACGGGCGGCGGTGAGGCCCCAGAGGTTCTGGACTCCAGAGAGTTGGTCGGTAGCGCACGCTACGGCCGGTCGCTGCGCGCGCTAACCGGCAGACGTAGCGCACGCTGCTCGGCATCTAGCGCGCGCTACCTGGGCGAGGGATCAGTCCAGGAGCCTCTGTACTGGACCATGGTCGGCCCGCTAGCGCACGCTGCCGACACGCTAGCGCACACTAGGGCGGTCTGCCTATATAATTGACCGAGCAGCCCTGTTTCAACCCATTTTTTTCATTTCAATCTTTTCTTTTCGCGGCCAGAGGTTTTGAGATCAAGGAGGCATGTTATTGAAGAACAAATCCACGAAGATCCTGAGTCCATATCATTGATCGATCAATCCGTAACATCCTTCAATCGACCGAATCAAGGTTAGTTTTTCCTAAAATCCAAACTTTAGGAAATTTGGGGATCTTGATAGATTTCATTCGTTCGAGCCATATGAACTTAAATTACTGATGGATAATTGTAGATTAAGTTGTATTATATCATTTTCATCATCTTTCCACGGTTTTACCATTTCCGATTCGTCGATTATATGAACTTCCGTTTGACGCCTTCAAGGTGTCCGGGGAAATGCCGCAGTGAGGAATTTGGTCGTGTTGTGATGTTTTTCCTCGCGTAATTGATTGTTTATTCGATGATAGGATATTAGGGACGATTTCCCTACAAAAAATCTGGTGTTGAGGCCTTCCGATCGTTGTTTTCGTTGGAGTTCCGGATTTTGCCAACCGACCATACTTTCGGAGTATCCGCGAGAGATTACCAAGGCAAGTACCTTGATATACGATTTGTAACTACGTGAAATCATTGTTGTCGAAGTGTATGAATTTATACGGGTGTATATATGTGTATATATATATATATATGTGTGTATATATATATATATATATATAAATATAGATTTATATACATTTATATGTTAAATATATGTATGTATATACGTATATTGATATATATGTCTATGTTGGTGAATGCCGAGAGATGAGTGCTAACACTAGTTGACGTACTCAACTTGGATTGATGGATGAACTATACTTATAGATGTAATATAGTAAGGCTATATATATATATTCGGTTGAGTTGCGATATAAGGATACATATGTAGTGTTGGGGTTTTACCGAAGACTTATTGTGTTGAGTCTTGATTAATAACGTGCGTGTTATTGTTTATTTGTGTGGTTATGGACTGGCGGAGAAATTGTGTGACATGATGTACTGAGTTGATAATTGTTGTGATGTTTGTCTGTGTGCTTGATGATTGAAATAATGTGGATACTTGTTGTGAGAAACGTCGTATCCGGGAACCTCTGAGGGCGGGGCGTGCACTCCGGCACAGTGTGCTGCAATGTGCGGCTCCATATGGGTGGTGAACGCCGGTGTTACCTAATGCGCGCGCAAGGGGCGGCTCTTGCGGGAGTGACGCCGGTGCGGTGACATGTTCAATGAGCGGCCAACATGATGGAAGTGAACGCCGGTACACAGGTGCGCAAGGGAGGCGCCTGGCAGGCTTATTTGTTACGGGTATTTGAGTGATAGCTAAGACCCCGTTACCGAACGATGTTCATATCTCAAATTCTTTCAACTCACTTTTAAATGTTTATCTTGATATAGACCGCGATTTGTGTTTTTGAAAGCTTATTTCAACTTGTTTTTAAAGCGTTGGTATCAGGGTTAATTAACCAAGGAGGTTTGACGAAATATCCGAGGGTTAATTAATCGGGGGTCTTGAGCAGGATATGTCGAATGAGGGTTTGTACCTTTGATTGTATTGTGGTGCTATTCTGTGTATTGGGTCGAGGACCCTGTGGAATGTTGAGATGATTGATTTCGTGATGATGTTATTTGGATTGGGTTGAGAACCTGTGAGATGTTGTAATGATTCCATTTGTGTCAGTGTTCTATAAATTGGGTCGAGGACCCCGAATAAGTTGACTTGGTTTTCGTGTAATTGTTTTCCATATGTTGGGTCAAGGACCCGAGCTTTGAAATTATTTCCAAAAGTATTCCCATTCGATTTTAAAACACCCCAGACGGCCCAAGTCAATATTAACGTTTGCAAACTATCTTATCAAAACATTTTTCCTTTTACAAAAGGGATTTTCCTGACTCCTTGGGCTCGTTTAAAGTTTCATTGATGTTATGTTCCGTAAGGAGAATATGATTATGTGATTATCTTTCACCTTGTGTATGCGAGTGTTATTCTGTGTTGACTATGGGAATATATGGTTTGTGTTAAGGCTTCACGGCGGTTGAATTTTGTGTTGTTACTGTTCGTATATCTTGTATATTATGTACTTGCACTAGCAAAATTCCAGTTTGCTAACCCCCGAGTTTTCGGGGGGTGGGTTCCTGTTATGCGCTCAGGTTTTGGCAGCTCAGGAGCAGTCACAAGATTGGTTTGGAAGGAGATGGAGGACAATGATACTAATCACACCCGAGTCAGAGTCTTTTGTTTTGTTTCATTTTGGTCGGTATTTCTCTGTCGTTCGAGTATTCACCCTTGCATGGGTGTAGTTTTCATTTATTAAGATGAGTTGTCATTCTTTTCGGTGTTCAGGTTTATTATTGTCATTGTAATATGAATGTCGTTAATTCTGAATTGATTAATGACCCTGTCGGTCTGCTTTGTATTTAATTTTGACCCCGGTCGGTCAATCATTGAATAGTCTTTTGAAGTTTAGCGCAGTAGATCGCGTGATAAGGGTGCGGCGTGTATTCGGTCATATTAATGCAGGGTGTTACGGAATGTAGTACAAAACTTAAGCATTACCATTAAGTACCGTGTTTAAGAGTTGCTTAAATTATTTTTTCACCTAATAATAAAATATTTTGTAGAGAAATTTGTTTGAGCCAGACAGTCTGTTTATAGGGAATTTATTTTTATCATTTATTGGTTGAACAATTTTTTTAATTTTTTTAACTTCTGGATAAAGCACGTGCTTTTTACTTCAAAGCGTATGTTTGTACTTATTACTTCATATTTTTTGTTAATTAATTCATATCGTTGCTATGTGTAAAAATAAGTAAATTGTTTGTTTATATTTTGCCATGAAATCATGGTGGATTGAATAACCATCGGACTAGATAAATTTAGTTGTAAACCTAATTTGATGGCTTTTATTAGTATTAAACACATGCCTAATATTTAGGATTAAGTATGTACAAGTGATTGGTTTCACAAAAGCTAATAAAAATTAGCTTTTGGAGTAGGTTCGACAAAAACTATAAAATTGAGATTTAAAATAATATTTATTAATTTATTAATTATTTCGACAACTAATTTTTGTCGAACACGTATATCAAACAGTTTTGACAATTACCTCTAATACCTACTAGTTGGCAGCTAACAGCTATTCAACAGCTGACAGCTACTGTAATATCTAATAGATAATCTTCACAACTAATTTTACCGAACAGACCCTATAGCGTGGACCAAAGTCATTGTCTGTAAATTACCGTTGCATCCTTACTCGAATATGTTTGAAGAGCGTTTTTTCAATACTTATTTTCATCATTCATAGAAACTATGTACGTTACTTTATTTTATTGCACATACTATATATGCCATTATTACTGTTAATATACATGACTTTCACACATTATGCACAATTATTTACACACAATTTTACGCATATTTTATAATATTTTATGGGCATTATTGTTCTTGAATGGGTAATACAAAGTTGTGTTATGCTTATTTCTTGGTTTGTTCGACTTGATTAAGCTCTTATGTTTTTAGTTGTGTTTTTAAGTATTTTTGATCATTTACTAGATAAAAGATGTCATGAACCCCGAAACATAAGAGACGATGCATGGTCGATAAAAAAACGAAACAAGGACACGACATGGACCGTGTCAGATGGCCTTAATCGTGTCACCGGGCAGTCTAAAATAGCCTTATTCACGATAGCACAAAATGGTCGTGTCTTTTGACATGGGCCATAAACGACGCGACCATATCACTGTGGTGTACCAGTTCTCTTGTTTGACGAGTTTTACACATTTTTTTCTACTTGAACTCAATTTGGCGGCTATAAGAGAACCCGAAAGGCCAATTTTCATGGATATCAAGTTTGGTATCGATCCAAGAGGCAGAAGAAACACCATTAAGAGGGAATTCAAGGCGTCAAGAGGATCTACAACAAAGCTCAAGATTGATTGAGAGATCCGTCCATCTGAATTTTATTTTCTTCAATTTATCCTGCATTCTATTTTTCTTACTTTGAACATGGTGAATATTATCATATTTTGTATTACTATTTCACCATGTCCGGCTAGGTTTGTTAGATTCTGGGCATATAAGTATATTGATTGTGATGGATTTTGGCGATTAACTCTGGAGTGTTTTAACCTGATTCCTTTTCAAGTAATTAGTTTTAATTTATGTTTAGATAATTAATCAGTATTATTAAAAAAATTATATTTTTATTCATAATTTGAGAGATGCAGGCAATAATAGACCTCAATAATTTGACATAATCAATTGCGAGATTGAGAAATCGATAATAGATTATGATGATTAATTGATCTTTTATTTTAGTGGGAATTAGATGATTTATAGTAAATGGAGATATCATTATAAGTTATTTAATCTACTTTTATTATTTCTATATTATTGTATTATCATTGGCATTATGATTTTGTATGTAGAATAATATTTCTTGCATTTGAGAGCAAACATTCCATTCTTTATGGAGATAAGGAGATAGACACTGGAAATATTTAGGGCTCAAATGCTTAAATTGGTTCGCAAGTCGATAAAACTTAACTGGGCAGTAAGCTTAGACAAGATTTGTATAACATGTACTTTGACATGTAGAGTGCCTGTCTTCATCAAGGGTCAGTGGGAGCACATGTTATAGGTATGCTAATGGGATTAGTATACTTGAACTCGACTCACCTCGATTCGGTCGCATGGATTTAACTCTGGGATTGTCAATGACTAAATGGAAAGATTGTGATAGATATATGTGAACATTTGACTTGAGGTTTCAGTATAAGATGTGCTTGTGACATTAGGTTAGTCATTATAGCTGTTCGATCTGATAACCGGTTGGTGGGATCAACCTTAAAGTGCAACTTAGTGGGCAAGTAGCAGTCTCTGCTGAATACCAAGATGGGATTCTTTCTTTTGTAAGTGAGCAGGTAAATGTCATATACGGTTAATGGAAAATGAGATCGTAAGTTTTTGGCCAAGTCGTTTAGAGCTAGTTAGATTTGATACACGAGAGCTCGGTGATCTTGGTTTGTATTGTAACACCCCCGAGATATTCAGGGCATGTCACAGCGCCGGGAATCCCATCTGGAACTCACAAGGCCAAATTTATACGACATCCATAACAGAACACAACAAAACCATCCATCATTTATCGTATTAACCGATGAAATTCCCACGACAACATTTAAACCACAATAAAACAATAATTTAATGTAACTGAAAACAGAAAAACAACTCTCCTATAGTACTCAAGTACTATCTAACAATTTGTGTTGAAAACCAAAAATCTCAGCAACCAAACTCAAAACAAATGAACACGATGATAACATCACAGTATCACGCCTGGCCTTCATCCTCGTACTGCCCCAGCACCATTCCGATCGCATTCTTCGTACTTGAAATATATGAAATGTATTTCCCCCTAAATGGGGTTAGCCGTGGAATAGCTAGTACAAGTAACACAAACGAATTCTTACATTGCCGTGCTAAACCAAAAAAGGAGGTCCTCGTGGCAACATGGAGTGATGAAGACGAAGACGACGACTTTATCGATCAAAATAATCTCGCTCTCATGGCCCAAAGTTTGTTCGACGATAGCGACGTCGAAAGCCAAGTAAGTACATCCTCCCGTGATGAACTGTTTGATGCATTTGAATTATTGCATACGGATTTTCAAAACGCTTTATCCGAAATCAAAACCCCTAAGTCTAAAATTAAATCTTTGGAAATTGAAAATTCCAAAATTATCGAGAAGGCAAAATTTGTTGAAATCGATCATTCAAAGTGTATTGAAAATGAAAATATTTTAAAGGATGATCTCGCTAAAATTCAAACCGAGCTTAAATCTTTGACAAAGAAATTCACGTGCGGAAACGAGAAATTTGAACAAATACTTGGTGTTCAAAAGTTGACTTTAAATAAAGAGGGGTTAGGATTCAAAACACGTTCGAAAAATAAATCCGTTAATTTCAAAATACCCCATTGCGAAAAATGTTTAAAAATTGGGCATCATATTTTAAATTGTAAAAGCCCTAGACGAACGATTAAAATTAAGAAAATTTGGGTTCCTAAAGGAACAATTATTTCAAATATCGTTTACGTCTCGAAACAAAAACCAACTATAGGTTGGATCCTCAAAAATTAATTTTGATATTTTACAAAGAGGGAGATAATACTTTCAGGGGGAGTATATTTTTTTTGAAAAACGGGTATTAACTTCATCCTACTCATGCATATATTTATCATAAATTAGTATCATGCATATTTTACATTTATTGCATATTTTTATTCAATTGGTATTTTATTGCACTTTTTGATGAATACAAAAAGGGGGGGGGGGGGGAGATAGGAGAATGGAGAAATAAGTCGAAAATGGGATTAACCTTGAAAGGGGGAGAAAAATCGAAGAAAATCGAAAGCATACAAAAAGAATTGGAAAAACGAAGGAGTTGAAAAATAAAAAGGAGAAGTCGAAAATAACAGGAAAAGAAAGGTGAGAAGACGTCGAAAAAGACGATGAAAAATTTGAAAATGAGAAAAGAAAAGGAGAAAAGAAAGAAGGAGTCGAAAAATCGAAGAAAATCGAAAGCATACAAAAAGAATTGGAAAAACGAAGGAGTTGAAAAATAAAAAGAAGAAGTCGAAAATAACAGGAAAAGAAAGATGAGGAGACGTCGAAAAAGACGATGAAAAATTTGAAAATGAGAAAAGAAAAGGAGAAAAGAAAGAAGGAGTCGAAAAATAAATGGGAGAAGAACTAACGAAACGGACAAAGTCGAAAACTTTGGTCTGTACACATATACATATATTTGTATTTTTGCAGATAAATCCTATTGACGAAGTTTTGTTTTGTAATCATCTAAAAGGGGGAGATTGTTGGAACATTTTGTTCCATACATAAATTAAAAGTGTTTTGATGATTAAAGTCGATAAACAAAACAAAACAACGAAGAGGCGAAGCAAAGAATCGAAGAAAACGAAGTTGCAAAAAGGCATTTTGGACATAGCTAACGTACGTAAACAAGAGTGCATAACGTACGTAAATGATTAAATATTGCGTACGTAACAGAGTGTTATTAACGTACGTAACATGTTCAAACCAAGTGAACGTTGGAGGAGTCAAAGTCAGAAAAGCATGCAACGGACATATGACGTCAGCACTGACGTATGGCTTAACGTACGTAATAGATGGTATGTTAACGTATGTAACCAAAATGACGAAACTCCCTGGACTGATTTGTGAAGAGGCTTACGTACGTAACCTGTCAAGGTTAACGTATGTAATCAAGTTTATGTACGTAATCTGGAGGATATAGCGTACGTAATGATGGTTCTGGCAGCTAACGGCTAGTTTGATGATGGAGCCTATAAATACCATTCTATGGTATTGTTTCAAGTACAACAACTTCAAGCATATGAGATAATCATCTGATATTCATATTGATATTATTGTTCTTGTAATATTGAGCTTACATTGAGTGATTGAGTGTTGTACACAAAATCATACACGAGAGGCAAAAGAAAAGATACGATTGGATTCGGTGTTATTAGGATCAAGGATCCGGCATTGTTAGAATCGCAATCGCTATCTTCGTGAGGTTTATCTAGTACCGATAGAAAGCTAGAGAGGTTGATTCCTTGTCCTAGGAAAAGGAAAATGGTTTAACTTGGACCGACACAAAGACAAGTACGAGTGGTTTATCACGGACCAATAGAAGACGTGATTATAAACGGTTATCCCTTGATCGATAGAATAGAGGTGCAGAGGTTTTTATCTTGAACCTATAGAAAATGATACCGAGAAGAGGACGTAGGCTCGTTTATAGCTGAACCTCTATAAATCCATGCATTATTTAATTTTTGCATTTTTTATGCTTCCGCAACACGGCGCAATATCCGATCTTGTACCCAACAATTGGTATGAGAGCGGTATTCCAATACACGGCTTAACATCTGAGGAGAAAAAGATCCAATGGCGTTTCAATTTGCTCCTATCGAAGGCCTTGCTCTCAACCGACCACCATTCTTTGATGGCTCAAATTATTTGACATAGAAGAAAAAGATGTCAATCTTTATTCGTGCCTACGATATAGAGATTTGGAAGATTATTTGCCTTGGCCTGAAAATTCCTCTCAAATCCGATGGTACACTCAAATCTTTCGAAGAATACGACGATGCCGATTGGAAAAATGACCATCTAAATTGTAAGGCTACTCAACTCTTATTTTGTGCCTTAAATCCGGAAGAGGTCTATCGAATATCTTCATGTGAGAGTGCAAAAGAAATATGGAAAATTCTAGAAATCACACACGAAGGAACGACTCAAGTCAAGGAGACGAAAATCAATATGCTTCTCCATGACTACGAGTTATTCATGATAAAAGGTGACGAGTCCATCACCAATATGCTCGATCGATTCTCGGTCATCACAAATGGACTTGCTAATGGAACGGCATTTGGTAAACCATTATCTAGTAGTGAAAAAGTCAAGAAAATTTTACGAACACTACCTAGCGAATGGGACGGCACCGTGACCGCAATTATGGAATCCAAAGATCTCAATACGCTTGATTTTAGTGCCCTCGTTGGTTCGCTAATTAATTATGAGATCGTGTTAAAATCACGAAGTGTCAAGCCAAAGCCGAAGGAACGATCGTTAGCCATGAAGGCTAAGATGTGGAAAAAGAAAGAAGAAATCCCGGTAGAAGAAAGCGATGAAGAAGTGACATATTATGCCAAGAATATTAATATATTCCAAACCTTATTAAACTGGAGGAAGAAGGATATCTCGAGCGAAATGAAGAAATTCGACAACTCTTGTCGACAATGTGGAAAACCAGGCTACTTCGCTAAACATTGTCGTGCTAAACCCAAAAGGAGGTCCTCGTGGCAACATGGAGCGATAAAGACGAAGACGACGACGACGAATTTATCGATCAAAATAATCTCGCTCTCATTGCCCGAAGTTCGTTCGACGACAGCGATGTCGAAAGCCAAGTAAGTACATCCTCCCGTGATAAGCTGTTTGATGCATTTGAATTATTGCATACGGATTTTCAAAACGCTTTATCCGAAATCAAATCCCTTAAGTCTAAAATTAAATCTTTGAAAATTGAAAATTCCAAAATTATCGAGAATGGAATAGTTTTTGAAATTGATCAATCAAAGTGTATTGAAAATAAAAATATTTTTAAGGATGATCTCGCTAAAATTCAAACCGAGCTTAAATCTTTGACAAAGAAATTCTCGTGCGGAAACGAGAAATTTGAACAAATGCTCGGTGTTCAAAAGTTCACTTTAAATAAAGAGGGGTTAGGATTCAAAACACGTTCGAAAAACGAATCCGTTAATTTCAAAATACCCCATTGCGAAAAGTGTTTAAAAATCGGGAATCATATTTCAAATTGTAAAAGCCCTAGACGAACGATTAAAATTAAGAAAATTTGGGTTCCTAAAGGAACAATTATTTCAAATATCGTTTACGTCTCGAAACAAAAACCAACTATCAGTTGGATCCCCAAAAATTAATTTTGATATTTTATAAATGGGGAGATAATACTTTCAGGGGGTGTATATTTTTTTTGAAAAACGGGTATTAACTCCATCCTACTCATGCATTTATTTATCATAAATTAGTATCATGCATATTTTACATTTATTGCATATTTTTATTCAATTGGTATTTTATTGCACTTTTTGATGAATACAAAAGGGGGAGAGATAGGAGAATGGAGAAATAAGTCGAAAATGGGATTGACCTTGAAAGGGGGAGAAAAATCGAAGAAAATCGAAAGCATACAAAAAGAATAGAAAAAACGAAGGAGTTGAAAAATAAAAAGGAGAGTTGAAAATAACAGGAAAAGAAAGATGAGGAGACGTCGAAAAAGATGATGAAAAATTTGAAAATGAGAAAGAAAAGGAGAAAAGAAATAAGGAGTCGAAAAATCGAAGAAAATCGAAAGCATACAAAAAGATTGGAAAAACGAAGGAGTTGAAAAATAAAAAGGAGAAGTCGAAAATAACAGGAAAAGAAAGATGAGGAAACGTCGAAAAAGACGATGAAAAATTTAAAAATGAGAAAAGAAAAGGATAAAAGAAAGAAGGAGTCGAAAAATAAATGGGAGAAAAACTAACGAAACGTACCAAGTCGAAAACTTTGGTCTGTACACATATAGATATATTTGTATTTTTGCAGATAAATCCCATTGACGAAGTTTTGTTTTGTAATCATCAAAAAGGGGGAGATTGTTAGAACATTTTGTTCCATACATAAATTAAAAGTGTTTTGATGATTAAAGTCGATAAACAAAACAAAACAACGAAGAGGCGAAGCAAAGAATCAAAGAAAACGAAGTTGCAAAAAGGCATTCTGGACATAACTAACGTACGTAAACAAGAGTGCATAACGTACGTAAATGATTGAATATTACGTACGTAACAGAGTGTTATCAACGTACATAACATGTTCAAACCAAGTGAGCGTTGGAGGAGTCAAAGTCAGAAAAGCATGCAACGGACATATGACGTCAGCACTGACGTATGGCTTAATGTACGTAATAGATGGTATGTTAACGTGTAACCAAAATGACGAAACTCCCTGGACTGATTTGTGAAGAGGCTTACGTACGTAACTTGTCAAGGTTAACGTACGTAATCAAGTTTACGTACGTAATCTGGAGGAGATAGCGTACGTAATGATGGTTCTGGCAGCTAACGGCTAGTTTGATGATGGAGCCTATAAATACCATTCTATGGTATTGTTTCAAGTACAACAACTTCAAGCATATGAGATAATCATCTGATATTCCTATTGATATTATTGTTCTTGTAATATTGAGCTTACATTGAGTGATTGAGTGTTGTACACAAAATCATACACGAGAGGCAAAAGAAAAGATACGATTGGATTCAGTGTTATTAGGATCAAGGATCCGGCATTGTTAGAATCGCAATCGCTATCTTCGTGAGGTTTATCTAGTACCGATAGAAAGCTAGAGAGGTTGATTCCTTGTCCTACGAAAAGGAAAGCGGTTTAACTTGGACCGACACAAAGAGAAGTACGAGTGGTTTATCACGGACCAATAGAAGACATGATTATAAACGGTTATCCCTCGACCGATAGAAGAGAGGTGCAAAGGTTTTTATCTTGAACCTATAGAAAATGATACCGAGAAGAGGACGTAGGCTCGTTTATAGCCGAACCTCTATAAATCCGTGCGTCATTTAATTTCTGCATTTTTTACGCTTCTGCAACACGGCGCAATATCCGATCTTGTACCCAACAATTGGTGTGAGAGCGGTACTCCAATACACGGCTTAACATCCGAGGAGAAAAAGACCCAATGGCGTTTCAATTTGCTCCTATCGAAGGCCTTGCTATCAACCGACCACCATTCTTTGATGGCTCAAATTATTTGACATGGAAGAAAAAGATGTCAATCTTTATTCGTGCCTACGATATAGAGATTTGGAAGATTATTTGCCTTGGCCCGAAAATTACTCTCAAATCCGACGGTACACTCAAATCTTTTGAAGAATACGACGATGCCGATTGGAAAAATGACCATCTAAATTGTAAGGATACTCAACTCTTATTTTGTGCCTTAAATCCGGAAGAGTTCAATCGAATATCTTCGTGTGAGAGTGCAAAAGAAATATGGAAAATTCTAGAAATCACACACGAAGGAATGACTCAAGTCAAGGAGACGAAAATCAATATGCTTCTCCATGACTACGAGTTATTCATGATGAAAGGTGACGAGGCCATCACCAATATGCTCGATCGATTCTCGGTCATCACAAATGGACTTGCTAATGGGACGGCATTTGGTAAACCATTATCTAGTAGTGAAAAAGTCAAGAAAATTTTAAGATCACTACCTAGCGAATGGGACGGCACCGTGACCGCGATTATGGAATCCAAAGATCGCAATACGCTCGATTTTAGCGCCCTCGTTGGTTCGCTAATTAATTATGAGATTGTGTTAAAATCACGAAGTGTCAAGCCAAAGCCGAAGGAACGATCGTTAGCCATGAAGGCTACGATGTGGAAAAAGAAAGACGAAATCCCGGTGGAAGAAAGCGACGAAGAAGTGGCATATTATGCCAAGAATATTAATATATTCCAAACCTTATTAAACTGGAGGAAGAAGGATATCTCGAGCGAAACGAAGAAATTCGACAACTCTTGTCGACAATGTGGAAAACCAGACTACTTCGCTAAACATTGTCGTGATAAACCCAAAAGGAGGTCCTCGTGACAACATGGAGCGATGAAGACGAAGACGACGAATTTATCGATCAAAATCGCTCTCATTGCCCGAAGTTCGTTCGACGACAGCGACGTCGAAAGCCAAGTACGTACATCCTCCCGTGATGAACTGTTTGATGCATTTGAATTATTGCATACGGATTTTCAAAACGATTTATCCGAAATCAAATCCCTTAAGTCTAAAATTAAATCTTTGAAAATTGAAAATTCCAAAATTATCGAGAAGGGAATATTTTTTGAAATCGATCATTCAAAGTGTATTGAAAATAAAAATATTTTGAAGGATGATCTCGCTAAAATTCAAACCGAGCTTAAATCTTTGACAAAGAAATTCTCGTGCGGAAACGAGAAATTTGAACAAATGCTCGGTGTTCAAAAGTTCACTTTAAATAAAGAGGGGTTAGGATTCAAAACACGTTCGAAAAACGAATCCGTTAATTTCAAAATACCCCATTGGGAAAAGTGTTTAAAAATCGGGCATCATATTTTAAATTGTAAAAGCCCTAGACGAATGATTAAAATTAAGAAAATTTGGGTTCCTAAAGGAACAATTATTTCAAATATCGTTTACGTCTCGAAATAAAAACCAACTATCGGTTGGATCCCCAAAAATTAATTTTGATATTTTATAGAGGGGGAGATAATACTTTCAGGGGGAGTATATTTTTTTTTGAAAAACGGGTATTAACTCCATCCTACTCATGCATTTATTTATCATAAATTAGTATCATGAATATTTTACATTTATTGCATATTTTAATTCAATTGGTATTTTATTGCACTTTTTGATGAATACAAAAAGGGGGAGAGATAGGAGAATGGAGAAATAAGTCGAAAATGGGATTGACCTTGAAAGGGGGAGAAAAATCGAAGAAAATCGAAAGCATACAAAAAGAATTGGAGAAACGAAGGAGTTGAAAAATAAAAAGGAGAGTTGAAAATAACAGGAAAAGAAAGATGAGGAGACGTCGAAAAAGACGATGAAAAATTTGAAAATGAGAAAGAAAAGGAGAAAAGAAATAAGGAGTCAAAAAATCGAAGAAAATCAAAAGCATACAAAAAGATTGGAAAAACGAAGGAGTTGAAAAATAAAAAGGAGAAGTCGATAATAAAGGAAAAGAAAGATGAGGAAACGTCGAAAAAGACGATGAAAAATTTGAAAATGAGAAAAGAAAAGGATAAAAGAAAGAAGGAGTCGAAAAATAAATGGGAGAAGAACTAACGAAACGTACCAAGTCGAAAACTTTGGTCTGTACACATATACATATATTTGTATTTTTGCAGATAAATCCCATTGACGAAGTTTTGTTTTGTAATCATCAAAAAGGGGGAGATTGTTGGAATATTTTGTTCCATATATAAATTAAAAGTGTTTTGATGATTAAAGTCGATAAACAAAACAAAACAACGAAGAGGCGAAGCAAAGAATCGAAGAAAACGAAGTTGCAAAAAGGCATTCTGAACATAGCTAACCTACGTAAACAAGAGTGCATAACGTACGTAAATGATTGAATATTACGTACGTAACAGAGTGTTATTAACGTACGTAACATGTTCAAACCAAGTGAACGTTGGAGGAGTCAAAGTCAGAAAAGCATGCAACGGACATTTGACGTCAGCACTGACGTATGGCTTAACGTACGTAATAGATGGTATGTTAACGTACGTAACCAAAATGACGAAACTCCCTGGACTGATTTGTGAAGAGGCTTACGTACGTAACCTGTCAAGGTTAACGTACGTAATCAAGCTTACGTACGTAATGTGGAGGAGATAATGTACGTAATGATGGTTCTGGCAGCTAACGGCTAGTTTGATGATGGAGCCTATAAATACCATTCTATGGTATTGTTTCAAGTACAACAACTTCAAGCATACGGGATAATCATCTGATATTCATATTGATATTATTGTTGTTGTAATATTGAGCTTACATTGAGTGATTGAGTGTTATACACAAAATCATACACGAGAGGTAAAAGAAAAGATACGATTGGATTCGGTGTTATTAGGATCAAGGATCCGGCATTGTTAGAATTACAATCGCTATCTTCGTGAGGATTATCTAGAACCGATAGAAAGCTAGAGAGGTTGATTCCTTGTCCTACGAAAAGGAAAATGGTTTAACTTGAACCGACACAAAGATAAGTACGAGTGGTTTATCACGGACCAATAGAAGACGTGATTGTAAACGGTTATCCCTCGACCGATAGAAGAGAGGTGCAGAGGTTTTTATCTTGAACCTATAGAAAAAGATACCGAGAAGAGGACGTAGGCTCGTTTATAGCCGAACCTCTATAAATCCGTGCGTCATTAAATTTCTACATTTTTTATGCTTCCGCAACACGGCGCAATATCCGATCTTGTACCCAACAATTGGTATCAGAGCGATACTATAATACACGGCTTAACATCCGAGGAGAAAAAGATCCAATGGCGTTTCAATTTGCTCCTGTCGAAGGCCTTGCTCTCAACCGACCACCATTCTTTGATGGCTCAAATTATTTGATATGGAAGAAAAAGATGTCAATCTTTATTCTTGCCTACGATATAGAGATTTGGAAGATTATTTGCCTTGGCCCAAAAATTCCTCTCAAATCCGACGGTACACTCAAATCTTTCGAAGAGTACGACGATGCCGATTGGAAAAATAACCATCTAAATTGTAAGGCTACTCAACTTTTATTTTGTGCCTTAAATCCGGAAGAGGTCAACCGAATCTCATCGTGTGAGAGTCCGAAAGAAATATGAAAAATTCTAGAAATCACACACGAAGGAACGACTCAAGTAAAGGAGACGAAAATCAATATGCTTCTCCATGACTACGAGTTATTCATGATGAAAGGTGATGAGTCCATCACCAATATGCTCGATCGATTCTCGGTCATCACAAATGGACTTGCTTCGTTTGGTAAACTATTATCTAGTAGTGAAAAAGTCAAGAAAATTTTAAGATCACTACCTAGCGAATGGGACGGCACTGTTACCGCGATTATGGAATCCAAAGATCTCAATACGCTCGATTTTAGCAACCTCATTGGTTCGCTAATTAATTATGAGATCGTGTTAAAATCACGAAGTGTCAAGCCAAAGCCGAAGGAACGATCGTTAGCCATGAAGGCTAAGATGTCGAAAAAGAAAGAAGAAATCCCGGTGGAAGAAAGCGACGAAGAAGCGGCATATTATGCCAAGAATATTAATAAATTCCAAACCGTATTAAACTAGAGGAAGAAGGATATCTCGAGCAAAACGAAGAAATTCGACAACTCTTGTCGACAATGTGGAAAACCAGGCCACTTCGCTAAACATTGCCGTGCTAAACCCAAAAAGGAGGTCCTCGTGGCAACATGGAGCGATGAAGACGAAGACGACGAATTTATCGATCAAAATAATCTCGCTCTCATGGTCCGAAGTTCGTTCGACGACAGCGACGTCGAAAGCCAAGTAAGTATATCGTCCCGTGATGAACTGTTTGATGCATTTGAATTATTGCATACGGATTTTCAAAACGATTTATCCGAAATCAAATCCCTTAAGTCTAAAATTAAATCTTTGGAAATTGAAAATTCCAAAATTATTGAGAAGGGAATTTTTTTGAAATTGATCATTCAAAGTGTATTGAAAATGAAAATATTTCGCTAAAATTCAAACCGAGCTTAAATCTTTGACAAAGAAATTCTCGTGCGGAAACGAGAAATTTGAACAAATGCTCGGTGTTCAAAAGTTCACTTTAAATAAAGAGGGGTTAGGATTCAAATCACGTTCGAAAAACGAATCCGTTAATTTCAAAATACCCCATTGCGAAAAGTGTTTAAAAATTGGGCATCATATTTCAAATTGTAAAAGCCCTAGACGAACGACTAAAATTAAGAAAATTTAGGTTCCTAAAGGAACAATTATTTCAAATATCGTTTACGTCTCGAAACAAAAACCAACTATCGGTTGGATCCCCAAAAATTAATTTTGATATTTTACAAAGGGGGAGATAATACTTTCAGGGGGAGTATATTTTTTTTGAAAATGGGTATTAACTCCATCCTACTCATGCATTTATTTATCATAAATTAGTATCATGCATATTTTATATTTATTGCATATTTTTATTCAATTGGTATTTTACTGCACTTTTTGATGAATACAAAAAGGGGGAGAGACAGGAGAATGGAGAAATAAGTCGAAAATGGGATTAACCTTGAAAGGGGGAGAAAAATCGAAGAAAATCGAAAGCATACAAAAAGAATTGGAAAAACGAAGGAGTTGAAAAATAAAAAGGAGAGTCGAAAATAACAGGAAAAGAAAGATGAAGAGACGTCGAAAAAGACGATGAAAAATTTGAAAATGAGAAAAGAAAAGGAGAAAAGAAAGAAGGAGTCGAAAAATCACAGAAAATCGAAAGCATACAAAAAGATTGGAAAAACGAAGGAGTTGAAAAATAAAAACGAGAAGTCGAAAATAACAGGAAAAGAAAGATGAGGAGAAGTCGAAAAAGACGATGAAAAATTTGAAAATGAGAAAAGAAAAGCAGAAAAGAAAGAAGGAGTCGAAAAATAAATGGGAGAGGAACTAACGAAACGGACAAAGTCGAAAACTTTGGTCTGTACACATATACATATATTTGTAGTTTTGCAGATAAATCCCATTGACGAAGTTTTGTTTTGTAATCATCAAAAATGGGGAGATTGTTGGAATATTTTGTTCCATACATAAATTAAAAGTGTTTTGATGATTAAAGTCGATAAACAAAACAAAACAACGAAGAGGCGAAGCAAAGAATCGAAGAAAACGAAGTTGCAAAAAGGCATTCTGGACATAGCTAACGTACGTAAACAAGAGTGCATAACGTACGTAAATGATTGAATATTACGTACGTAACAGAGTGTTATTAACGTACGTAACATGTTCAAACCAAGTGAACGTTGGAGGAGTCAAAGTCAGAAAAGCATGCAACGGACATATGACGTCAGTACTGACGTATGGCTTAACGTACGTAATAGATGGTATGTTAACGTACGTAACCAAAATGATGAAACTCCCTGGACTGATTTGTGAAGGGGCTTACGTACGTAACCTGTCAAGGTTAACGTACGTAATCAAGCTTACGTACGTAATGTGGAGGAGATAGCGTACGTAATGATGGTTCTGGCAGCTAACGGCTAGTTTGATGATGGAGCCTATAAATACCATTCTATGGTATTGTTTCAAGTACAACAACTTCAAGCATACGAGATAATCATCTGATATTCATATTGATATTATTGTTGTTGTAATATTGAGCTTACATTGAGTGATTGAGTGTTATACACAAAATCATACACGAGAGGTAAAAGAAAAGATACGATTGGATTCGGTGTTATTAGGATCGAGGATCCGGCATTGTTAGAATCGCAATCGCTATCTTCATGAGGTTTATCTAGTACCGATAGAAAGTTAGATAGATTGATTTCTTATCCTACGAAAAGGAAAACGGTTTAACTTGGACCGACATAAGGACAAGTACGAGTGGTTTATCACGGACCAATAGAAGACGTGATTGTAAACGGTTATCCCTCGACTCATTAAAGAGAGGTGCAGAGGTTTTTATCTTGAACCTATAGAAAAAGATACCGAGAAGAGGACGTAGGCTCGTTTATAGCCTAATCTCTATAAATCCGTGCGTCATTTAATTTCCGCATTTTTACGATTCCGCAACACGGCGCAATATCCGATATTGTACCCAACATTTGGAAACTTCGAACCTAAACAATTCATAACACGACTATCAACAACAATACGATTGGAAATTAAATGGAAAAATGCCCAAAAAATCCACCTACGATACATGTAATCCAACAATATTCTCAACGAGGGCGGATCGCCGCCAAAACCCTCTCGATTCTCAACATTTCCAAAAACACACCAATAATCTCGTAGGAAAAACATGTATCGAAGTAGATAATCCATACTCTACACAATTCCACCATAATTATGACTAAATCGTAGAATTTATGAAGAAACCCCCAAATCCCGAAAAATCTAGGGTTCCAGAAAATTACCTCATTCACAGACAAAGAAGACGGATTGGAGTTGTTAATTCGCACCAAAACTTCAAGGAAGATGATAGCTAGATGATTGAAGAGCCAAAGATTGCCCAAAATCGCCTAAGAGTCATCCAAGTCGCGAAGAAGAGAAAGAAGGGAGAAAAATGGACGAATTTCGGTCAGCTCTGGGTATTTAAACCAGCGCCCGATAACGTACGTAAGCCAAGAAATGCTAGTGTACGTTAGATACTTAACCTATGTAATGCGTCCTTTATTACGTATGTAAGGGAATCGCAGAGCTCTCTGCCCGGTTCCCTGAAGACACTAATGTACGCTATGAAAGAGAACTAATGTATGTTAGGAAGATCATATGACATACGTTAGGAAGACCAGTTAACGTATGTAAGAGTTCCCCAGGTAAGAATCATAGTTGTCCATCAGCTGTGCTGAAGCGACACGAAAACCGAACGCAACGATCGACAAAAAATCCAGACACTAATACAAACAGTTCGAAGTGACAAACTTAATCGCTAAAAGAAATCACGATCCTGATTACCCCAAGGTTCGGAATACGACCACGAAAGTAAATCCCTAAACTTTTAGGAAATTATAGAATGACCCGAAACGACCAAAAACCACGATACGGAAACGAACAACCGCGCCGAAGCTCACAACATGTCCAACAATATTAAACAAACTTGCACAAAACTTGAAACCGACAAGCGGAAAAGTAAATAATAAACGCAAGATCGAGTAAAGAAATTTCGAAACATGCTCGGATGCCAATATATGTAGAAGTAAACATCTTTAGAATGTGATACGGAATTGACTAGTCCGAATAAAGAAAACGAAGCAAGGATCGACGTAATTGGCCTTACAACGCGTCATGCACGTACGGCGACATTTTTAGGCAAGAAAATGGACACAAGACGTAAAAGGACCAAGCTGCCGAGCTCGACCGTGCCCCAGGACATGCTCGTGTCACACCCGTCCGGAAAGCGCGGAACGCCTGTCGGCGGAACCCGACCATGCCAGGCGACACGATCGAGTCCTACTTGCCTATAACTGCCGGAACTCACTGTCCAGACACCCGACAGTGTTCCAGGCAACACGGTCGAGTCCTGCCGACGCCTGTCGACCGCGCCGCGGCCGTGTCTCGGGACCCGATCGAGTCCCTACCGGCAGCTCCCTTATTTTATACACTTTTGTGTATTTTTGTCTTCTTTTCCTTTCTTTTTCCCTATATTATTTGTTGTTGTTATTTTTATGGTTTTATTTTGATCCTTGTCTTCATTTTTAAGATCATTTGATCTTACTTTTGATTTTTTTACTTGCTTATTGTTTTTCATTTCAAAGATCATGTGATCTTGTTATTTTAGATTCCTTAGTTGTAAGAAGACTTCACCTCCTATAAGTAGGAGTTGATTAGCCTTGTAATAATTGTATGATGAATTTGAATGTTGTGAAAGAATACACTTTGTATTTCTATCCTTGGTAAATGATTTTTACCGAAACTTGATTTTTATTCGACGCGTTTTCGAGTATTAATCCGATCGATTCTCAATAGGTCTTGAGAAGAAATCACCTTATCGAATTATAGGTCTAAGTCGATAAACCTTTGTTCTTGTTCGGTCGAATCACTTTGATCGATATTATCACTTTTTCCGATATTACTTCCATTTTTCATTTGTTCGAATTTTCATTGTCATATTCGATATTTTTCCCATAAAATACACCCAAAAACACCATACTCATAAAAAAGCCTTCCACTACGATATTCATACACACACTCCATCCGATACGTATCCACTCTTCCGGGCGAATTCATATCATAAGTGGTATCGGAGCCCAAGGTCATCTCCTTGGGCGATTTATTCAACGATTGCTTGTCGAAGAAAATATCTCTTGATTCTAGTCATCGGAAACCACACCTGAATTTCTTAATTCAGTTAAGGTTCTTGATCTTTCAGCATAATGAAGTTCAACGATATTGATTTCCTAGCCAAATTCCGCAGCATACCGGAGTTTCACGGATCTAGTAATCCAGATGCGTGTATGGATTTGATCCATGCTTGTGAGGAGCACTCGGACTTCAAGGCTGCCACGATCAACCGCCGCGTTTTGCTGGTGACAAAGCGCCTCCGCGGTAGCACCGCCGTCTGGTGGCAAAAACTGAAACAGTCCCGTTCACAACAACGTAAGCCAAAAATCAGAGATTGGCAAAAATTCATAAAACATTTCAATCGAAGGTTCAAATCATACCACCACTCGTTGTTCCCCCACCACCAGTCCTTCGACGCCCCGCCGCGGACATTCGATCAAAGATTTTTCCCCATCGAAGAATTTCTAGCGAAGTTTTTTTTGATAAAGACGATGTCCCTACCACCATTTTCAATGAAGTAGACGAGACAGAGTTTTCAACGGCACAATACAACGAAGAAGATGAGTTGAGCCGTGTTTCCCTAACTGACGAACCTGGATCTTGCTGCTTTGAGCATGGGCCAGTTGGTTGTGTTGGCCAAATTGACCAAAACGGACCAAATTATTTTAATGGTGAGGAGCATTTTAGTGTCATGGAAATTGGGCCGAATTATGAAGGGCCACCAGTATTTGATACAGAACCAGTTGACGAAGAGGAACCCATAATTGATCCCGTGTTTCCCATTTTTGATGGTGAACCCGGCGTGAAATCATTGATGCTTCCCATTTTTGATGTTGTGCCCAACGACGATCCATATCTCGATGAAAGTTGTTTTGAAGATTTTCGTCCAATTAATGATGCAGACTCCAATGAGGTGTTTTCGGTTCTTGATACGGAGCAAGAAGATGTTATGATTCCGGTGTAACACCCCGAGATAT
Source organism: Orobanche coerulescens (assembly GCA_033398695.1). Taxonomy (NCBI): domain Eukaryota; kingdom Viridiplantae; phylum Streptophyta; class Magnoliopsida; order Lamiales; family Orobanchaceae; genus Orobanche; species Orobanche coerulescens. The sequence goes on along the minus strand of CM065819.1, from coordinate 47,357,532 downwards.
TTGGAATAATTACAGCGCCGTAAACCCTTTAAGTAAGGATTTACAAGGCTAATTAAAAGGAATGTAAACATAATTCAACAGTACCACTGAAATTCAAAATACAGAACCGGTTCAACTGATCTAGGGAGTTAATTTATACAACCATATCGAAAATGACATTATTAAAACACACGTACTCGAGTACTAAAGTGAACCAAGAAGACAAATCACCATAACAATAAACATCAACCACATCACTGAGCCATCTCATCGTCATGTCGGTACTGTGGTTGTCTTCCCGCTCCTCGACTACTTGAACATCAAAACAATGTCCACCCCCGAAGGGGTTAGCAAAACAATGCTAGTACAAGTATCGCAATACATAAATCATCAATGCATAATAAAACATACAAAACGGACTTCCGTCATCGGAATCCAAGGATGTGAATCCTCACGATTCCATCAACACAATACAGGGTAATCCAACGATCCAGCGCCCTCGGTATAGATCCCCATGATGATCCCGTCGGACCAACGCATGGTGGAAAACCCATCCAACGATCCAGCGCCCTCAGCATAGATCCCCATGATGATCCCGTCGGACCAACGCATGGTGGACATTCGATCCAGCACCCTCAGCATAGATCCTCATGATCCCCTCGGATCATTTACAACACAAACAATACCATTATGCATACACATATGCAAATCAACACGTCATCAACGTATATATCATGACAACTTAAGGAATATAGTTACATGTTCAATAACACGAATAAATCGTACACATGATCAATAATGCAATATCAATAAGCTTAAAATACGATACTTGCCTCAAAGATGGCAAGAACAAATCACTCAAACGAATCTCAACACACTCGAAGGCCCTCTCCTTTGATCAACGTAGCAAGCTCGAACCTTAACAAAAGAAATAATATAGAATTTATCTTATGTCACATGAATGTCTAACAACCCGGTCTACGACCGAAAGCTCTAAAAATGCAATCTGCCTGGACTACTTAGCGTACGCTACGTACTCTACGTAACGCGCGCTAAGTTTGCCCATTAGCGTACGTAAACAGCGTAGTCTAGCATACGCTAACTACGTTCCGACAGTCCTCTCTGATCAGCCGACTGACTCGACTGATAGCATAACGTACGTTACGTACCCAACGTAGCGTACGTTACGTACCCAACGTAGCGTACGTTAACTCATTCCCGATAGCGCACGTTAATATGACTATCTTAGCGTGCGCTAACTGTGCATGGCAATTTACTACAGGGCAGAAAACTTGATCTAATGGTGATAAAACTCATGAAATCTTCAGTGTTAATACATGTCATCTCCGTGCATATCATGCTCATACGGTTTGTGAAATATCTCTACGGATTAAACGACTACAAGATACAAGGGTACGTATAATCATCACAACATCATAATTTATCTTGATTTTCGAGAAAGTATCCTAAGTTCCATTCATCCTACGTTCCAAAACGTATAATTCCATTATGTAAAACATAAGAACTTGATAATCTCCACCTACTGGTCATAATCGGTTTTGAAGATACATGAATATGCTTGGGAGTTCGAACACTAAAAAGGTTCAATGGTTTATACGATGAAGAAGTACCGAAACATCGAAAATATCCTTCTAACACATGATGTTCGACTACTTACAAATTTAACTGACTAGATAATCCCAAAACATGGTCAAAACGTCCTTCAGAATACTACTAATATTGGTGAAGAATCACCTACCTCAAGGTAGCGGAGAACACGAAGGAACTTGAAGAAATCCAACACCGAGAGCTTGAACACCAATCTCCAATGATCTACAATCTTCAACTCGGGCTAGGATGATGATATGAAGGGTTTAGGATGAAGAGAGTGACTCTCTAAGATCAAGAATTCGGATGTGGGAAGTAAAAAGTCTGAAAATATGAAAAAGGATAGTGTCCTATATATAGAAAATGGTTATTAGCGCGCGCTAGTCCATATTCATAGCGTGCGCTAACGGCTACACGAAACTTACTGACTTCACTGTACTCAGCCTTTAGCGTGCGCTATCCTCATATGAGTAGCGTGCGCTAATGCGTTGACTTGGCTTTTCCCGAAAGTCGTCCAGGTTCATCCCGACATAATCCGACCAAGATCCGCGGCCGATCTCACCTACCACCCCGTCTCAATCATATTGACCACGTATAGCGTGCACTAAGGTTCCTGCACAGCGTGCGTTATGGATCCAAATTAGCATACGCTACACTTAGTCGATAGCGTGCGCTACATGCGCAGAATCATAATTTAAATCACATTCATGAAATCATACGCCCAACAACACCGGATTATGAAATACAGAGAAAAATACTCAGATCAAAATACAACAATTACAATATCACAAGTTCCAAATACATATCAGAAATCTCGGGTATTACATCCTTCCTTCCTAAAAAGAAGTTTCGTCCCGAAACTTAAAATGAAAACAACTCTGGATATCTAGTCTTCATACTGTCCTCCATTTCCCAAGTGGCCTCTTCAGCCCCATGTCATGACCATTGTACTTTAACCAAGTGTATTGATTTATTCCTCAATTTTTTGATCCGACTATCAAGTATCTTGATTGGTCTCTCTTCGAAAGTGCCATCATTAGCTATCTCGATCTCATCGAACTCAATGATATGGCTGGGATCTGGTACATACTTTCGTAATTGGGATACGTGAAACACATTGTGAACGTGACTCAGCGATGGCGGTAAGGCCAACTGGTATGCTAAATCCCCAACTCTCTCGAGGATCTCAAATGGTCCGATATATCTCGGACTTAGCTTACCTTTCCTCCCAAAATGGAAAATTCCTCATGTAGGAGACACCTTCAGTAGTACGTGGTCCCCAATGTCGAACTCGAGAGGGAGACGACGCACATCTGCATAAGACTTCTGTCGACTCTGGGCAGTCAACAGTCTTTCTCGAATCAAAGCTATCTTCTCTTGAGTCTGAACTATCAATTCCGGTTCCGTCCCGATCAAGTCCGAAGAATCATCCCAGCACAGGGGTGATCGACATCTTCTCCCATATAAAGCTTCAAACGGTACCATCTTAATAGAAGCATGCCAACTATTGTTGTAGGTGAATTCAATCAATGTCAAGTGAACTTCCCAATCAGTCGACCAATCCAAGGCACAAGCTCTAAGCATGTCTTCTACTGTTTGTATAGTCCTTTCAGATTGACCGTCCATTTGGGGATGATAAGCCGTGCTAAAGTTGAGATCAGTCCCCAAAGCCCTGTGAACTGCCTTCCAGAAGTGCGACACGAAGCGACCATCTCGATCTAAAATAATGGTCTTCGGCGTCCCATGTAATCTGACTATCTCCGCAATAAATACTCGCGCCAATCTCTCGGGTCCCCAAGTATCTTTAATTCCTAGGAAATGAGCCGACTTGGTTAGTCGATCAACTATAACCCAAATCTTGTTCATTCCTGTTTTGGTCCTTGGCATATTGGTGATGAAATCCATCGAGATATCCTCCCACTTCCACTCAGGGATCAGAAGCATCTTTAACATTCCGGCAGGTCGCTAATGTTCAATCTTAACCTGCTGACAATTCAAACACTTCGAAACGTACTCTGCTACGTCCTTCTTCATATTTCCCCACCAGAAGTTTTGTTTAAGATCCTTATACATCTTACTGCTGCCCGGGTGGATAGAATAGGGCGCACTGTGAGCTTCCTTCAAAATTGTCCGTCTCAAATCATCATTATCGGGAACGCAAAGTCGACTCTGAAATCTCAGAACTCCATCATCTTGTATCACGAATCCTGGGTCTTTTCCTTTCTTTACTTCGTCACATAACCGAAGGATCAGAGAATCGTTCAACTGCTTAGATTTGATTTCCTCGACTAGGGACGAAGTCAGTTCCATCACATATAATTGCCCTTGGATTTCTGGTGCCCATACTTCAATCCCTTCGCGGATCAATTCTCGTTGAATGCTGGTTTGGGACGTAAGTGCTTCCAACACTCGAAGAGAAACAGGTTTTCGGCTCAATGCGTCGGCTACTACGTTTGCTTTACCCGGATGATAGAGAATTTCCAAGTCGTAATCCTTGATCAATTCCAGCCATCTTCTTTGCCTCATGTTTAATTCTTTCTGACTGAAAATGTACTTGAGACTTTTATGATCTGTAAAGATCTGACAATGAGTACCGTATAAATAATGTCGCCAAATTTTCAAGGCAAAGACCACCGCTGCTAACTCCAGATCATGAGTCGGGTAATTGACTTCGTACGGTTTTAGTTGCCGAGAAGCATAGGCAATCACCTTATCCCTTTGCATCAACACACATCCCAGACCCTGATTTGAAGCGTCGCTGTATACCATGAATCCATCAGTTCCATCTGGTAATGCTAATATAGGTGTTGTAGTCAGTCTCTTCTTAAGTTCATCAAAACCAGCCTGGCATTTCTCATCCCACGTGAACTTTTGAGTTTTCTGTAACAGCTGAGTGAGTGGACGAGCAATTTTGGAAAATCCCTCTACAAAACGGCGATAATAACCAGCAAGTCCTAAGAAGCTTCAGACTTCTTTCACGTTACTAGGAGCTTCCCATTCCAAGATTGCTTCGACTTTCTTCGGGTCCACCTGAACTCCGTCAGCTGATATCACATGCCCAAGGAAGGTTACTTCCCTAAGCCAGAACTTGCATTTGGAAAGCTTCGCATAAAGCTATTCATTTCTCAAGGTGCTCAAAACCACACGCAAATGCTCGGCATGCTCCTCTGTGTCTTTCGAATAGATCAAGATGTCATCAATGAAAACGACCACAAACTTGTCTAGGTATTCTAAGAATACCCGATTCATCAATTGCATAAATACCGCAGGAGCGTTGGTAAGTACGAATGGCATCACCACGAATTCATAGTGCCCGTACCGGGACCTAAAAGCAGATTTCGGTATATCCGATTCCTTAATTCTCAACTGATGATATCCTGATCGCAAGTAAATCTTCGAGAACACTGTTGCCCCTTGCAGTTGATCAAACAAGTCGTCGATCCGAGGTATAAGATACTTGTTCTTGATCGTCACCTTGTTTAGCTCCCTGTAATCAATACATAATCGAAGGGATCCATCTTTCTTTCAGACAAAGAGAACGGGTGCTCCCCAAGGAGAAACGCTAGGTTGAATGTAACCCTTCTGCAATAATTCCTCCAGTTGCTTCTTTAGTTCATACATCTCGGTTGGCGCCATGCGGTATGGTGCTCTGGAAATAGGAACAGCTCCAGGCTCTAATTCGATAGTGAACTCCACTTCTCTCTGCGGAGGTATCCCAGGTAGTTCGTCAGGGAATACATCTGAAAATTCATTCACAACTGGAATAGATGAGAGTTCTATTCCTTCTTCTATCTTCATGGCATAACACCAAATTCCATGACACCCCTGCTTCAGTAATTTCACTGCTTTCATCGCTTTGATCAATTTTCACGAGCTTCCTGGTCTCCATCCTCTGAATAAGTGTTCAGACCCATCATCAGCAATGATAGAAATGACCCTCTTTCGGTAATTCAGAATAGCTCCATAACGGTTGAGCCAATCGTCTCCGAGAATTAAATCGTCACCGTAGATGTCAATTACAATAAGATTCGATGGCCAATCTCTCCCTCCTATAGACACTGGAAAATCTCTAGTTTCTAGGGTTCCCATAATTTTCTCTCCGCTCGGTAATCCCACAACATAAGGTTCACAATCATACAAGCACGAGATCTTCAAACGATTAACACAGTTCAAAGATATAAAAGAATGTGTAGCTCCTGAATCGAATAAGACACTAACTGGTTGCAAAAGGATCTGAATCGTACCTGATGCAACAGCCGTGTTCTGATCGTCTGACTTCTTCATCTCGTAAATACGCGGAGGAACGGATCCAGCGCTAGATGCTTCTCTTTTCCCAGCATTCTGCTGCTGGAATCCACTTTGCTGCGTCTGGTTTACACTAGTGTCCTTCGGAACCGGTGTAGGAGTGCGAGTACCAAAATATCGAGTCGCATTTCCACAAAATGTTGCACGATTCCCTTCCTGTCCACACTCGAAATAGGTCACAGCAGGTGCGAAACAGTCACGTCGAACGTGCCCCGCTTTGCCACAGTTATAACATTTCTTTCCTGCGTCTGAAACAGTTGGTGCTGCCTGGAACTTCTTTCCGCCTCGAGAAGGATGCGGAGGCCTCTTGGATGAATGAAATGAGGACTGGCCCCTGCGGGCCCCACTACTCTTATTCTCTGTGAAGTTGCCAGCCACTTTCTGCTTCTTTGCTTCCGTTGATTTCTCTACTGCCGCCTCTTTCATATCATAGGCCAGCGCCTTGTCCTGATACTTTCGCAGGGTGGTACATTCAAATCCGGACATATATTGCTGAATCTCCGGCTTCATCCGCATGTCAAAATGGAAAATCCTCTCCGCCTCGGTCCTGACCAAGTGGCGCACATAAGTCAACTGGTGATTAAAAGCCTTAATCACGTCGGTCACAGATGCCTCTGAATTTTGTGGTGAGAAAAACTCCCGAACTCGTGCCTCTCTAACTGGGCGAGGACAATACTGCGCTTCCATAATTAATTTGAACTCCGTCCAGTCAACATTATGCTCCTCAGGTCGAATGGCCACCCACCAGTCGAAAGCCTCCCCCGTCAGAAGATACTGGGCGACCGGAACCTTTCTGTCATTGGGACAGTTAATCCCTGCAAAGATCTTCTCTAACTCCTTCAGCCAATGATCCCAAGAAAGCGTCTCAGCAGAACCGTCAAATTTTGGAGGATGCAATTTGACCACCTCAATAAGCCATCTGTCCCCCCGATTTTCCTCGTTATGCTGTTGTCCCATCACCGTCTGCATGTGATCAACAACCTGAGCAAACTGGTTTATCTGGGCAACCACCTGTTGAATCACTCCCGGCACGTTAGGATCTGCATTATTATTTGCTGATCCCTGTTGTCCTCCGGAATGGGAATCCGTTCGACTAGCGGTTATTTCTGGGGTAGACACCGAATCTTCCTGTCTCGCATTTCCACATCCGCGTCCACGACCGCATCCACGTCCACGACCTCCCCTCAACATACTGTAAACACAAATACTTAATATCCAGGACAATTTTTCTAAAAGAAAGTCCGTCAATATTCACAAGAAGGAATTAAATAAAACGGTAGTAACTGAGATTAGGAGACTTGCAACCACGGTCCACATGACGATGCTGGCTCAGCAGTGATGTTACAAACGACCCGTAAATAACGTAAACAGACCCAACTAAAACCCGACTGCCAAGATATCTATGAATCTTAGCTCCGATACCATATTCTGTAACACCCCGAAATATTCGGAATAATTACAGCGCCGTAAACCCTTTAAGTAAGGATTTACAAGGCTAATTAAAAGGAATGTAAACATAATTCAACAGTACCACTGAAATTCAAAATACATAACCGGTTCAACTGATCCAGGGAGTTAATTTATACAACCATATTGAAAATGACATTATTAAAACACACGTACTCGAGTACTAAAGTGAACCAAGAAGACAAATCACCATAAAAATAAACATCAACCACATCACTGAGCCATCTTATCGTCATGTCGGTACTGTGGTTGTCTCCCTGCTCCTCGGCTACCTGAACATCAAAACAATGTCCACCCCGAAGGGGTTAGCAAAACAATGTTAGTACAAGTATCGCAATACATAAATCATCAATGCATCATAAAACATACAAAACGTACTTCCGTCATCGGAATCCAACGATGTGAATCCTCACGATTGCATCAACACAATACAGGGTAATCCAACGATCCAGCACCCTCGGTATAGATCCCCATGATGATCCCGTCGGACCAACGCATGGTGGAAAACCCGTCCAACGATCCAGCGCCCTCATCATAGATCCCCATGATGATCCCGTCGGACCAACGCATGGTGGACATTCGATCCAGCGCCCTCAGCATAGATCCTCATGATCCCCTCGGATCATTTACAACACAAACAATACCATTATGCATACACATATGCAAATCAACATGTTCATCAACGTATATATCATGACAACTTAAGGAATATAGTCACATGTTCAATAACACGAATAAATCGTACACATGATCAATAATGCAATATCAATAAGCTTAAAATACGATACTTGCCTCAAAGATGGCAAGAACAAATCACTCCAACGAATCTCAACACACTCGAAGGCCGTCTCCTTCAATCAACGTAGCAAGCTCGAACCTTAACAAAAGAAATAATATAGAATTTATCTTATGTCACACGAATGTCTAACAACCCGGTCTACGACCGAAAGCTCTAAAAATGCAGTCTGCCTGGACTACTTAGCGTACGCTACGTACTCTACGTAACGTGCGCTAAGTCTGCCCGTTAGCATACGTAAACAGTGTAGTCTAGCGTACGCTAACTACGTTCCGACAGTCCTCTCTGATCATCCGACTGACTCGACTGATAGCATAACGTACGTTACGTACCCAACGTATTGTACGTTAACTCATTCCCGATAGTGCACGTTAATATGACTATCTTAGCGTGCGCTAACTGTGCATGGCAGTTTACTACAGGGCAGAAAACTTGATCTAATGGTGATAAAACTCATGAAATCTTCAGTGTTAAGACATGTCATCTCCGTGCATATCATGCTCATACGGTTTGTGAAAGATCTCTACGGATTAAATGACTACAAGATACAAGGGTACGTATAATCATCACAACATCATAATTTATCTTGATTTTCGAGAAAGTATCCTAAGTTCCATTCATCCTACGTTCCAAAACGTATGATTCCATTATGTAAAACATAAGAACTTGATAAGTCTCATACGGTCATAATCGGTTTTGAAGATACATGAATATGCTTGGGAGTTCGAACACTAAAAAGGTTCAATGGTTTATACGATGAAGAAGTACCGAAACATCGAAAATATCCTTCTAACACATGATGTTCGACTACTTACGAATTTAACTGACTAGATAATCCCAAAACATGGTCAAAACGTCCTTCAGAATACTACTAATATTGGTGAAGAATCACCTATCTCAAGGTAGCGGAGAACACGAAGGAACTTGAAGAAATCCAACACCGAGAGCTTGAACACCAATCTCCAATGATCTACAATCTTCAACTTGGGCTAGGATGATGATATGAAGGGTTTAGGATGAAAAGAGTGACTCTCTAAGTTCAAGAATTCGGATGTGGGAAGTAAAAAGTTTGAAAATATGAAAAAGGATGCTGTCCTATATATAGAAAATGGTTATTAGCGGGCGCTAGTCCATATTCATAGCGTGCGCTAACGGCTATACGAAACTTACTGACTTCACTGTACTCAGCCTTTAGCGTGCGCTATCCTCATATGAGTAGCGTGCGCTAACGCGTTGACTTAGGCTTTTCCCGAAAGCCGTCCAGGTTCATCCCGACATAATCCGACCAAGATCCGCGACCGATATCACCTACCACCCTGTCTCAATCATATTGACCACGTATAGCGTGCACTAAGGTTCCTGCACAGCGTGCGCTATGGATCCAAATTAGCGTACGCTACACTTAGTCGATAGCGTGTGCTACATGCGCAGAATCACAATTTAAATCACATTCATGAAATCATATGCTCAACAACACCGGATTATGAAATACGGAGAAAAATACTCAGATCAAAATGCAACAATTACAATATCACAAGTTCCAAATACATATCAGAAATCTAGGGTATTACATCCGGAACATCTATATCTTGAGCCTTACCAAGATTTTGATATGAAAGTCGACGACGAAGCATTTTTCCGAGGTCTTGAAGTGGCATCCGATGAAGAGCGACCTATTATTACTGTCGTGCTTCCCATTTCAGATGTCCAGTTATATGATGATTCATATCGTGATATCGGTATTACCTCGTAGAATAATTATTATTATTTCATTAATAATGATAGTTATTTGTTTGGTGATTTCCTGAGATCCCTTATTACCTACCGTCTCAAGATTTTGGGCCATATACGCACTGCGGATATTTTCGAAATCAAGTACGTAGAGGTTTTAGCTATTTTATCTGGAAACGACGGGAGTTCGGAATTGAGGACAATTCCCTTTAAAGGGGGAGGGAATGATACGGAATTGACTAGTCCGAATAAAGAAAACGAAGCAAGGATCGACGTAATTGGCCTTACAATGCGTCATGCACGTACGACGACATTTTTAGGCGAGAAAATGGACACAAAACGTAAAAGGACCAAGCTGCCGAGCTCGACCGTGCCCCAGGACACGCTCGTGTCACACCCGTCCGGAAAGCGCGGAACGCCTGTCGGCCGAACCCGACCGTGCCAGGCGATATGGTCGAGTCCTACTTGCCTACAACTGCCGGAACTCACTGTCCAGACACCCGACCGTGTTTCAGGCGACACGGTCGAGTCCTGCCAACGCCTTTCGACCGCGCCGCGGCCATGTCTCGGGACACGGTCGAGTCCCTGCCAACAGCTCCCTTATTTTATACACTTTTGTGTATTTTTGTCTTCTTTTCCTTTCTTTTTCCCTCTATTATTTGTTGTTATTTTTATGGTTTTATTTTGATTCTTGTCTTCATTTTTAAGATCATTTGATCTTGCTTTTGATTTCTTTACTTGCTTATTGTTTTTCATTTCAAAGATCATGTAATCTTGTTGTTTTAGATTCCTTAGTTATAAGAAGACTTCACCTCCTATAAGTAGGAGTTGATTAGCCTTGTAATAATTGTATGATGAATTTGAATGTTGTGAAAGAATACACTTTGTATTTCTATCCTTGGTAAATGATTTTTACCGAAACTTGATTTTTATTCGACGCGTTTTCGAGTATTAATTCGATCGATTCTCAATAAGTCTTGAGAAGAAATCACCTTATCGAATTATAGGTCTAATTAGATAAACCTTTGTTCTTGTTCGGTCGAACCACCTTGATCGATATTATCACTTTTTCCGATATTACTTCTATTTTTCATTTGTTCGAATTTTCATTGTCATATTCGATATTATTCCCATAAAATACACCCAAAAACACCATACTCGTAAAAAAGCCTTCCGCTACGATATTCATACACACACTCCGTACGATACGTATCCACTCTTCCGGGCGAATTCGTATCAGAATGTCAAAACGGTTACAAGCGAGTCGCTAAAAACGGGGAATACATCAAAATAGAAATTACTAAAAATAGAAAAATACGGATATTACATTCTCCCCCTCTAGAAATAAGTTTCGTCCCGAAACTTAAGAAGTAAATAATTCCGGATAATTAGCGCGCATGCTATCCTCGGTTTCCCAAGTTGCCTCCTCAACTCCATGCCTTGACCACTGAACCTTAACCAACGGAATGGTTTTATTTCGGAGTTGCTTTACACGATGCTCAAGGATCTTCACCTGCCTTTCTTCAAACGTGACGTAGTCCGCTAACTCAATATCTCCATAATCGATGATATGATCGGATCCGGAACGTACTTTTTCAACTGACAAATCTAAAACACACTATGAACGTGGCTAAGGGCTAGAGGTAACGCCAACCGATAAGCCAACTCACCGACTCGGTCTAAGATCTCAAACGGCTCGATATACCTTGGGCTAAGCTTTCCTTCTTCCTGAAATGGTAAACCCCTTTCGTCAGCGATATCTTGAGTAGAACATGATCTTCTACTTCAAACTCCAAGGGTCGACGATGAATATCATCATAGGATTTTTGTCAGCTCTGAGCAGTCAACAATCTATCTCGTATAATAGAAATCTTCTCTCTGATTTCCATCAACATGTCTGGCCCCGTTCCAACTAATTCTGAGGCCTCATCCCAACAAAATGGTGACCTACACCGTCTACCATATAATGCTTCATAAGGTGCCATTTTAATCGATGCGTGCCAACTATTATTGTAGGTAAATTCGATCAGCAACAGATGCAACTCCCAATCACTACTCCAGTCTTTATACGCACACAACATATCCTCCAACGTCTGAATCGACCGCTCCATCTGACCGTCTAACTACGGATGAAAAGAAGTACTCAACCTCAACTCAGTACCCAAAGCCTAATGGATCGATTGCCAGAAATGCAACACAAAACGGCTATCCCAATCGGATAGAATAGTCTTGGGTATACCGTGTAACCGCATTATCTCCGCTATAAACGTCCGAGCTAACCTCTCCAGTCCCCAAGTATCCTTAATACCAAGAAAATGTGCTGATTTGGTTAGTCAATCGGCAATCACCCAAATCATATTCATTCCGGTTTTCATTCTTGGCATCCCGATTATAAAAGCCATGGAAATATCTTCCCACTTCCACTCGGGAATAGGAAGTGGCTTCAACAGCCCAGCTGGTTTTTGATGCTCAATCTTGACTTGTTGGCATGTCAAACACCGTGCTACGAACTTCGTGACATCCTTCTTCATATTATTTCACCAGAAATTTCTCTTAAGGTCTTTATACATCTTACTCATTCCGGGATGGATAGAGTAAGGAGTACCATGGGCTTCTCGAAGTATTTTCTGCCTCAAGTCTAAATCATTCGGAACGCAGAGTCTCCCTTGAAATCTCAAACTGCCATCCTCATGAACCATAAAGCCGGGGGCTTTCCCTCATTCTACATCCGCCTTCAGCTGATTGATCATCGGGTTATTTATTTGCTCCCCTTTGATGTCATAAAACAAAGACAAAGTAATCTCTAGGGCACACAACTGACCATGTACATGCTGAATCCATACTTCGATTCCCTACTCAATAAACTCCTGTCGAATCTTCGCTTGTGGTGTGAGAACCTCAAGCATCTGGAGTGATATCGGTTTCTGACTCAATGCGTCTGCCACAACATTGGCTTTTCCCAAATGATAAGGGATATCTAAGTCGTAGTCCTTTATTAGTTCTAACTAACAACGCTGTCTCATGTTCAGTTCCTTCTGACTGAAATATTTCAATCTCTTATGATCGGTATAAATCTGGCAAGGAAAACTGTATATACAGTGGCGCCAGATCTTCAGTGCAGCCAACTCCAGGTCGTGAGTAGGGTAATTCATTTCGTATGATTTCAACTGCCGCGACGCAAAAGCTATAGTCCTATCATGCTGCATGAGAACGCACCCGAGTCCTTGGCCTGATGCATCACTATAAACCGAAAACCCACCGTTCCCTTGAGGCAAGGCTAACACCGACGCTATAGTCAAACGTCTTTTCAGTTGCTCGAAACTCTATTGCCTCTCATCATTCCATTCGAACTTCTCGGACTTCTGGAGTAACTGAGTAAGCGGTAGAGCAAGTTTAGAGAACCCCTTGACGAACCATCTATAATACCCAGCAAGTCCCAAAAAGCTACGAACCTCCTTCATGTTCTTAGGCGGTGCCCAATATATAACACTTCGATTTTCTGGGGATTTACACGGACCCCTTCAGCTGAAACCACATGCCCGAGAAACATAACTTCCTTCAGTCAAAACTCACACTTCGAGAACTTCGCATAGATACGTTGAGCTCTCAAAATCTCCAACACTAGTTGCAAATGCTGAGTGTGTTCCTCGTCATCACGAGAATAGACTAGGACATTATCTATAAAAATGACTACACACTTAGAGATGTTTTATAAATATCTTATTCATCAGATGCATAAATACAGCTCGCGCGTTGGTTAGCCCGAACGGCATAACCACAAACTCGTAATGCCCGTACCTCGTATGAAAAGCGGTCTTAGGGATATCGAACTCCCTCACTCGAAGCTGGTAGTACCCAGATCTCAAATCGATCTTCGAAAACACCGTAGCTCCCTGTAACTGATCAAACAAATCGTCGATACGAGGTAAAGGATATTTATTTTTAATGATCACTTTGTTCAGTTCCTGGTAATCGATACATAAATGTAGTGAACCATTTTTCTTTCTCACAAACAAGACCGGCGCACCCGAAGGCGAGGCGCTAGGTCTGATATATCCCTTCTCTAACAATTCTCTTAACTAACTCTTCAGTTCCTGCATTTCTGAAGGTGCCATACGGTACAACGCCTTAGAAATCGGGCCTGCACTCGGTTCTAAATCAACCATGAACTCAATCTCCCGCTCCGGTCGTAGTCCTGGAAAATCATCTGGAAAAACATCTGGAAACTCGTTTACCACTGGAATCAAAGAAAATTGAACTTCTCGTTCTCTACTCTCGTATCATAACACCAACATCCCATACAACCATCCCTAATGAGTTTGCCGCCTTCATAGCACTGATTAATAGTTTCTGACTCTTCCTCTGGTGTCCTACAAATGAATGCTCGGTACCATCCTAGGCCAACATTGATATACTCCTTGTGCGATAATTCATTACTGTGCCGTGTCTATCAAGCCAGTCGTCCCCGAGGATCAAATCCTCATCGACGGTATCGACAACGATTAATTCGAAGGCCACACTCTATCTACCAACATCACTGGACAGTCTCTAACCTCTCTATTTCCCACAATTCTATCCCTACTAGGCAATTTAATCACAAGTGGTTCACAAGCAGACAAACACACAATATTCAATCGACGCACACAATCGAAAGAGATGAATGAAATGAGAAGCACCAGAATCGAAAAGCACTCTAACTGGATGAGAGAGAACATGAACAGCACCTGTAGCCACAGTAGCTTTTGGACCGTTCGCTCTCCTCATCTCATAAACACGTGGCTGAACTGAACCAGCACTGGGGGATCCCTCTCTAACGGACTGACCCTGTCCTCGTCCCCGACCAAATCCCTGAGATGGCTGACCAGCTGATGACTTATGATTAACACTTGGTTCTCCAGGCGTGGAACAGATGCCTGAACCCCAAGCATATTTTCCCCCTCGGTGCAATATGCAGCTTTGTAACCCGTCTAGCAGCAACTATAGCACTTCAGAGGAGGTAGGTTACAATCACGACTGATATGGCCCTGCTGGCCACAATTAAAGCATGTCACACCCCGACTGGATACACTAGGACCAGTTTTGAAATTTCGGTTGTCTCTAGATGTACGGTGAGACTTTCCGGATGGATAGTTCACCGAATGAGATTTCTGCTGGTGGTTGTTATTACTACCCGAAAAATTTCTTGAGGTCTTATGCTTCTTACCCTTACTAGCCGTCTTCGTAGCTGCGAAGGACATATCATAGGCCAATGCTTTGCCCTGATACTCCTTCAGTGTAGTACAAGCGAACCCAGCCATGTAATGTCAAATTCTGGGCTTCATCCGCGTATCAAAATGTCGTATATTATCTCTCTCTTCTCTTACTTTCCCCTTGACATGGTTAAGTTGCTGGTTATATTCGATGATCGCCTGAGATACTGGAATGTGTTGGGTTTTGCGTGTATCTAATATAATAAAATTGAGTAAAACGCAGTGGAAAAAATTAACGAAAAACCCAAACGAGGATCTACATGCAGTAATTTAATTGATTTATAAAGAGCTCGTCGAATTACCTTAATTCGAAGAACGGATCTGAACCAGACTAGAAGCAGATGAATATCTCATTCCTCTTTGGGTGATCCACACACGAACAATTCCACAAGCCGGATTGCTAGATCCTTACGAATAATATTGATAAATAGTACAGCACAATTCCTTACTATACGGATTGTACTATTGATCAAGATCAACTAAGGGAAGAAGATCAGATGACCGACGTCGTTCTACTACTGTAAGAGGAAGAGGCCGATTTTTTTCTTCTTCTTGGAGGGGGGGGGGGGCGATTTTTCCCTTTGATTTCTTATGACAACTCCTTGTCATAGATCTCATATTTATACTAAGTAAACTCTAGATTCAAGAATATAGTATTTTCTTAGTTACCCCTCATCTTATTAAATAATACAATATATATAATATCCAATATTATATATATTACTTATTATTTAACCTCCTTATAAATATAATATCCAATATTATATTTATTATTCCCAATTGATATTTATTCCTACTTGTCTATAATTGTCGACGTATGATTTCCAAAGGCTTATATTATGTTGGCAATTATTTAATACCTTATTAAATAATAAATCATAAGCGGCCTCTAGCAAGACATTATGATTACCCAAATAATATAAGTTAATAGTCTATTAAACCTTTTAATGTGTCAAATTCCTTTGTCACACGATATCATATTTGAACTAAGTCATGGAGATTGTCATACTTATTATTTTCAAATACTTTCTCGATCTTAGGTAGACTGATTGAATCAAATGACTCTTCATTTGAGCATGGCCATGCATTTCCTTCAGTCCTACTATCTCTCTCAATGAAGAGAGGGACAAATCCCCATCTTGATTATTCATTGCCCTCTACATGACTCCCACTAATCCCGATCGCTAACCTTTATGATCACCATGTTTCAGATGACGTTGGGTTACGTCAAGGCATAGAAGTTATCATGTTAGACTCTATGATAATCTCAGGTTCAAGGATTTATTGACATACTGTTATATTGAGATTCACTTATGACATTTCCATGCAGTGATATCAATGTGGGTCTGTCCAGTATTAGTTCTCCAACCAATACCCATAAGATTGATCCGTACCATATGCATAATCATCCGATGATTATCAATCAAACTTATACTAGTATATTAATCACTTGAGTCTCTATTCAACGCGATTGTACCAGGGACATTTGAATAATCTTATTGTTTGTGAATAACTATTATTCGATTATTATAATAAAACATGCACACATTATAATAATCAACGAGAAATAAATGATATCAAATAACTTTATTTAAATGTGACAATTACAAATCTAGGCACATCGAATGTCCTAGGGCACTATTCTCAACAATCTCCCACTTGCACTAGGACCATTCACTCATGAATTTTAGTCCTATCGCTCTAGCATGCTCAACATGCTTTCCTTGTGAGAGAGGTTTGGTAAGTGGATCTGAAACATTCTCTTCCGTTGCTACTTTGCATATTGTAATATCTCCTCGTCTGACGATCTCTCTAATTAGGTGATATTTTTCTGAGTATATGTTTGGAATTATGATAGGACCTAGGCTATTTAGCTTACGCAATAGCACCATTATTGTCACAATAAAGGCTTATGGGACCCTGGATGGTCGGCACCACTCCTAGTTCGGTAATGAACTTCTTGATCCATACGGCTTTCTTAGCTGCATCCGATGCAACCAGGTACTCAGCTTCTGAAACAGAATTAGCAACCGTGCTTTGCTTGGAACTCTTCCAACTCACAACACCTCCATTCAATACAAACATATTACCAATTTGCGATTTAAAATCGTCTCTGTCGGTTTCAAAACTTACATCGGCATAACCATTTATAGCCAGCTCATTTCCCACCCCTCCATAAACTAGGAAATCATCCTTAGTCCTTCTCAAGTACTTTAGGATGGTTTTCACTGCTGTCCAGTGACTTTCACCTGGATTCGATTGGTATCGACTTGTCACGCTAAGGGCAAATGATACATCTGGTCGAGTACAATTCATGGCATACATGATCAATCCAATGGCCGAAGTGTATGGTATCTTGCTCATGCAGGCTCACTCATCAGGAGTCGAATGACTCTGAGTCTCACTCAGATGAATGCCATGTGACATTGGCAAGAGTCCTCTCTTGGAGTCTTGCATATTGAACCTCTTCAATATTTTATTAATGTAGGTATATTGACCCAGACCAATCAATCTCTTTGATCTATTTCTATAGATCTTTATCCCAAGAATGTAAGCACCTTCTCCTAAGTCTTTCATTTAGAAACAACTTCCCAACCAAGTCTTGACTGTCTGCAAGGTGGGAATGTCGTTTCCAATATGTCATCTACATATAAGACTTAGAAAACAACTATTCTCCCACTAACCTTCTTGTACACACATGGTTCATCTTCATTTTGAATGAACCCAAACTCTTTGATAGTTTCATCAAAATGAAGATTCCAGCTCCGAGAAGCCTGCTTCAACCCATAAATGGATCTTTGAAGCTTGCAAACCTTTTTAGAATTTTCTGGATGAACAAAACCTTCAAGTTTCGTGTACGCATCCTCGAGTAAGTTTCCATTAAGGAATGCTGTTTTGACATCCATTTGCCATATTTCATAATCATAGTATGCGGCAATGGCAAATAAATTCTAATTGATTTTAGCATGACTACTAGCAAAAAGGTCTCATCATAGTCAACACCATGAATCTGTCTATAACCTTTTGCCACTAGTCTAGCTTTATAAGCTTGCAGATTATCATCCATATCTTTCTTCTTTTTATAGACCTATTTGCACCCAATGGTTTTAACACCCTCAGGTGGATCTATCAAGTTCCAAACTTGATTGTCATACATAGACTGCATCTATGACTTCATGGCTTCTAGCCTTTCCTCGGACTCTGGTCCTGAAGCAGCTTCTGTATAGCTACTAGGCTCATTATCTATGAGCGATGTGTCATCATCCTCTGTTACGAGATAACCATATCTCTCAGGTTCATGTCGCATCTTATTAGATCTGCGTGGGACTTGTGTACTTTGAACGGGCTCTTCAACTGATTGTTGAGCTTGTTCGGTTTCCATCGGTGAAGCGATGTCTTCTTGTGGATCTCGAGTTTACTCGAGAATTACTCTTCTCCCACTGTCTCCTTTGGAAATAAATTCCCTTTCTAAGAATACAACATTTCGAGCAACAAACACTTTGTTCTCTGCGGGCTTATAAAAGTAATTTCCTTTAGTTTCCTTAGGATATCCCTCAAATAAACATCTTTCAGATCTGGCTGCCAGTTTGTCAAACACCTGGCACCTCACGAACGCTTCACAACCCCAGATCTTTAGAAAAGACAAGTTTGGTCTCTTACCAGTCCATTTCTCAAATTGTGTCTTTTCAACTACTTTAGATGGAACACGGTTAAGGGTGAATGCTGTTGTTTCTAAGACGTTGCCCCAAAATGATAATAGAAGCTCTGTTCGACTCATCATGGATCGAACCATTTCTAATAAAGTTCGATTCCTCCTCTCGGACACTCTGTTATGCTGAGGTGTTCCTGGAGGAGTAAGTTGTGAAACAATTCCACAACTCCTAAGATGATCATCGAATTCTTGGCTCAAGTATTCGCCACCTCGATCCGATCGAAGGGCTTTAATTGTCTTGCCAAGTTGATTCTGTACTTCATTCTGGAATATTTTGAACATTTCAAAAGATTCATGTTTATACTTCATAAGATAAACGTATCCATATCAGCTATAATCATCGGTACGTGTAATGAAGTATTGGTATCCGCCTCTGGCATGAGTGCTAAGAGGTCCGCATACATCACTATGTATTAGGCCTAATAGATCACTAGCCCTTTCTCCATTACCGGTGAAAGTATTCTTCGTCATCTTGCCTAATAAACAAGATTCGCACGTCCTATATGATTCATAGTCAAAAGAGTATCATTATGGAGCTTAGAAATGCGTTTCTTGTTTATGTGACCAAGTCGACAATGCCATAAGTAAGTCGGATTAGAATCATTGAGCTTAGGTTTCTTGAATGTAATGTTATAGACTTCCAAAGTGTCGGACTCATCTAGATCAATATTGTAAAGGCCAGTATATAACTTTGCAGTACCATAAAGCAAGTCATCAAAGAAAATACGAATAATCTTATTCTTAATAAGAAAACTGTAACATTCACAATCTAATGTAGAAACTGAAATAATATTCCTATTCATAGCAGGAACATAATAGCAATTATTCAAAACTAACAAAAGCCCATTGGGTAAAACTAGATCATAAGTTCCTACGGCTAGTGCAGCAACTCTTGCTCCATTGTCGACTCTTAGATCCACTTCCCCTTTCTTCAGTTCTCTACTGCTTCTCAACCCCTGCACATTTGTACAAATTTGAGATCCACATCTAGTATCTAATACCAGGAGTTAGAAGTAGATAAGTTAACTTCTATAACAAATATACATCTGGCAGTCTCACTACCCTTGGTACGCTTTAGCTCTTCCAAGTAAATCTTGCAATTTCTTTTCTAGTGTCCTGGTTTATTACAATGATGGCAATTTCCATCTTTGGGAGCTTTAGCCTTGAAAACCGGCCTAGTAGGGTCTTTAGATTTGGCAACTTTTGCCTTACCCTTGCCCTTGCCTTTGTTCTTAAAGGACTTCCCTTTGCTGACCATCAGCACGTGGCTTGATTTCTTCTTAATATTCTGCTCAGCCATTTTAAGCATCCCATGCAGCTCAGCAATGGACTTCTCCATCTCATTCATATTATAGTTCATAATGAACGGACCGAAACTTTCGGACAATGAGTTTAGGATCACATCCGTGGAGTGCTCCTTAGAAAGTGGAACACCAAGCCTCTCAAGATGATCAATATATCCTTTCATCTTGAGCACATGAGCACTGCAGATGTCCCCTCAACCATGTTGCAAGCATACAAGGTTTGAAAGGTCTCATACCTCTCTTGCCTAGCATGCTTCGAGAAAGTTTCCTTGAGGTGAGCATTAAGCTCATAAGCTTCCATTTCCTCCAGATTCTTCTGAAGTTCTGGACAAATGGTAGCCAACATAAGACAACTGACATCAATGGAATCATCACAATGTTTATTCCATTTGTCTTTTGTCGCTTTGTTTGAATTGTCAGCTGGCTCATCGGGAATTTCTTCCTCAAGAACATACAACTTTCTTTCTTGCTTAAGAACTATTCTCAAGCTCCGGATCCAATCCAGATAGTTGCTGCTGTTTTCTTTGAGCTTGTCCTTCTCAAGGACTGATCGCAGTGAAATGGTGGACGTGTTGTTTGATGCCATTCTATATTATCTACAAAATTAAATATACAAAGTATTTAGTCACATTATTTTATTTCTCGAAAAATACTCCCACTAAAACAAAGTACCCTCAATTTTACAACATTTGTAATTTTAGTGGGCTAGGATCCCATTTTGCACAATCCTAAACTCAGCTTTGGCATGACGCCTAGAATTGAGCTACTTTAGGTGGATAACTCTTTATCGATTACATCATATGTAACTCTTAGATTATATTCATGGGATTTGGCATCTTATGCCCAAGCATGTTATAATCCCATCTTATGCCTTAAGGTTCAAAACTCTTTTGAATTCTTAGTTCATTAAAACACATAGGTATCACCATTACCCATCCTACCTTACTAGGATAATCCGAGTGCCCAACTTTGGCATGACCCACTCAAGATGATCGAAGTCTTGATAGGTGTTTTTCAAATGAACGGCATTTAAAAAATTTAACGAGGGATTTTTATACTATGTTAATGTCTATGTTTGCTAACATACATCTAGAGATACATAACATCACATACATGCATAAATTTAAACATACATCGCATCACATGACATTTAAAGCATATGACCGTGTATAGCATGACCATAATCCTAAAGTGATTTTCATGAGCCAACATGAAAAACACAAAGGTCAATCTAAAGGGTGAAATTGGTCTTCATTGATCTTCCCAACTCCTTGGAACGTCATACACGATCAATTGGCTCCTCGAGTCTGTCCTTCCCGTCCTTCTTGTCTTCATTACATTAATGAAACTTAACACTACACTAGTAAATTAAATTACAAGAAGAGCAAACAACACATAGGCCGTAAAATAATAAACAATTTAAATAGACGACTCGCAGGCCGTAAAACCAATTATAATTAAACGACACACAGGCTATACACATACCATAAATAATTAATATAAGCATGTAATTATAGAAATTAAAATCTGTCTGACAGTCAGACTATAAATAAAATTTGAGTCATCACATGAAATTCTGGACTATAGCTGAGATGGTTGTCTGCGCGCTCTGTGCACGGGTTCGTCCGGGTTCGAAACTCGGTGGTAGCAGTTGCAACATTTTGCAACTATTATTTCCAAATTTACTTTTATGTTAAAACAGGCTTATAAGAAATGGACTACTATGAAAGCTACCAAAACAGGTCCCAACCGAGATGGTAAAGCGCCGGATTTCAAGGCAAAGGACCCGGGTTCGAATCCCGTGTTTTGCGGAAATAATTGGCCATATTTTGGAAAAAAATAATTTCTTGCCTTTTATAAAAGATCCGTGTGCAATTCAACAAACAAAACCTGCAGACCACATGGTAATACGACTGTCCGGTATCCCATCGACCAGGGATCGAATCCCTGGTATTGCATAATACCTTTTGCTAATTAAAATTGCCCGCGGGTCCAGATCCGACCCGACCCGTCTTGGAACAGATCTGTTCCAGAATAGTTCTGGATCAGAAATTCGTGAAAACAGTCCAAAAATTTTATTTTTGATGATCCGATTTAATCAAATTAAACCAGAAAAATTATTTTATAAAATCTATATTTTATAAACATAATCAAGAACATAATTTACACATAAATATGTTCTACATAAACAATTAAATTACTTTCAAGTTGGCTCCGATACCACTGTTGGGTTTTGCGTGTATCTAATACAATAAAATTGAGTAAAACACAGCGGAATAAATTAACGAAAAACCCAAACGAGGATCTACATGCAGTAATTTAATTGATTTATAAAGAATTCATCGAATTACCTTAATTCGAAGAACAGATATGAACCGGACTAGAAGCATATGAATATCTCCTTCCTCTTTGGGTGATCCACACACGAACAATTCCACAAGCCGGATTACTAGATCCTTACGAATAATATTGAAAAATAGTACAACACAAATTTCTTACTATAAGGATTGTACTATCAATCAAGATCAACTAAGGGAAGAAGATCAGATGATCTACGTCGTTCTTCTGCTGCAAGAGGAAGAGGCCGATTTTTTTCTTCTTCTTCGGGGTTTCCTTTGAGTTCTTATGACAACTCCTTGTCATGGATCTCTTATTTATACTAAGTAAACCCTAGATTCAAGAAGCTAGTATTTGCTTAGTTACCCCTCATCTTATTAAAGAATACAATATATACAATATCCAATATTATATATATTACTTATGACTTAATCTCCTTATAAATATAATATCCAATATTATATTTATTATTCCCAATTGATATTTATTCGTACTTGTATACAATTGTCGTACGTGCGACCCAAAGGCTTATATTATATTGGCAATTATTTAATACCTTATTAAATAATAAATCATAAGAAGTCTCTAGCAAGACATTATGATTACCCAAATAATATAAGTTAATAGTCCATTAAACCTTTTAATGTGTCAAATCCCTTTGTCACATGATATCATATTTGAACTAAGTCATGGAGATTGTCATACTTATTATGTTCAAATGCTTTCTCGATCTTAGGTAGACTGATTGAATCAAATGACTCTTCATTTGAGCATGACCATGCATTTCCTTAAGTCCTACTTATCGAGGGGCCCAGCAGATATCTCTCAATGAAGAGAGGGACAAATCCCCATCTTGATTATTCATTGCCCTCTACATGACTCCCACTAATCCCAATCGCTAACCTTTATGATCACCATGTTTCAGATGACGTTGGGTTAAGTCAAGGCATAACAGTTATCCTGTTGGACTCTATGATAATCTCAGGTTCAAGGAGTTATTGACAACTGCTATATTGAGATTCACTTATGACATTTCCAAACGGTGATCTCAATGTGGGTCTGTCCAGTATTAGTTCTCCAACCAATACCCATATGATTGATTCATACCATACGCATAATCACCCGATGATTATCAATCAAACTTATACTAGTATATTAATCACTTGAGTCTCTACTCAACGCGATTGTACCAGGGACATTTGAATAATCTAATTATTCGTGAATAACTATTATTCGATTATTATAATATTAAAACATGCACACATTATAATAATCAACGAGAAATAAATGATATCAAATAACTTTATTTAAATATGACAATTACAAATCTAGGCACATCGAATGTCCTAGGGGACTATTCTCAACAGAATGTCCTAGGGTTTAGCCTCATAAAAGGATTGAATTCTGGCCTCCTGAACAGGCCACGAGCAATACTCGGCCTCCATTAGTTCTTTTAACTCGTCCCATGAAACCTCATGGTCCTGAGGCGCAACGGCCTGCCACCAGCTAGTAGTGTCCCTTGTCAGAAAGTACTGTGCAATCGCCACCTTTTGTGCCTCCGGACAATTGACCGCCACAAAAACTTTGTTCATATTGTTGATCCTGTCTTCCCAGCCGATCGGGTGCGTAGCACCAATGAACTGAGGAGGGCGCCTGCGGATCGCATCGTGTAGCCATCTATCTGCCTCAGCATTCATCACAGGAGGTGGATTATTGAGCTGAACTGCTTGGGTCAGGAGTGCCATTTGGTTAGCCACTTGCTGTAATATAGTGGCCACCCCAATACCCGTATTATTCCCGGCGGAATACCCTAAACTTGTAACACCACCAATCCCCTCGGGAATATTACAGCGCCGTAGACCCTCTCCGTGAGGATCTACCAAGCTAAATACAGAAACAAGACATCACACTACATACGACATGGCTGAATAACAAACCATTTGACCGATTTGGTCTTCACCACAAACATACAACTTAAAACTTCAAATACATCTCTCGTTCAAAACTCATACCTGCACAGGGGTCAAATACACTCACAAACTCATACAACAAAAAAAACAACAGCGGAAAGAACAATACAATGAACTCCGACTAACTGCTCTCAGAACAGGCCTTCATGTGATTAGTATCATTTGTCTTCCAACATCCTTCGTACTGGTCCTGTGTTTTGTTCTCCAAGAACCTGCATGTACCTGGACGCAATACAGACATCCACCCCCTGATTACTCGGGGGTTAGCAAAATTCCACTATTTTGCTAGTGCAAGTATAAAGCGCAAATACGAGCCATACACAACATACTCCAAGAACATAATAATCGAGAACATCCAACCAGTTAAACGTAGCAAAAGACTTCCCGAGATAATTCACTTGAGCAAAATAATCAGAAGCCATGAAAGGCAGGAATAAAGTAAGTAAATAATTTGTAAAGCATGTTATAGCTCTCGGGAGTTTTTAGGGGAAAACATTTTGGGACTAAAGAGTCCTTATCTTTTCAAAAATCACTTAGGGTCATAACCCAAAGATTTACTCGGTTCTCGACAACTAGAATATAATCACGGGTCATGCGAATCCGACAATAAAATATTATTCGTACTCATCAAGTAACGAATTTCAGAGGCCTCAACTGACCCTACCTGGCGTTACACAAATACGGTTCGTACTCCTCAAGTAAGGAACTCCAGAGGCCTCGTAGGAACCTACTTAGTATACATATATACTGTTCGTACTCATCAAGTAACGAACCCTAGGGGCCCCGTCGAACCCTACCTGGTTCCATACATATACTGTTCGTACTCATCAAGTAACGAACCCCAGAGGCACCATCGGACCCTACTGGTTCCATACATATACTTTTCGTACTAATCAAGTAACGAACCCCAGAGGACCCGTCGGACCCTACCTGGTTCCACAGAACAACATAGCAATCCACAACACATATCAACAACACCACATTCACAAACCAAACATATATCAACAACACCACATTCACAATCCACAAGGAGATAAGATTCTCGGGCAACAACAAATAGCACCATCTCCTTATAAAGGAGTCAACAAACAATATCACACAAATACACACACACACACCCCTTTCCGAAAGGATATAACATTAAGTCCACTAGCGAGATAGTCGCACACAATGGTACCAGACGAAAAACAAGGCATTCTAATATACAACACTAATACAC
Organism: Orobanche coerulescens; assembly: GCA_033398695.1. Lineage (NCBI taxonomy): Eukaryota > Viridiplantae > Streptophyta > Magnoliopsida > Lamiales > Orobanchaceae > Orobanche > Orobanche coerulescens. The sequence goes on along the minus strand of CM065819.1, from coordinate 47,331,855 downwards.
ATTCTCTGACCGACACATTATTCACAAACACACGAGTTGATTTTGAAGAAAACCTTTATCGGGAATATACCGATTCTTTTGAAAGTTCATTAAAAACATTCAAATTTCACATATAGTCAATTACCAACTATTACATCTACAAAACACGAAGTGTATGGTCAAGATACTTGCCTCGATAATCGATACGGAAAACTCCAACGAACACGGCCCGAACAAAAAACCTCGAACACCTTGATTCGACGAAGAACAACCGATTAGATGATGTTACAATCACCTAAGGCCCTCCAAAGTACGTTGTAATTGAGTAGAATCAACCAAGAATCCAAACCCTAGCCTCACCCGTCCGTCTACCGCGAGAAGAGGAGAAGAAAGGGAGAAAAATGAGGTGAAAAACCCGTCCCGCGGATTATATAGCTGGCTAAACTCTTACGTACGTAATCAACCAAGGTTAACGTACGGTAACCTGTTAACGTACGTAAGGAGATACATGCTACGTACGTAAGGGTGTTCCAGAGACTTCTGCCCGATTCTCTACATATGATAATGGCCGTAACACACTGGACTTTATGGCTGTAATGAACTGTCCTTTACGGCCGTAACACACTGCAGGTTACGGCCGTAACCTGCATCATGGCAGCATAATCTATCCTGCTGGCCGGCCAGCCTCGGACGACCTCAAAATGCAACAACTCGAAAAATGCGACGTACGCTCACTGAGGATTCTTAACAACGAGCAAAAGCGCTAAACAATCATGCAATTCTGACAATCCAAAAGTAGGTAAATTCGAGCATGTAAGCGAGTACCCAAAACTTTGGGAAAATTACAAAACACCCCAAATGTCCGAAAAATCACGATACGAGACCGGATAAAGATTCCGAAGTTCTCAAAATGACCACAAATGATAAATGAACTTGTAGGAACGACAAAATAACAGTTCCGATCAAGATTAACAAGAATCGGGCCCAAATGCGGGAAAGTCGCAATAAAATGCTAATTAATCCGAAACAACATCAAAGCTCGCTCGAATGACAAAAGGTGCAAAACAAAAAATGCTCAAAATATGTCAATGAACACAAGCGAGTCGCTAGAATCAAAATTACAGAGTTGAAAAATACAGGTATTACGAAACTGGCCGACTGGTCCTGCTGACCATCGGTACTAGGATGAACTAAATTCGACAAAGTATGAGTAGTCGATCCAGCATCCGAACCGAGAGACATGGCCGCCCCACCGGCTGCGCCACATTCTCGACCGTGTCTGCATCCTCTACCGGCTGACATTCTAAAGAATAGAAAAAGAGGAAGACATAAGTACAGTTCAGAAAAATAACCGTCATGGTGACCGGTTCCCCACATTACGAAATCAGAAGACAAGACAGTAAAGCCGATAAAAAGGTAAGAGGTCTTACGAGTACCGGTCGTACTAAGATGATGGCAGCGCGATGATACTGTATTTACAACAATGTGACTAGGCCCAAAAGACCAACAACCTAGGTATCCATAAACCTAGACTCTGATACCATATTCTGTAACACTCCTGAGATATTCAGGGCATGTCACAGCATCGTGAATCCCATCTGGAACTCACAAGGATAAATTTATACAACATCCATAACAGAACACATCAAAACCATCCATCATTTATCGGATTAACCGATGAAATTCCCACGCTCCGGCACCCTTCCGATCGCATTCTTCGTACCTAAAATACATGAAACGTACTTCCCCCAAAATGGGGTTAGCCGTGGAATAGCTAGTACAAGTAATACAAACGAATTCTTACATCTTACAATATCAAAGCACATGTATCAATGGTTTTCAAAAACAAGTAAGATAATGATTTCTGAAAATGTAAAATCTACAATGTATCACAAAATACAGTTCCTCCCGATTAGCCATGGATCCAAACATGTGCGAATCCCTCTGAGGCCCCGATAGACCCTCCTGGAGTGGTTAACCCAAAAGTTCTTGGACCTAACCAAGCGTGGATCCCTCCGAAGCCCCGTCGGACCATCCCAGAGTGAACATAAACACTCTAACACTCAAATACATCACTTTGCACATTTAAGATAGTAAGTTAGTAAGAATTACTTGACTTTGAGACATGTCAACTGAAATGAGACGGTAAACGACCACCGTTGGAAGAATTTGTAAACTACGAACCTAAATGATTCGTAACACGACTATCAACAACAGTATGATTAGAAATTAATTGAAAAAATGCCCGAAAACCCCGCCTACGATACATGTATCCAACAATATTCTCAACGAGGGTGGGTCGCCACTGAAACCCTCTCAATTTTCAACATTTCCAAAAAACACACCAATAATCTTGTAGGAAAAACATGTATCGAAGTAGATAATCAATTCTCTACACAATTCCACAATAATTACGACTAAATCGGAGAATTTATGAAGAAACCCCCAAATCCCGAAAAATCTAGGGTTCCAGAAAATTACCTCATTCACAGACAAAGAAGACGGAATAGTGTTCTTAATCCGCACCAAAACTTCAAGGAAGATGATAGCCAGATGATTGAAGAGCCAAAGATTGCTCAAAATCGCCTAAGAGTCGTCCAAGTCACGGAGAAGAGAAAGAAGGGAGAAAAAAATGGACGAATTTCGGTCAACTCTGGGTATTTAAACCCAGGCCCGATAACGTATGTAAGCCAAGAAACACTAGCATACATTAGATACTTAACGTACGTAATGCGTCCTTTATTACGTACGTAAGGGAATGGCAGAGCTCTCTGCCTGGTTCCCTGAAGACCTAACGTATGCTATGAAAGAGAACTAATGTATGTTAGGAAGATCACATAACATACTTTAGGAAGACCAGTTAACATACGTAAGAGTTCCCCAGGTCAGAGTCACAGTTGTCCATCAGCTGTGCAGAAGCGATACGAAAACCAAACACAACGATCGACAAAAAGTGCAGATGCCAATACAAAGAGTTTGAAGTGACGAACTTAAGCGCTAAAAGAAAACATGATCCCGATTACCCAAAGGTTCGGAATACGACCACGAAAGTAAATTCAGTCAACTTTTAGGAAATTACAAACGACCCGAAACGACCGAAAACCACGATGCGGAAACGAACAACCGCGCCGAAGCTCACAACATGTCCAACAATATTAAACAAACTTGAACAAAACTCGAAACGATAGTTTTGCACAACAATCGCACCAAACGAACCGACAAACGGAAAAGTTACCAATAAATACAAGATCGAGTAAAGAAATTCCGAAACATGCTCGGATGCCAAAATATGCAGAATTAAACATCTTTAGAATGTCAAAACGGTTACAAGCGAGTCACTAAGAACGGAAAATATACCAAAATAGAAATTACTAAAAATCGAAAAAGTACGGATATTACATGTATTATGCATAGAGTCAAGTTACAATAGGGTTTGGCATTACCGTGACCTTAATACTTGACTAGGACATATGATTGAAGGGTTTATACATATACCATACTTACGACATAATAGTTATGGAATGATCCCATCATTTGTTTTCAATTAGGTTACGATGTAGGCCACAGGACTGGCTAGATGGTGCTTAGACTGATTGGTCCTCCGAACGCTAACTGAGACGAATTATAGAGTCGTGGCACAGGAATTGATGACAGATTATATTTAGCGTATTCTCTCTTGGTTAATACTAGACATTAGATGTCTAACTTAATTTATTGAATAAATTAAATCGATCTCGTGAATTAAATAAATTGGGTAATTAATTTACTCATATTAATTCTTAGAGATTTATTTTTAATAAAATTAAAACGTAACAAGGTTTATCTATCGGACTAGATACACGATGGTTCATTGCACGACCGAAATGAACCAACATTAATTATCTCATGTAGGCTACCCCCCTTCATTTGCCACTTAGTGATTTATCATCTCATTTTGTCATGACATGAGATATGATCAAGATTAGATGTGATAATTATGTGGGACATTTAATTATACAATTGGTGTATAATTAATGTTATGGTTTTGGCGTGAGGTGTGTGTTAGGAATATGCCCTCGAATGCCACTCAGAGGATGAGAGAGTGAGAGCATTTGTATTGTAGTTATGAATATTTTTAATAAGACAATTATTATTTCTATATTATTGTATATCACTGGCATTGTGATTTGGTATATAGAATAATAGTCCTTGCATTTGAGAGCAAACATTCTACTCCTTATGGAGATAAGGAGATAGGCACTTGAAGTGTTTAGAGCTCGAATGCTTAACTAAGTTCGCAAGTCGATAAAATTTAATTGGGCATTAAGTTTAGCCAAGATTTGTATAACATGTACTTTGACATGTAGAGTGTTTGTCTTCACTAAGAGTTAGTGGGAGCACACGTTATAGGTATGCTAATGAGATTAGTATACTCGAACACGACTCACCTCGATTCGGTCACATGGATATCACTCAGGGTTTGTCAATGACTGAATCGGAAGGTTGTGATAGGTATACGTGGACCTTTGACTTGAGGTTTCAGTAGGAGATGTGCTTTTGACATTAATTTAGTCATTAGAGTAGTTCGATCCAATCACCGATGGGTGGGGTCAACCTTGAAATGCAACTTAGTGGGCAAGTAGTAGTCTCTACTGAATACCCAGATAGAATTCTCTCCTGTAAGTGAGCAAGTAAATGTCCTATGCGGTTAATGACAAATGAGATCATAAGTCTTTGGCCAAAGCATTTAGAGCTAGTTGTATTTGATACACGAGAGCTCGATGATCTCAGTTTGTATTAACAGAAAGCATAGAGTCAAGTTACAGTAGGGTTTGACTTTACCGTGAACCTAATACTTGACCGGGACATATGATTGAAGGGTTTATACGTATATGGTATTCACGACAAAACGGTTTTGGAATGATCTTATCATTTGTTCTCAGTTAGGTTACGGTGTGGGCCACGAGACTGGCTATGTGGTGCGTGCTAACACTCATTGGATCCTCCCAATGCTAACTAAGATGAACCTACAGAGTCACGACACAGGAATTGATGATGGATTATATTTAACTTATTCTCTCTTGGTTAATATTGGACAGTGGATGTCTAATTTAATTTATTTCGATTGGGTTGTACAGGCCATTTTGAGCCTATTTATTTTACTAGAAAATTTGTATAGGATGCAATTTTTCAAATGTAAAATTTATATGTAATGACGAAGACCGGAGGAAGATCCGCTCGAGAAGACGAAGATTCAAGACCGAAGACATGTAATTAGATTACGATATTTTTGTTCTAGGAACGGTCCATGAACTGCATGTTGTTAGTTTTAGGTTGTGTATGTTTTATTGTATGACAAACAAACAAACTGACAAACCGCGCTTATAAACAGATTAATGTGCAAAGTGTAACATGTAATCGCATTAATACTCCCACTTATAAACACTAAGTTATAAAGGTTACGAGGTTTCCTACCCTCCGCCAAACTCATGGAAAATTGAAATCTAAACCGGAATATTATTCTTCCGAGTATGTCGGGGTAATATTTTTGGGGAAGGTTGATAAATTCCTAGAGTGCAGTAGATGCCTTTGGTTGTGACAAATCAAACCCCTAGAAACCGTATGGGTTGCCGGGTAAGATTCAATCATTAGACTAATAGGAGTTGACGGTTTAAACTTTGATAGTTCAGCTAGCCACAGAAACCGAATGGGTTGAGGGCAAGTGAACTAGGGATAAAAGAAGATCGAATCATCGATTAGATGGGTTGGTGTTAGACACCACTTTATAAGGAATGATAGAATAGAAACCGTATGGGTTGCCCTCTATTAAACTTTGTAAATAACTCGATCACCACTATGATGTCAACCGTGACTTCCGTATTTCACATGGGAGTGTGCAAACACCGATAAAATAGTAGGAGTTGAGTTATGAATAAAGAAAGTCCTTAAATTCTTTACTCGGATCATAATTAAACAATCACTAACGAATCTTAAATTATTCTCTGCAGTTAATAAAACTCTTAATATGACAATGAACCCACTCGCTATACTACTTGAAAATAACATCCTGACTGGTCCGAACTATGTGGACTGGCTTCGGATTATGGAAATGCTGGGATATTTCTTGGAGGCGAACATCCCAGCGGCTCCTGCAAAAACCCGAGCTAACCAGGAAGATGTCGATGCCCATGAGAAATGGGTAAAAGATGACGTAAGAGTGCGCGGGCACATGTTAGGCTCAATGACTAATGAGCTTCAACGTGCCCATGAAAAGATGACGTCTTTGAGAGCCATCTTAGCGCACCTGGTTGAGATCTATGGAGAGCATAGCCGAACTGCTAGATATGAGATATCGAAGCAATTATTCGACGCCAGGATGAAGGAAGGACAGAGGGTTGGGGACCACGTCCTCAAGATGATCTCGATGACTGAGAGATTGGAAGCTCTTGATTTTCAGATGCATGCATCTCTCCAAACTGACCTTATCCTGCAGTCATTTCCTGACTCCTTTTCTTAGTTTGTCATGAACTTCAACTGCAATGAGATTGCATGTAACTTAGCTGGGCTAATGAACAAATTGACGATTGCCTAGTCTCAGATGAAGACAAAGGGAAAGGAAGCTGCACTTGTGATTTCTTCTGGGACTTGGAAGTCAAAAAATAAGAAGAAAAAGAACAAGAAGCAGTTAGGTCCAATAGCCAAGATCGATAAGGGAAAGGGCAATGTCACAATGGTTCAAAAGAGCAAGGAGGCCAAGAAAATAGATGTATGCCTCAACTGCGGTGAGCTAGGCCACTGGAAGAGGTACTGTCAAAAGCTTGACCGTAATGCGCCTTCAAGTACGGAACTACTAGTTTTAGAAATAAATTGTTCTGTAACTGTATATTCTACTTCTTGGATACTTGATTCCGGTGCGAGTTCTCACATTTGCACAATGAATCAGGATCTGGAACGAAGTAGGAAGTTGGATTCAGGGGAGGTGATGATCACCGTCAGAAGTGGGCATAGTGTCGAGGGTTCTGATATCGGATCCCTCATGTTGGATTTAGAATCTGGTCTTATTCTTACTTTAGATGATATACTTGTTTTGCCCAAGGGGCACAAGAATATTATATCAATTCCGGTCATGGGCCGAAAGGGATTTCACTTCTTTATTGGAGATGGGTCCTGTCGGATTTATTTTAGAAATAAATTAGTTGGTACGGATATATTATTAAATGGTTTATACCATTTGAATCTAAAGAATAAAACAATTGTGAACACTATAAGTAGGAAACGTGGTAGGGATGAAACGAACCAAGCACTTAAGTAGCATCTTAGGCTTGGTCATATTAGTCAGACCAAGGTTGATAAAATGGAGAAACATGGGCTTACGGGTCCACTGGGATCGGATCCCTATCCAACTTGTGAATCTTGCCTTCAAGGCAAAATGACTAAGTTACCCTTCGCAGGGACTTTTGAAAGAGTTGCTGAAAAACTTGGATTATTCCATACCGAAGTCTATGGCCCTTTTGAAGTTGCACGAGATGGCTTTCAGTATTTCATTACATTCACTAATGACCATACCAAGTATGAGTTCATGTACTTAATGAAACATAAGTCTCAAGCTTTTGATAAATTCAAGGAATTTAAAGCCCTAGTTGAAAATCAAACAGATAACCATGTTAAGACTCTTCGGTCAGACCGAGGTGGTGAGTATATAAGTACCGAATTTGACGAGTTCTTAAAATAACTAGGAATAGTGTCACAATTCACTCTTCCAGCTACTCCACAATTAAATGGTGTATCAGAAAGAAGGAACCGAACCTTGTTGGACATGGTTCGCTCCATGCTTAACTATACTGATCTATCGATTTATCTGTGGGGTTACGCGCTCCTTACTGCTGCGCATATCTTGAACAGATGTTCTTCCAAATCCATTCCTAAGACTCCACATGAGATGTGAAGAGGTAGGAAACCAAGTCTTAATCACATTAGGATTTGGGGATGCCCTGCTTATGTCAAGAAGACTAAAGTAGAGAAATTGGAAGTTAGGTTTGTGAAAGGTCGTTTCACAGGATATCCAGGGGATTCCATGGGATATATATTCTACATGCACGAAGATCATAGGATCATCGTTGCTATACAAGCACACTTCCTGGAAGATCAGTTTATTCAGGATGGCCGGGCAGGTAGAAATATTTCTTTGGAAGAAATAAAAGAAACACCAAATGAGACACTTGTGCAAGATATTAGAACCAAACCTTCTGAAATATAAACACAACCTCGCAAGTCTAGTAAAATTTCTCAATTACCTGAGAGGTATGTCTATATGCATTAAGAGAAACTGGGTGTCCATGAGATGACAGAAAGTAGTCAAGAGAATGATCCTTCTACTTACGACCAAGCGATGGTAGATGTTGACTCCGCCAAGTGGCAAGAAGAAGCTATGGAAGCTGAGATAGACTTTAGTAGATCGTCCTAAAGGCATAGTGCCTATTGAAAACAAATGGATCTATAAAAGAAAGACTGGTGGAGATCGCAAGGTTTATACCTATAAGGCCAGGCTTGTGGCAAATGCTTATTCCCAAAGAGAATGAATCGATTACTTCGAGACCTTCTCGCCTGTAGCTATGATTAAGTCTATTCGCATGATGCTTGCCATAGCAGCCCACTTATATTATGAAATATGGCAAATGGATGTGAAAACGGCATTCCTAAATGGATTCCTCGAGGAGGAAATTTATATGGAACAGCCTAAGGGATTCATATCTCAAACTAATATTCATAAATTATGCAAACTTCAGCTTGCCATTTATGGACTGAAGCAAGCTTCGTGGAGTTGGAATCTTCGTTTTAACGAGACAGTCAAAGAGTTTAATTTTGTCCAAAATGAAGAGGAGCCCTGTATTTACAAGAAGGTTAGTGGGAGCAAAATTGCGTTCTTAATACTATATGTAGATGACATTCTACTTATAGGAAACGACGTAGAAATGCTCAGTTCTATGAAAGCTTGGCTTTCTAAAGAGTTCTCCATGAAAGACTTGGGAGAAGCTACCTACATTTTGGGTATTCGCCTCTACCGGGATAGAGCAAAAAGAATGTTAGGTCTTTCCCAAGCCCTCTACATAGAAAAGATCCTGAAAAGATTTAGGATGGAGGATTCTAAAAGAGGGTTTCTACCTATGCAACATGGTGCAAAACTTTCCTTAGAGATGTGTCCTCATAGTGAGGAAGACAGAAAGGAAATGATCAAGGTACCCCATGCTTCGGTGGTAGGTAGCCTCATATACGCTATGATTTGCACTAGACCGGACATTGCCTATGCTGTGAGTGTAGTAAGTCGGTTTCAGTCAAATCCAGGGCAGGAATATTGGACTGCTGTAAAGAACATTCGTAAGTACCTTAGGAGGACTAAAGACTTGGTTCTTACATACGGCGGTGGAGAACTTAGATGATGAGTTATACAGACTCAGATTTTTCAGGGGACATCGATGCTCAGATGTCCACATCAGGGTATATCTTCACTCTGAATGGTGGGGCAGTTTCCTGAAGAAGTGCTAAGCAAAGTTCGACTGCTATCTCTACATGTCAAGCCGAATATCAGGCAGCCACGGAGGCTGCTAAATAAGCTTTTTGGATTAAGAAGTTCACCGAGGAACTTCAAGTGGTTCTTAATGCGAAGAAGCCCATGACGCTGTTTTGTGACAACGAAGGAGCTGTTGCACAGGCTAAGGAGCCTAGGGCTCACCACAATACCAAACATATTGTGAGAAAATATTATTTTGTTAGAGAAATGGTTCAGGAAGGGAATGTTATACTGCAGAAAGTAGACACAGCAAATAACGTTGCTGATCTGCTTATCAAGCCACTATCTCAGAAGGTCTTAGAGAGACATCTGGAGAGTATGGCTATTAGATACCATGGTTTGTGGCATTGAGTGCAAGTAGGAGATTGTTAGGAATATACCCTCAAATGCCACTCACAGTATGAGAGAGTGAGAGCATTTGTATTGTAATTATGAATAGTTTTAATAAGACAATTATTATTTCTATATTATTGTATATCATTGGCATTGTGATTTGGTATATAGGATAATAGTCCTTACATTTGAGAGCAAACATTCTACTCCTTAAGGAGATAAGGAGATAGGCACTGGAAGTGTTTAGAGCTCAAATGCTTAACTAAGTTCGCAAGTCGATAAAATTTAATTGGGCATTAAGTTTAGACAAGATCTGTATAACGTGTACTTTGACATGTAGAGTGTCTGTCCTCACTAGGAGTTAGTGGGAGCACACGTTATAGGTATGCTACTGAGATTAGTATACTCGAACATGACTCACCTCGATTCGGTCACATAGATATCACTCAGGGTTTGTCAATGGCTGAATTGAAAGGTTGTGATAGGTATACATGGACCTTTGACTTGAGGCTTCAGTAGGAGATGTGCTTGTGATATTAAGTTAGTCATTAGAGTAGTTCGATCCAATCGCTGATGGGTGGGGTCAACCTTGAAATGCAACTTAGTTGGCAAATAGCAGTCTCTACTGAATACCAAGATAGAATTCTTTATCCTGTAAGTGAGATACACGATGGTTCGTTTCACGGACCGAAATGAATCAACCAATTTTTCTTCTCCCTTGCCCCCCCCCACTCACCTCACATGGTGTATTATCATCAATTTTGACTTGATGATTTATTTATTTGATGTGGGGACTTTAATTATACATGGTGTATAATTAATACTATTTTGATTCTTGGAATAATTGAGGTGTGTAATTTGTGTATTATAAACAACACCATATTTCATTCCTTGAGTAATGAGGGATCATCCGTAAGTTTGCTAAGAGTTGGAGAGAAGTTTTTATTTTTTGCTTCATCATTTCTAAGAGAAAAAGTGAAGAAAAAAATTGAGAGAAAAATAGTTTATATCACTTAGAGTGTTTGTAAAATTATAAGTAAGCTTAATATATTTTCTTCTAGCCGTGTTCTGAGAGAACAAGAAAATATAAAATATTTTTCGGTCATCTTCCGACGCGTGATACGTAGAGGCACGGTGATTTTGATGCTCGGGAATTTCCAAAAGCTTGTTCGATTGGATTCGTGTTGTGCTCGGAATCAAGAAGATATTATCAAAAGTCAACGAGGGTATGATATCCAAATTTTATCTTCATTATTTTTATATTCGTTTATACGATGCCTTATCGATCCGTTTTTGGGGTTTGGTTTTATCCGGTTGGACCGGTTTATTTTCCGCTGCATATCTCGATTTTTATCACCGAATCCCAACAGTGTGGAGTGAGTTGTTTTGTTTTGAAAAAACAACTTAATCCTCCCCATATGAAGTGTCTTGGGCGCGAGTTTCAAAGGGAGGGGGAGAGAAAATTTTCAAGCCTTTATACACTTATATTCAAAGTGTATTTTGAGTAAAATTAATTTTTATAAAATACTTAGAGTATTTATAAAATAAATATAAGCTAATTCTATCAACTTCTAGCCATATACTCAGAGTATAAGTTGATAGAACTATTTTCCAATCATCTTTCGGCGCATGATACGTAGAAGCACGGTGGTTTCGGTGCTCGAAAATTTTCTAAAGCTTGGTTCGGTTTATTCAATATTTATTCAAAGACTTCAAGGGTATGATTTCTATCATGTCTTCTTCTTCTTTATTATATATTCGATATACGATGCTTGATCGATCCTTTTAGGACTTCAATTTTTATCCGGTTAGACCGATTTTATTTTTTCGCTACGTAACTCGATTTTAATTACCAAATCCCAACAGTGGTACCGGAGCGTAGGTCTATGCGATCGAATATTCTATATTTGCATTTGGAATGCTCGGTTGTATGATTATATGATTTAGAATCATAGTTGTTTTAATCATTAATGTTTAATTGTTCATCTAAAAATTTATTTTTCATGAATTTATGTTATAATATAAATCTATTTTTTGAAAAACTAATTTATATGTGTAATATAAAATTAAAAAAAATATTATTTTGGATTCGGGATGAAAAACAAGAAATAAAAAGAGGTCGAACCGTGACTCGGAGGCTGCCGGATGGTCACGGCCGTGGCCCGCGGCATTATCATGCACTCGGCGGGCGGTGGCGCTCTTTGCTGTACTCAACAGCAAGCCTGAGAGGAACTGGTCTTCTCGGCCAAGGCCCGGCTGTGAAGCCGGGTTGCGGGCTGGGCTCGGGACGTTTTGTTTTCGAGTCCGTATTTTAATATTTATGTTCGATAAAATTAATTTCTCACAAATTAAATTTAATTTAATTTGTCTAAAATATAAATATGGTATTTTTATTTTTCAGGGAATTAGTTTAATAAAATATTTATTTTTATCCGAAACAAGTTAAAATTAATAGTTGTGTGAATTAATTGGATTAATTCTTATGGATGGATTAATTTTATATTGATTGGTTCAATATTTAGATTAATTTTTTATGCCACTAATCTTAATGTGATTGTTGTATTATTATTTTAATGGTGATGTAGTTTCTGGACTTAGTTTATAAATCTTTATTCGATGGGGTTGTAATGGTCATTTTGAGTCAATTTTTTTTAGTAAATTTGTACAGGATGCAAATTTTTATAAATGTAATAAATTAGCTATGACGAATAGCTGAGGACAACCCGCCATGAAGATGAAGATTCAAGACTTGTAATTTGATTACTTGTAATTTCCTTTTTATCGATTCGATGATGACTCGGCAATTAGGAATGGTCCACGTACAACATGTTGATAGATTTAGGTTGTGTATGTTTTTCATATTATATGACAGATAAATAAACCGACAAACTGCGATTATAAAATAATTAAAATGCAAAGTGTAACATATAATCGCGTAATTCTCCTACTTACAAACACTAGTTATAAAAGTTACGAGGTTTCATATCCTCCGTCAAACTCATGGAAAATTAAAATATAAACCGAAATATTATTCTTTCGAGTATGTCGGGGTAATATTTTTGGAGAATGTTGATAAATTCCTAGAGTGCATTAGATGTCTTCGAATGTGACAAATCAGGCTCCTTGAAACCGTATGGGCTGCCGGGTGAGATTCAGTTGTCAGACTGATAGGAATTGATGGTTTAAACTTAGATACTCCAGCGAGCCATAGAAACCATATGGGTTAAGGGCAAGTGAACCAAGGGTAAAAGAAGATCGAATCATCCATTAGATGGGTTGGTGTTAGACACCATTTTATAAATAATAATAGAATGTTAACCATATGGGTTTTCCTCTATTAAACTTTGTAAAGAAATCCATCACCCCTATGAAGTCAACCATGACTTTCGAATTCGACAGGGAAGTGTGTAATGCCAATAAAATAGTGGGATCCGAGTTTTGAATAAAGAAAGTCCTTAAATTCTTTACTAGGATCATCATTCAACAATCACTAACGAATCTTAAATTATTCTAAAGTTAACAATCGAAAAACCTCATAAAATGACAATGAACCCACTCACAATTCTACTTGAAAAGAACACTCTTCCTCGACCAAACTTTGTGGACTGGATCCGCAATCTGAGGATAGTCCTCAGTATGGAAACACTGGGTTACATCTTGGAGGCGGATATCCCACCGGCTCCTGCAAGGACCAGGGCTAGTCAGGAAGATGTTGATGTCCATGACAAATGAGTTAAATATGATGTCAGGGTTCGAGGTTTAATGATGAACTCAATTACCAACGAGCTTCAAAGGGCCCATGAGAACATGCCCCCTGTAAGGGAGATTATGTCACATCTTATTGAGCTCTATGGGGAGCACAACCGAACTGCTCGGTATGAGATATCAAAGTAGTTGTTTGGTTCTTAGATGAAGGAAGGTGAGAAAGTTGCGGATCATGTCCTCAACATGATATCCATGATAGAGAGATTGGAGGCTCTTGATTTCAGGATGCATGCTTCTCTCCAAACCAACCTTATCCTACAATCACTTCCTAATTCCTTCTCTCACTTTGTAATGAATTTCAACTACAATGAAATTGCTTGCAACTTAGCTGGTCTAGTGAACAAGCTGAGGGCTGCTCTTTCAATTTATTCTGGGCCATGGAGGTCCAAGAACAATAGAAGAAGAGCAAAAGTAATTCAATCCCAAAGGTGGGTACAAAAAGAAAAGGGCAAGACCCCAATGATTCCAAAGAGTAAGGGGGCCAAGACATATATGCTTGCCTGAACTGCGGTGTGCTAGGCCACTTGAGGAGGCACTGTCCGAAACTTGACCACAATGCGGCTTTAGGTTCAGAACTACTAGTTTTGGAAATGAATTATTATGTAACCTTTTAATCCACTTCTTTGATACTTGATTCTGGTGCAAGTTCTCATATATGTACAATGAATCAGAATCTGGAATGAAGTAGAAAGCTTGGAGCTGGGGAAGTGATGGTGACAGTCGACAGTGGGCATAGTGTCGAGGCTACTGACATCAGATCACTTATGTTGGATTAAGAATTCGATTTTATTATTACTTTAGATGATGTACTTGTTTGCCCAATGGGCACAAAAACATTGTATTAATTCTAGTCATGGACTGTAAAGGATATCATTTCTTTATTGGAGATGGATCCCGTCGTATTTATTTTCGAAAAAATTGGTTGGTACAACAACATTACTAAATGGTTTATACCATTTAAATCTAAAGAATAAAACTATTGTAAACACTATAACTAGGAAGCGTGGTAGGGATGAAACAAACCAAGCACTTAAGTGGCACCTTAGACTTAGTCATGTTGGTCAGACCAAGATTCATAAAATAGATAAAGATGGAGTTATGGGTCCATTGGGATCGGATCCCTATACAACTTGTGAATCTTGTCTTCGAGGCAAAATGACTAAGTCACCCTTCACATGGGACTTTTGAAAGAGCTGCTGAAAAACTTGGATTAATCCATACCGACGTATGTGGCCCTTTTGTAGTGGTGTGAGACGGATTTCAATATTTCATTACTAGAGATGTTAAATGGGCTAGCCCTAGCAGTTCCGGGCTAGCCCTAGCGGGCTTCGGGCTAAACGGTCCGGGCCAAAAAAGCCCGAATTTAAATGGACTAGGAAATATCAGCACTAACCCTAACGGGCTTCGGGCTAAACGGGCTAAACGGGCTAAATATTTAAAAAATCTATTTTTTTATATTTTATAAGTCATAAACAAAAAAGAAACAGTAGCAATATATTTTATATATATAGTAAAAAATATACTATAATAAATATAACAAAAAATACACTTATATATATATACACACACACACATTATATTAACAAATACAGTAATAATATATATTATATATAATATTAATATATATATATATAATATTAATATATGTTATATAAATATAGTATTACTCTAAGTTGATAAATATATATATATATATATATCGAGCTTCGGGCTAGCCCTAACGGGCTTCGGGCTAAACGATATGGGTTTTTTGGCGGGTTAAACGGGCCATCCCACCGGTCCTGAGCCCGTTTAACATCTCTATTCATTACATTAAGTAATGACCATACTAGGTATGTGTTCGTATGCTTAATAAAACATAAACCCGAAGCCTTAGAAAAACTCAAGGAATTTAAGGCCCTAGTTCAAAACCAAACCGGTCATCATATCAAATCAGTTAGGTCGGACCAAGGTGGTGAATATATGAGTACCGAGTTTGATGAGTTCTTAAAAGAACTGGGGATAATGTCACAGTTCACTCCTCCAGCAACTCCATAATTAAATGTTGTGTCAGAAGGAAGGAATGGAACCGTGTTGGACATGGTTCGCTCCATGCTTAACTATACTGATCTACTGATTTACCTGTGTGACTATGTTCTCCTTACTACTGCTCATATCTTAAAAAGATGCCCTTCCAAATCCATTCCTAAGACTCCACATGAGATGTGGAAAGGTAGGAAACCAAGTCTTAATCATATTAGGATTTGGGGATGTTCCACTTATGTCAAGAAGACTAAAACAGAGAAATTGGAAGCTAGGTATGTGAACGGTCATTTCATAGGACATACAGGGATATTTATTATACATGCCTGAAGATCATAGGATCATTGTTTCTTTACAAGCACACTTCATTAAAGATGAGTTCATTCAGGAAAGAGGCATATGTAGAAATATTTCGTTAGAAGAAATAAAAGAAACATCCAATGAGACACCTGTACAAGAAATCGGAACAAAATATTCTGAAATACAAACACAACCTCGTAGGTCTAGTGGAGCTTCTCATTTACCTGAGAGGTATGGCTATCTGCATCAAGAGGAACTAGGTCCTCATGAGTTGACGGAAAATAGCCAAGAGAATGAGCCTTATGCTTATGACCAGGCGATGGTAGATGTGTACTCCATGAAGTGGCAAGAGGATATGGAAGCTGAGATAGACTCTATGCATGCAAATCAGGTCTCGACTCTACTGGAGATGCATATTGCCTATTGGGAATAAATGGAGCTACAAGAGAAAAACTGATGGAGATGGCAAGGTTGATACCTATAGGGCCAAGATTATGGTGAATGGTTATTCCCAATGAGAGGGAATGAATTACTTCGAGACCTTTCACATATGGTCATGGTAAAGTCTATTCGCATGATGGTCGCCATAATATCCCATTTTGATTATGAAATGTGGCAAATGGATGTGAAAACAATGTTCCTAAATAGATACCTCGAGGAGGAGATCAATATGGAGCACCCTAAGGGATCCATATCTGATGCCAATATCTCTAAAATATGCAAGCTTCACCATGACATTTATGGACTGAAGCAAACTTCATGAAGTTAGAATCTTCGTTTTGATGAGACAGTCAAAGAGTTTATTTTGTCAAGAATGAAGAAGATCTATGTATTTATAGAACGTTAATAGGAGCAAAATTGCGTTCTTAGTACTATATGTGGATGGCATTATACTTATAGGAAATGACGTAGGAATACTTAGTTCTGTGAAAGCTTACCTTTCTAATAAGTTCTCAATAAATGACTTGGAAGAAGCCACTTATATTCTTGGTATTCGTCTCTACCGGTGTAACACCCCGAGATATTCGGAATAATTACAGCGCCGTAAACCCTTTAAGTAAGGATTTACAAGGCTAATTTAAAAGAATTGTAAATATAATCCAATCGTACAACTGAAGTTCAAATACAGATTTGATTCGACCGAACAAATGAGTTAACTTATACAACCATATCGAAATGACATTATTAAAACAGACGTACTCGAGTACTAAATGAACCAAGAAGACAAATCACAATAACAATAAACATCAACCACATCACTGAGCCATTTCATCGTCCGCCGATGCTGTGGTTGCTTCCCGCTCCTCGGCTACGAACATCAAAACAATGTCCACCCCGAAGAAATTAGCAAAACAATGCTAGTACAAGTATCATAATACATAAATCATCAGTGCATCATAAAACATGCAAAACGGACTTCCGTCACCGGAATCCAACGATGCGAATCCTCACGTTTCCATCAACACAGTACAGGGTAATCCAGCGATCCAGCGCCCTTGGTATAGATCCCCATGATGATCCCGTCGGACCAACGCATGGTGGAAAACCCGTCCAACGATCCAGCGCCCTCAGCATAGATCCCCATGATGATCCCGTCGGACCAACGCATGGTGGACATTCGATCTAGCGCCCTCAGCATAGATCCTCATGATCCCCTCGGATCATTTACACCATAAATCAATCAATTATGCACACATATATGAATTTCAATATGTTCATCAATACGAACCATTAACAACGAATACCACGAGAAATTACAGAAATACATATCATATTCGACAATACGAACAAAACCACAAGCATGATCCAAGTTTCAATATAAATCGAACTCGACATATGATACTTGCCTCGAAAATGGCAAGAATGGAAATACTCCAACAAATGGCACGCGTCCGTATGCCGCCGCCCCTCGATCGTCCCCTATGCAAGGCTCGGACCTAAGAAATAATAAAGAATTCCCCTCAAGTCATACGAATGTCTAATAATCCGGTTAACGACCGCAAGCTCTAAAAATGAATTCTGCCTGAACTACTTAGCGCGCGCTACGTACTATACGTAACGTGCGCTAAGCCTGCCTGTTAACGTACGCAAATGACCAGGTTTAGCGTGCGCTAGCTGTATCTTGTGATCTTCTCGAACGATCGCCCTGCCTGATGATATAGCGTACGTTACGTATCCAACGTAGCGCACGTTACTCGTTCCCGATAGCGCACGTTAATATATACATCTTAGCGTGCGCTAATCGTGCATGGAAGTCACTACTGGGTAAAACTTGAGCTAAAAGTGATGAAAACTCATGAAATCCTCAGTGTTAATACAAGCCATCTCAGTGTATATCATGCTCATACGGTTTGTTACTGATTACATGACTACAAGATACAAGGGTACGTATAATCATCACAACACCATAATTCATCTTTGATCTTCAAGAAACATCCTAAGTCTAATCCATTTCATGTCCCAAACGTATGATTCTATCATGTCAAAACATAAGAACTTGATGTTCTCCCCATACCGGTCATAAACAGTTTTGAAGATACATGAATACGTTTAGGAGTCCAACACTAAAAAGGTTCAAAGGATTATACGATGAATAAGTGCCGAAACGTCGAAAATATCCTTCTAACACATGATGATCGACTATTAATGAATCTAACTGACTAGACAAGCATAATCAAACGTCCTTAGAACACTACTAATATTGGTGAAGAATCACCTACCTCAAAGTAGTGAAGAACAAGCAGGAAATCGAAGCAATCCAACGTCGAAGGCTTGAACACCAATCCTCAATGATCTACAATCTTCAACACGAGCTGGGATGCTGATGGGAAGTGTTTAAGATGTAGAGAGTAATACTATAAGTATAAGTATTCGGATGTTGGAAGAGAAAAGACTGAAAATAAGGATGCTGTCCTATTTATAGAAAATGGTTATTAGCGCGCGCTAGTCCATACTCGTAGCATGCGCTAACGTCTTACTGACTTCACTGTACTCAGCACTTAGCGTGCGCTATTCACATGCCAGTAGCGTGCGCTAAGGCGTTGACTTGGCTTTTCCCGAAAGCCGTCCAGGTTTATCCCGACACAATCCGACCAAGATCCCCGGCCTGATCTCACCTGCCACACGGCTCAATCAAATTGACCACGCATAGCGTGCGCTAACGTTCCTTTGTAGCGTGCGCTATGGATCCATGTTAGCGTACGCTACACATAGTCGATAGCGTGCGCTACATGCGCAGAATCACAATTTTCATATCAGATTCATGAAATCATACGCTCAACAACATCGGACTATGAGATACGGAGAAATAATACTCAGATTAAAGTGCAACAATTACAATATCACAAGTTCCCAAATATATATCAGAAATCTAGGGTATTACATCCTTCCTCCCTAAAAAGAAGTTTCGTCCCGAAACTTAAGATGAAAATAACTCCGGATATCTAGCCTTTATATTGTCCTCTATTTCCCAAGTGGCCTCTTCAGTTCCATGTCGTGACCATTGTACTTTAACCAAGTGTATTGGTTTATTCCTCAATTGTTTGATCCGACTCTCAAGTATCTTGATTGGTCTCTCTTCGAAGGTGCCATCATTAGCTATCTCGATCTCGTCGAAATCAATGACGTGACTGGGGTCCGGTACATACTTCCGCAATTGGGATACGTGAAACACATTGTGAACGTGACTCAGTGATGGTGGTAAAGCCAACCTGTATGCTAAATCTCCAACTCTCTCTAGGACCTCATATGGCCCGATATATCTCGGACTTAGCTTACCTTTCCTCCCAAAACGGAAAATCCCTCGTGTAGGAGACACCTTCAATAGTACATGGTCCCCGACGTCGAACTCTAGAGGGCGACGACGTACGTCTGCATAAGACTTCTGTCGACTCTGG
Organism: Orobanche coerulescens; assembly: GCA_033398695.1. NCBI lineage: Eukaryota > Viridiplantae > Streptophyta > Magnoliopsida > Lamiales > Orobanchaceae > Orobanche > Orobanche coerulescens. The sequence goes on along the minus strand of CM065819.1, from coordinate 47,312,013 downwards.
GCAGTCAACAGTCTTTCCCGAATCAAAGCTATCTTCTCTTGAGTCTGAACTATCAATTTCGGTTCTGTCCCGATCAAGTCCGAAGAATCATCCCAGCACAGGGGTGATCGACATCTTCTCCCATACAAAGCTTCAAATGGTGCCATCTTGATAGAAGCATGCCAACTATTATTGTAGGTGAATTCAATAAATGGCAAATGAACTTCCCAATCAGTTGACCAATCCAAAGCACAGGCTCTAAGCATGTCTTCTACTGTTTGTATAGTCCTTTCGGACTGACCGTCCGTTTGGGGATGATAAGCCGTGCTAAAGTTGAGCTCAGTCCCCAAAGCCCTGTGAACTGCCTTCCAGAAGTGCGACACGAAGCGACCATCTCGATACGAAATAATGGTCTTCGGCGTCCCATGCAATCTGACTATCTCTGTAATAAATACTCGCGCCAATCTCTCGGGTCCCCATGTATCTTTAATTCCTAGGAAATGAGCCGACTTGGTTAGTCGATCAACTATAACCCAAATCATGTTGATTCCCGTTCTAGTCCTTGGCATACTGGTGATGAAATCCATCGAGATATCCTCCCACTTCCACTCAGGGATCGGAAGCGGCTTTAACATTCCGGCAGGTCGCTGATGTTCAATCTTAACCTGCTGACAAGTCAAACACTTCGAAACGTACTCTGCTACGTCCTTCTTCATATTCCCCCACCAGAAGTTTTGTTTAAGATCTTTATACATTTTACTGCTGCCCGGGTGAATAGAATAGGGCGCGCTGTGAGCTTCCTTCAGAATTGTCCGTCTCAAACCATCATCGTCGGGAACGCAAAATCGACTCTGAAATCTCAGAACTCCATCATCTTGAATCACGAATCCTGGGGCCTTTCCTTTCTTTACTTCGTCACATAACCGAAGGATCAGAGAATCGTTCAACTGCTTAGATTTGATCTCCTCGACTAGTGATGAAGTCAGTTCCATCACATATAGTTGCCCTTGGATTCCTGGTGCCCATACTTCAATCCCTTCGCGAATCAGTTCCCGCTGAATGCTGGTTTGGGATGTAAGTGCTTCCAACACTCGAAGAGAAATAGGTTTACGGCTCAAAGCATCGGCTACTACGTTTGCTTCCCCTGATGATAGAGAATCTCCAAGTCGTAATCCTTGATCAATTACAGCCACCTTCTCTGCCTCATGTTTAATTCTTTCTGACTGAAAATGTATTTGAGGCTCTTATGATCTGTAAAGATCTGACAACGAGTGCCGTACAAATAATGTCGCCAAATTTTCAAGGCAAAGACCACAGCTGCTAGCTCCAGATCATGAGTCGGGTAATTAACCTCATACGGTTTCAATTGCCGAGAAGCATAGGCAATCACCTTATCCTTTTGCATCAACACACATCCCAGGACCACGATTTGAAGCGTCAGATACCATGAATCCATCAGTTCCCTCTGGTAGCGCTAATATAGGTGCTGTCGTCAGTCTCCTCTTAAGTTCGTCAAAACCAGCCTGGCACTTCTCATCCCACGTGAACTTTTGAGTTTTCTGCAACAGCTGAGTGAGCGGACGAGCAATTTTGGAAAATCCCTCTACAAAGCGGCGATAATATCCAGCAAGTCCTAGGAAACTCCGGACTTTTTTCACGTTACTAGGAACTTCCCATTCCAAGATTGCTTCGACTTTCTTCGGGTCCACTTGAACTCCGTCAGCTGATATCACATGCCCAAGGAAAGTTACTTCCCTAAGCCAGAACTCGCATTTGGAAAGCTTTGCATATAGCTGTTCCTTCCTCAAGGTGCTCAAAACCACACAAAAATGTTCAGCATGCTCCTCTGCGTCCTTCGAATATATCAAGATGTCATCAATGAAGACGACCACAAATTTATCCAAGTATTCTAAGAATACCCGATTCATCAATTGCATGAATACCGCAGGAGCATTGGTAAGTCCAAATGGCATCACTACAAATTCATAATGCCCGTACCGGGACCTGAAAGCAGACTTCGGTACATCCGATTCCTTAATTCTTAACTGATGGTATCCTGATCGCAAGTCAATCTTCGAGAATACCCTTGCCCCTTGCAGTTGATCAAACAAGTCGTCGATCCGAGGTATAGGATACTTATTCTTGATCGTCATCTTGTTGAGCTCCCTGTAATCAATACACAGTCGGAGGGATCCGTCTTTCTTCCGGACAAAGAGAACGGGCGCTCCCCAAGGAGAAACGCTAGGTTGAATATAACCCTTCTGTGACAATTCCTCCAGTTGCTTCTTGAGTTCATACATCTCGGTTGGCGCCATGCGGTATGGTGCTCTGGAAATAGGAGCGGCTCCAGGCTCTAATTCGATAGTGAATTCCACCTCTCTCTGTAGAGGTAACCCAGGTAGTTCGTCAGGGAATACGTCGGAGAATTCATTCACAACTGGAATCGATGAGAGCTCTATTCCTTCCTCTTTCCTCATGGCATAGCACCAAAGTCCATGACATCCCTGCTTCAGTAATTTCACGGCTTTCATTGCTTTGACCAATTTTCACGAGCTTCCCAGTCTCCATCCTCGGAATAAGTGTTCAGATCTGTCATCAGCAATGATAGAAATAACTCTCTTTCGGTAATTCAGAACAGCTCCATAACGGTTGAGCCAATCGTCTCCGAGAATTAAATCGTCACCGTAGATGTCAACTATAATAAGATTCGATATCCAATCTCTCCCTCCTATAGATACTAGAAAATCCCTAGCTTCTAGGGTTCCCACAATTTTCTCTCCGCTCGGTAAACCCACAACATAAGGTTCACAATTATACAAGCACGAGATTTTCAAACGATTAACACAGTTCAAAGATATAAAAGAATGCGTAGCTCCCGAATCGAACAAGACACTAACTGGTTGCAAAAGGATCTGAATCGTACCTGATGCAACAGCTGTGTTTTGATCCTCCTTCTTCATCTCGTAAATACGCGGAGGAACGGACCCAGCGCTGGATGCCTCTCTCTTCCCAACATTCTGCTGCGGGAAACCGCTCTGCTGCGTCTCGTTTATACTAGTGTCCTTCGGAACCGGTACAGGAGTGCGAGTGCCAAAAGATCTAGTCGCATTCCCACAAAATGTTGCGCGATGTCCTTGCTGTCCACACTCGAAACAGGTCACAAGCGGCGAAAGCGATCACGTCGAATATGCCCCGCTTTGCCACAGTTATAACATTTCTTCCCTGCGTCTGAAACGGTAGGTGCTGCCTGGAACTTCTTTCCTCCTCGAGAAGGATGCGGAGGCCTCCTGGATGAATGAAAAGAGGACTGGCCCCTGCGAGGCCCACTACTCTTATTCTCCGTGAAGTTGCCAGCCACTCTCTGCTTCTTTGCTTCCGTCGATTTCTCTACTGCTGCCTCCTTCATATCATAGGCCAACGCCTTGTCCTGATACTGTCGTAAAGTGGTACATTCAAATCCGGACATATATTGCTGAATTTCCGGCTTCATTCGCATGTCAAAATGAAAAATATTCTACGCCTCGGTCCTGACCAAGTGGCGCACATAAGTCAGCTGGTGATTAAAAGTCTTAATCACGTCCGTCACAGATGCTTCTAAATTTTGTGGTGAGAAAAACTCCCGAACTCGGGCCTCTCTAACTGGGTGAGGACAATACTGCGCTTCCATCATTAATTTGAATTCCGTCCAGTCAACATTATGCTCCTCCGGTCGAATGGCCTCCCACCGAAAGCCTCCTGTCGAAGATACCGGGCAGGAACCTTTCTGTCGTTGGGACAGCTTAATCCCCGCAAAATCTTTTCTAATTCCTTCACCGGTGATCCCAAGAAAGCGTCTCAAACAGAACCGTCAAATTTCGGAGGATGCAATTTGATCAACTCAATAAGCCATTTATCTCCTCGATTATCCACGTTATGCTGCTGTCCCATCGCCGTCTGCATGCGATCCACAACTTGAGCAAACTGGTTTATCTGGGCAACCACCTGCTGAAGCACTCCCGGCACGTTAGGATCTGCATTATTATTTGCTGATCCCTGTTGTCCCCCGGAATGGGAATCCGTTCGGCTAGCGGTTATTTCTGGGGTAGACACCGAATCTTCTTGTCTCGCGTTTCCACGTCCGCGTCCACGACCGCGTCTGCGTCCACGACCTCCTCTCAATATACTATAAACACAAATACTCAATATCCAGGGCAAACTTTCTAAAAGTACATCTATCAATGTTCACAAACATGAATTAAATAAAATGGTAGTATTTGAGATTTAGGAAACTTACAACCACGGTCCACACGACGATGCTGGCTCAGCAGTGATGTTACGAACGACCAATAATCAAATAACGTAAACAGACCCAACTAACCCGACTGCCAAGATATCCATGAATCTTAGCTCCGATACCATATTCTGTAACACCCCGAGATATTCGGAATAATTACAGCGCCGTAAACCCTTTAAGTAAGGATTTACAAGGCTAATTTAAAAGAATTGTAAATATAATCCAATCGTACAACTGAAGTTCAAATACAGATTTGATTCGACCGAATAAATGAGTTAACTTATACAACCATATCGAAATGACATTATTAAAACAGACGTACTCGAGTACTAAATGAACCAAGAAGACAAATCACAATAACAATAAACATCAACCACATCACTGAGCCATTTCATCGTCTCCGTTTGCATCGTGGTTGCTTCCCGCTCCTCGGCTACCCGAACATCAAAACAATGTCCACTCCGAAGGGGTTAGCAAAACAATGCTAGTACAAGTATCATAATACATAAATCATCGATGCATCATAAAACATGCAAAACGGACTTCCGTCACCGAATCCAACGATGCGAATCCTCACGATTCCATCAACACAAGACAGGTAATCCAAATGATCCAGCGCCCTTGGTATAGATCCCCATGATGATCCCGTCGGACCAACGCATGGTGGAAAATCCATCCATGATCCAAGCCCTCGGATAGATCCCCATGATGATCCCGTCGGACCAACGCATGGTGGACATTCGATCCAGCGCCCTCAGCATAGATCCTCATGATCCCCTCGGATCATTTACACCATAAATCAATCAATTATGCACACATATATGCATTTCAATATGTTCATCAATACGAACCATTAACAATGAATACCACGAGAAATTATAGAAATACATATCATAATCGACAATACGAACAAAACCACAAGCATGATCCAAGTTTCAATATAAATCGAACTCGACATATGATACTTGCCTCGAAAATGGCAAGAATGGAAATACTCCAACAAATGACACGCGTCCGTATGCCGCCGCCCCTCGATCGTCCCCTATGCAAGGCTCGGACCTAAGAAATAATAAAGAATTCCCCTCAAGTCGTACGAACGTCTAATAATCCGGTTAACGACCGCAAGCTCTAAAAATGAATTCTGCCTGAACTACTTAGCGCGCGCTACGTACTATACGTAACGTGCGCTAAGCCTGCCTGCTAACGTATGCAAATGACCAGGTTTAGCGCGGCGCTAAGCTGGTATGTGATCTTCTCGAGCGACCGGCCTCGCTTGATGATATAGCGCACGTTACATATCCAACGTAGCGCACGTTACTCGTTCCCGATAGCGCACGTTAATATATACATCTTAGCGTGCGCTAATCGTGCATGGAAGTCACTACTGGGTAAAACTTGAGCTAAAAGTGATGAAAACTCATGAAATCCTCAGTGTTAATACAAGCCATCTCAGTGTATATCATGCTCATACGGTTTGTTACTGATTACACGACTACAAGATACAAGGGTACGTATAATCATCACAACACCATAATTCATCTTTGATCTTCAAGAAACATCCTAAGTCCAATCCATTTCATGTCCCAAACGTATGATTCTATCATGTCAAAACATAAGAACTTGATGTTCTCCCCATACCGGTCATAAACAGTTTTGAAGATACATGAATACGTTTAGGAGTCCAACACTAAAAAGGTTCAAAGGATTATACGATGAATAATTGCCGAAACGTCGAAAATATCCTTCTAACACATGATGATCGACTATTAATGAATCTAACTGACTAGACAAGCATAATCAAACGTCCTTAGAACACTACTAATATTGGTGAAGAATCACCTACCTCAAAGTAGTGAAGAACAAGGAGGAAATCAAAGCAATCCAACGTCGAAGGCTTGAACACCAATCCTCAATGATCTACAATCTTCAACACGAGCTAGGATGCTGATGGGAAGTGTTTAGGATGTAGAGAGTAATACTATAAGTACTAGATGTCCTCCCATGCGATGCACGGCATAAAATATTAAATATTTTATTATATTAATAATATGTGATCGAATTTCAATAATATTATAAAATTATTATAAAATATACATGAGTCAGTATACATACACAGGTACATATACTATTATTTGGTTTAATTTCATTTATAAAATCTTATCATGTGATCTAAGGGCACATGATAGGAAACCGTAAATTAATTAAGCACCGGCATTTGTTTTTTCATATAGGACAATATGAGTCTTATATCTAATTTTATAAATAAAAAATTAAATTATATTTATTATTATCAACTTTCATTATAGCCTACCCCAAAGTATTTTGGGACTAAGGCTCTCATGTTGTTGTTGTTGTATTATCAACTTTCATGAAAAGTATACAACCGGTATTCTTACTAATATAATTTTTTTATATGATTTGACATTAATGTAATATATTTTACTATTTTATAATCGGAACAAAATAATTCTTAAAAATCAATAATTGTTTATGAAAATAAACTAAAAATATATTTTTCTTCAATATTCTTATATTTTTATATTGAAATATTTTAATCATCTAAATATATTATAATTATATTTATATTACTTTATATATACTATATGGATGTCAAATTAAAGAACACGAAGTAAGAATTAATTTGACATATTTTTTTCAAAAATAAAATTGATACGTAAAAGTTGTAATTGTTTAAACTATTATCTTAAAAATAAAAGGAATAAAATGAGAGAAATTTTTAATTGGTAGATAGTATATAATGGAATAACCTCTAACACACTCCCAAATTAAACGTCCATTTTTTTAAGATTTTTAAAAAGATGATTAACGTGGAGATGACACATATGTCCTTAGATTTTGGCGACTCTCTTTAATATTAAGTATAGATAGATGTGAAAAAGTTCGATATAAAATATATAAACATGACAGTAATCTATATGATCATTGTATATTTGTAATATTTATATTAATATACTAATATAATTACATATCAATATAAATACGAAAGAACGTCATATATTTTTGATAAATATTTAGATTAAAGTCACACATTTTATACTTAATAATATACCATGAGATCCACAATGATATTAATTCAGTAGGCATAGGGTGATAAAGTATATTATTGTGACGTATTTAAGTAAAAATATAATCAGCTTATTATATTTATTTATATAATTTTTCTTTTCACAAAAAGAAGAATCAATCAAAAAATTATTTTAACTAATAATAGATATTTCTATTGGGAATTGTAAGTCTAACATGTCTATAATTTTTTTCCCAAATATTTTTAAAATAAAATAACTCAATAATCTAATATTATTATAATAAGGTGAAAAGTGAAGTAAAAGTTTTGATCTTGTAAAAAGATATATTTATTTCAAAAAAATTATTTGATTTTTGTATTTTATATACAAATAATTTAAAATCAAGATATAATGTAATAATTATTCAAAAACAACTTATATTCAAAAAGAAATATTTTAATTATATATATGCCTAATGAATGTTAAATCAAATATCGTAAAAAGAAGATTAATTTAAAATATTAGTAATAAAAAATAAAATTGAGACGATAAAACTATTAACTTCTAAATATTGAGAGAAAAATAAAAAGATCCATTACCTCTCGTTCAAATAGGAGTTAGTGTATTTTAAAAAAAAAATAATTAATCCAAAAAATCTACGTAAAGACACGTATTTTGTACAATTTTATTTTAATAGTAAAGTAGATTTTTTTAAAAAATTAAAAAATCTTAGAGAGTGACACTTGTCACGACTCTCTTTTTAATAAAAGTATAGATAAGGATTCGGATGTTGGAAGAGAAAAGACTGAAAATACGAAAAGGATGCTGTCCTATTTATAGAAAATGGTTATTAGCGCGCGCTAGTCCATACTCGTAGCGTGCGCTAACGTCTTACTGACTTCACTGTACTCAGCACTTAGCGTGCGCTATTCACATGCCAGTAGCGTGCGCTAAGGCGTTGACTTGGCTTTTCCTGAAAGCCGTCCAGGTTCATCCCGACACAATCCGACCAAGATCCCCATCCTGATCTCACCTACCACACGGCTCAATCAAATTGACCACGCATAGCGTGCGCTAACGTTCCTTTGTAGCGTGCGCTATGGATCCATGTTAGCGTACGCTACACATAGTCGATAGCGTGCGCTACATGCACATAATCACAATATTTATATCACATTCATGAAATCATACGCTCAACAACACCGGACTATGAGATACGGAGAAATAATACTCAGATTAAAGTGCAACAATTACAATATCACAAGTTCCCAAATACATATCAGAAATCTCGGGTATTACAACCGGGATAGAGCGAAGAGGATGATACTAAGATTTAGGATCTGAATGATAGATAAAATATGAAGCGATTTAGGATGGAAAATTCTAAAAGAGGGTTCCTAGGTATGCGACATAGCATGCAACTTTTATTAGAGTTGTGTCCTCAAAGTGAGAAATACAAAAAGGAAATGAACAAGGTACCTATGCTTCAGCAGTGGGTATGTTCATGTACGCTATGATTTATACTAGACCGAACATTGCCTATGCTATGAGCGTAATAAGTCGGTTTTAGTCAAATACCGGACAAAAACATTGGACTACCGCAAAGAAAATTCTTAAGTCCCTGAATACGACTACAAACTTGGTTCTTATATATGATGGAGGCGAACTTAAAGTGATGGATTATACGAACTCAGATTTTTCAGGAAACATGGACGCACAGATGTCCACATCATGGTCTATCTTTACTTTTAATGGTGGAGCAGTATCTTGGAGAAGTGCAAAGAAAAGCGCGACTGCGATTTCCACAAGTCAAGTTGAATATCAGGCAGCCACGGAGGCTGCTAAAGAGGCGTTTTGGATTAAGAAGTTCACTGAGGAACTTCAACTGGTTCCTGATCCAGATTGGCCCGTAGCGCTATTTCTTGACAGTGACGGAGATGTTGCGCAGGCTAGGGAGCCTAAGGCTCACCACAACACCAAGCACATTAAGAGCAACTATCATTTTGTTAGACAAATGGTTCAGAAAGAAAACCTTACATTGTAGAGAATAGACACAGCAAAAAATGTTGCGGATCGGATGCACTCAATGTCGTAGAAGGTCTTAGGGAGACATTTGGAGAGTATGGGTATTAGATATCATAGTTTGTGACATTGAGTGCAAGTGGGAGAAAGTTAGGGGTATGCCCTCGAATGCCACTCAGAGGATGAGAGAGTGAGAGCATAGTATTGTAACTATCAATATTAAATTAAATAACACTTCTATTATTTCTATATTATTGTATATCACTAGCATTGTGATTCGGTATATAGAATAATAGTCCTTGCATTTGAGAGAAAACATTACACTTTTTATGGAGATATGGAGATAGGCACTGGAAGTGTTTTGGGCTCGAATGCCTAAACTGGTTCGCAAGCCGATAAAACTTAACTAGGCAGTAAGTTTAGACAAGACTTGTATAACGTGTACATTGACATGTAGAGTGTCTGTATTCACTAAGGTTAGTGGGAGCATACGTTATAGGTATGCCAATGGGATTAGTATACTCGAACTCGACTCACCTCGATTCGGTCGCATGGATCTCACTTTGGGATTGTTAATGACCGAATAGAAAGGTTGTGATAGGTATACATGAACGTTTGACTTGAGGTTGCAGTAGGAGATGTTCTTGTGACATTAAGTTAGTCATTGGAGTAGTTTGATCCAAGCACTGGTTGGTGGGATGAACTTCGAAGTGCAACTTAGTGGGCAAGTAGCAGTCTCTACTAGATACCAAGATATGATTCTTTCTCCTGTAAGTTAGTAGGTAAATGTCCTATGTGGTTAATGGCAAATAAGATCATATGTCTTTGGCCAAAGCATTTAGAGTTAGTTGTATTTGATACATTAGAGCTTAGTTATCTCGGATTGCATTAACAAATGCATAGAGTCAAGTCACAACAGGGTTTGACATTACCGTAACCATAATACTTGGCCGAGACATATGATTGAAGGGTTTATACATATTTGGTATTCATGACATAATGGTTTGGAATAATCGTATCATTCGTGTAATATCCGCAATTTTCGATTTTTGGTAAATTTCTTTTTCGGCCGGAGTCCGTTTTGACGGCTCGCTCATGAACGTTTCGTCGTTCTGAGAATGATTAATTCTACACTTTTTGTCGTCCGAGTTCGTTTGGGTGTTGTTTTGTTGAGTTCTGTGCTTTTTAGCGACTCTTTCGCACTTGAGTTCGATTCTTGCGAATCTCGTCCAATCGCTGTTTCAATTTCCCAAGTCCGTTTAACTTTGTTAGACGTGTTGTGAACGGTTTGATTATTCGATCACGTATCGTGATTTCCGCGTTTTGGGCCATTTTGTAATTCTTGGAAATTACGGGTATCCATATCTGTATTTGTCATCTTGACCCTTTTCTTGGTCGCGTATGATTACTTATTGCATTACGTTTTCATCTAGAGTCGTTGATTTCGTCCGCGAACTTTTCGTCGTGTTCGTTCTGTGCATTTTCTAAATCGAGGCATCGGGTCGTGGCGGGTGGCGGTGGCCGGACCGGTGCGGCATCGTCGGAAGTCTTGGGCAGCGAAAGCGTGCCCAGTAATATGTCGAACAAATCAGCGTGTGCCGCGGCACACCCATCCGTGCCGCGGCACGGTGCCAGGACAGTGCGGCGGCACTCCTGTCAGGTGCCGCGGCACACTCGTGTGTCTTACGCGACCAAACCCAGTATGCGTGTGCGCGGCTGCACGCAGTATGCCGCGGCACAATGCCAAAGCTCGGGGTAGATTTTCGGCTGTGCGGCACACTTCGGGTGTGCGCTGCACACGGCGGTCAATTGTGCAGATCCGTCTTTATTAGGCGAAATCGCCGGCTTTCCCCATTTTTCATCGCATCGCGAGAGTAGCGAGAGAGAGGGTATAGAGGGGGAGAGTTCTTCATCCGGGGGCCGATTTTCATCATTTCTCTTCGGTAGTGAAGCCCGTGCAATCAATCTAACGCGTGTTCTACGGATCTTAGTACTCGAATCTTCCAAGGTAATATTCTAAAACCCTATTTTCGATTAAATTGGGGGTTTTGGGTTTTTCTTCCGATTCGTTCCGGTTTTGTTGGTGGATTCATGATGTATACAATTAATATTGTTAGTATCTTTAGTTTTCCTACGGATTCATGGATATTTTGTGGATTTTTACGGAATCGAGAGGGTTTGGTTGTGGTCCGCCCTCGTTATTATTTTCGGTATGAATACACATGAATCGTAGGCGGGTTTCCGGGTGTATTCCATTTCCATAATCGTTTAGAAGTGGTTGTGATTGTGCTATTCGAATCGTTAGGTTCATTTTCATCGGTTCCTCGCGGTCGTGCTTGATTCTTCCGCTCCGCTCATTGTCGTCTTCCTTTTCGTTAGCATCGGGCGTTCCGAAGCTTCCCGGTTGAACCGTATCCGTTCGTGGCTCAGTGCTCGTGGTATCGAGGCAAGTACCTTGCCCATACTTTTCTCGTTTTATGTATATGATGATCGGTGGTCGTCTTGATGTGTTTGTTTGGTTATTTGAAATGAAGTTTCAAAAGGATTTCGGTTTGGCCTCGTTAAAGGCTTTCTTTCAAAACGCGTGTGTTTTGTGAACGGTGTTTTGAGAATTGATTATGATTTGATTATTTTGAATGTTGAAGGATTTTATGAGGATACTCCTCTTGGTTAAAGTTATGGAATTGTGTATTTCGTATTTAAGCTTGTTATTGTATTTTTGAAGAGTTTGGTAATGGTGTCGAGTTAATGGCCATCTCTAGTGAGTATTCTTAATGAACTTACATTCTTAGCATGTTGGTATTGCATGAGTAACGTGTGTGTGTGTATGCTCACTACGGGTTAGATCCGACGGGGTCTCGGTAGGGCTCCACGAAGCTGTGGACCGCGAGCTTGCTTTTAACCACTGTGGGTTAGATCCGACGGGGTCTCGGCAGGGATCCACGAAGCTGTGGGTCCGCGGTTAATTGTGGTGCATTTTGCAAATGTGATTTGATATTGGCATTTCCGGAAATGAGTGCTTTTGAACGGTTTTCATGATTGCATGCATTGACTAAGTGTGTAAGAGGTAAGTTGTTCGTTTGGCCTACTTGGCTAGGATGGCTCTAGAGTATTTTGTGGTTTATGTTTTAAATCCTTTATTTGTGGATTTTGATGTTGGGATACGAACCTCGTGGTCGTTCTTGTGTACTGTGAGTTGATGAGATTTGGGGCTAAAATCCCAAGGGTTTTGTAAAAGTCGTTTTACGGATTTGGGGCTAAAATCCCAACGATTTGGTTAATGTCATTTTCCAGAAGTAAACTTTTGGGCGGCGACTCCTTTGTCTTTTGGATTTTTGAAAAGTAGGATTTGATAATCCTAAATTGTTTTCTATTAAAACTCTCGATGGCATTCTAAACCGCTTTATAAATTATTCCCATTGATTTATGATATTTCGTTTTGAAATGTTTCCTCAAACCCATGCCTCGGGAAGAACATTTCTTTTCGTTTGGATCTTAGAGCATCCACTGTTATTGTAATTCGTGGAATGTGAATAGTATGGCGAGTATTTGCACTTAGTATTAGCACTAGCAAAACAGTGGAGTTTGCTAACCCCAGTATTCGGGGGGTGGATGTCTGTTTTTGCATTCAGGTTTTGGAGCATAACACAGGGTCGGCACGAAGGATGATGAGAGATGATCGATACTAATCACATGAGGAACCGTATATCGTGTGTTGGTTCAGTTGTACTTTATTTTCCGCTGCTGTATTGTTCCCGTTGTACGGGTGTAATTGTATTTTGTCCCCTGCGTGGGCATGAGTTGTATTTGAGTTGTATGTATTTGTGGAAAGACCAAATCGGTCTACTGAGTCAGTGTAGCCTTGAAGGCATTGTCGAGATGTTAAATGTCGATTACCAGCCTGGTAGATCCTCGAGGAGAGGGTCTACGGCGTGTAATATCCCTGAGTGGATTGGGGGTGTTACATAAATGGTATCAGAGCTTAGGTTGAGGAAACCTAGGCTGTCGGGTCAAGTCGTGTTGTTTGAGTCTTGTTTCGTTGGATTTTTATCTGACTGAGTCGTGTCGCGACGCGTCGTTTGAGTTTGTTGGTCGTGATTAGTATCGTGGGGCGATCATCATCTTCGTGCGACCCGTGGAAGTAAGTCTCCCTTCTTTGTGTTGTGCCCCGTGTGACACGAGCTATTTTTATGATTATTTGTTAAGTGGTGGAATCCTTATGTGAATTTTGATTTCACGATATGTATTTAGTCGACTTTCGTATTTGATTTATACGAGGAGTGTAAATCGCTTGTGATGTCTTTTTATTGTTGTTTTTCTCCGTTGTTGACGATTTTCGAATCGATTTGCACGCTTTACAAGTTCTATTGTGGAAGCTTTGTGCTTATACGCGTTCGACTTGTTCACTAGCCAGTGCGGGAGAGTATTTTATCAGAGGTTTTGTTCTGAATGTGGTATTTTATCGTTTATTTCCGTTTAAAGACATATATTGTCTTCATTTTAAACGTTTTGGAGCGTGTGCTAGGAGTCGTTTTAGTGAACGTCGATATGTGTGAGTTTTGGGCATTCGGCCTATCAATTTTGAAAACCTTGAGTATCTTAGAAAAACAAATTTCGAGACATACTTTTCAAATGAGTTATTTTCTTGTGGTACATCCTAGATGCCGCAATATATTTCAAAATTTTTCTACCTCGAGGACCAAAATGTTTCGAGATATTTTCAACACTTCCATTTAGACCCGAGGGTCGAATATTCTGAAAGTTTTCACTAAGAGAAAGTGTCCTCATTTTTATCAAACGCGAAATGGTTTTTCCCAAAGTCTCGATAACGACGTCTCACGTTTGTACTATTTGAAAGGTGATACTCAAGATCAACCAGTATTCTTCAAATTATTTTCAAAATGAGGTTTTCATTTTTTAAAACCTATCCATTCCCGTTTGAGGGCTGGGTATGTATGTGTGACGTTCGCGTTGACATTTTGATACATTCTCCTGAGTATGATCGAATTGGCGGTGTGAGCATTGAGTCGCTTTCCACACATTGGTTGTGCTAGCCCCTGTGAGAGGCGGAATGTTGGTATTGAATGTTGTCGCCTCGTGGCGATTTCTGCGTTGTCGAGGGTGTGCGAGCTGTTAGAGCTTGGTATGGTATGACCGTGTGCATCGGTGATCGTTCCGTTATGTGTCGGTTGTTTAATGTCTTGTTACCTTGCTCCCGTTTTTGTGAATTTCGTGGACGAGGTCGGAGGTAATGCCCGTACTATTTTGACTTCTGTATTTTCTCTTTCTCCGCCTATCGATTCGCTCATGTTCGTTGGCACTTTATGAACTTGTTCTGTATTTCGATTTCATCGTCCGAACGAGCTGTGATCTTGTTGTGGGTCGATCTGGTTATCGATGTTACTTTCTCGAGTTCGGTTCGATTCTTGTGAACCTTGTTCGGAAGAAACATCATTTGGTTCTACTAGTCCTTTTATTCGAAGGGATCGGATTTTGAACTTCAGATATTCTACTTGGTCGACTCATTTATGTTCGTTGACATTTCGAGCTTGTCTGCCCTTGTTTTTGTTTATCGAACGAGTGTGGTATCATTTGAATAACTCGTTTGTCGTTGCGACTTTTAATTGTTATTCCCTTTCTGTGGATCTTATGTGAATGCACATCCCGTTGTTTTCACCGGATCATATATTGTCTCGAGTCGAGATGTGAACCTTGGAGTTGTTGTTTGAATTTTATTATCCTTCGTGTTTCGGACATGATTGTTCGATTTTTGCCGTCTCGATCGTTTGTTTGTTCGGTTTTTGTTCTCGTTTCGTGATTATTGAGCATTCAGCTCCTTCCTAATTCCCTTCATTCGGGAAATTAGTTTCGTTTTCGATCTTCCAACCCTTGGGCGGTGGAATTCGTATTTTGTCCAATGATTGGCTCGCGTTTTGATTGATGTACCGTTGGGGTGGTCAATCGGATATATTTTCGTTCTTTGGGTGGTGTGATTGTCGGATAATTGACTTGTCTATATTATCCGATTAATGACGCTTGTCATTTGTTGGTTTTATTTTATCCCTAGCGGCGACGTTGTGTTGGTCGCCGTGGAGCGTATTTACACGCCGTATATTCCTTTGCGTTGTTTGTAACATTTCGCCGTTGGGCAATAGTTACGCATTCTTGTGTATCTCGTTGAGTTTTCCTGGCGGAATATTTCTTCTCCCTACTTGTTTTAAGTTTCGGGACGAAACTTCTTTTAAGGAGGGTAGAATGTAATATCCGCAATTTTCGATTTTTGGTAAATTTCTTTTTCGGCCGGAGTCCGTTTTGACGGCTCGCTCATGAACGTTTCGTCGTTCTGAGAATGATTAATTCTACACTTTTTGTCGTCCGAGTTCGTTTGGGTGTTGTTTTGTTGAGTTCTGTGCTTTTTAGCGACTCTTTCGCACTTGAGTTCGATTCTTGCGAATCTCGTCCGAAACTGCTTCAATTTCCCAAGTCCGTTTAACTTTGTTAGACGTGTTGTGAACGGTTTGATTATTCGATCACGTATCGTGATTTCCGGCGTTTTGGGCCATTTTGTAATTCTTGGAAATTACGGGTATCCATATCTCGTATTTGTCATCTTGACCCTTTTCTTGGTCGCGTATGATTAATTATTGCATTACGTTTTCATCTCGAGTCGTTGATGTCGTCCGCGAACTTTTCGTCGTGTTCGTTCTGTGCATTTTCGGAAATCGAGGCATCGGGTCGTGGCGGTGGCCGGTACCGGTCGTGCGGCACATCGGAATCTTGGGCCGGCAGCGAAAGGCCCGAGTAATATGTCGAACAAATCAGACTTGTGTGCGCGGCACACCCATCCGTGCCGCGGCACGGTGCCGAGCGATGCCGCGGCACACTGTCGGTGCCGCGGCACACTCGTGTGTCTTCCGCGACCAAACCCAGTATGCAGTGTGCCGCGGCACGCAGCCGTATCTTGCGGCACAATGCCAAAGCCCGGGGTAGATTTTCGGCTGTGCCGCGGCACACTTGGCCAGGCCGCTGCACACGGTCAATTGTGCAAATCCGTCTTTATTAGACGAAATCGGCCGGCTTTCCCCCATTTTTCATCTGCATCGCGAGAGTAGCGAGAGAGAGGGTATAGAGGGGGAGAGTTCTTCATCCGGGGGCCGATTTTCATCATTTCTCTTCGGTAGTGAAGCCCGTGCAATCAATCTAACGCGTGTTCTAATGATCTTAGTACTCGAATCTTCCAAGGTAATATTCTAAAACCCTATTTTCGATTAAATTGGGGGTTTTGGGTTTTTCTTCCGATTCGTTCCGTTTTGTTGGTGGATTCATGATGTATACAATTAATATTGTTAGTATCTTTAGTTTTCCTACGGATTCATGGATATTTTGTGGATTTTTACGGAATCGAGAGGGTTTGGTTGTGGTCCGCCCTCGTTATTATTTTCGGTATGAATACACATGAATCGTAGGCGGGTTTCCGGGTGTATTCCATTTCCATAATCGTTTAGAAGTGGTTGTGATTGTGCTATTCGAATCGTTAGGTTCATTTTCGTCGGTTCCTCGCGGTCGTGCTTGATTCTTCCGTTCCGTTCATTGTCGTCTTCCTTTTCGTTAGCATCGGGCGTTCCGAAGCTTCCCGGTTGAACCGTATCCGTTCGTGGCTCAGTGCTCGTGGTATCGAGGCAAGTACCTTGCCCATACTTTTCTCGTTTTATGTATATGATGATCGGTGGTCGTCTTGATGTGTTTGTTTGGTTATTTGAAATGAAGTTTCAAAAGGATTTCGGTTTGGCCTCGTTAAAGGCTTTCTTTCAAAACGCGTGTGTTTTGTGAACGGTGTTTTGAGAATTGATTATGATTTGATTATTTTGAATGTTGAAGGATTTTATGAGGATACTCCTCTTGGTTAAAGTTATGGAATTGTGTATTCCGTATTTAAGCTTGTTATTGTATTTTTGAAGAGTTTGGTAATGGTGTCGAGTTAATGGCCATCTCTAGTGAGTATTCTTAATGAACTTACATTCTTAGCATGTTGGTATTGCATGAGTAACGTGTGTGTGTGTATGCTCACTACGGGTTAGATCCGACGGGTCTCGGTAGGGCTCCACGAAGGCCGTGGACCGCGAGCTTGCTTTTAACCACTGTGGGTTAGATCCGACGGGGTCTCGGCAGGATCCACGAAGCCGTGGGTCCGCGGTTAATTGTGGTGCATTTTGCAAATGTGATTTGATATTGGCATTTCCGAAATGAGTGCTTTTGAACGGTTTTCATGATTGCATGCATTGACTAAGTGTGTAAGAGGTAAGTTGTTCGTTTGGCCTACTTGGCTAGGATGGCTCTAGAGTATTTTGTGGTTTATGTTTTAAATCCTTTATTTGTGGATTTTGATGTTGGGATACGAACCTCGTGGTCGTTCTTGTGTACTGTGAGTTGATGAGATTTGGGGCTAAAATCCCAAGGGTTTTGTAAAAGTCGTTTTACGGATTTGGGGCTAAAATCCCAACGATTTGGTTAATGTCATTTTCCAGGAATTAAACTTTTGGGGCGGCGACTCCCTTTGTCTTTTGGATTTTTGAAAAGTAGGATTTGATAATCCTAAATTGTTTTCTATTAAAACTCTCGATGGCATTCTAAACCGTTTTATAAATTATTCCCATTGATTTATGATATTTCGTTTTTGAAATGTTTCCTCAAACCCTTGCCTCGGGAAGTACTTTTCGTTTCGTTTGGATCTTTGAGGATCCTCGGTTATTGTTATTCGTGGAATGTGAATTGTATGGCTCGTATTTGCACTTTGTATTTGCACTAGCAAAACAGTGGAGTTTTGCTAACCCCCGAGTATTCGGGGGGTGGATGTCTGTTTTTGCATTCAGGTTTTGGAGCATAACACAGGGTCGGCACGAAGGATGATGAGAGATGATCGATACTAATCACATGAGGAACCGTATATCGTGTGTTGGTTCAGTTGTACTTTATTTTCCGCTGCTGTATTGTTCCCGTTGTACGGGTGTAATTGTATTTTGTCCCCTGCGTGGGCATGAGTTGTATTTGAGTTGTATGTATTTGTGGAAAGACCAAATCGGTCTACTGAGTCAGTGTAGCCTTGAAGGCATTGTCGAGATGTTAAATGTCGATTACCAGCCTGGTAGATCCTCGAGGAGAGGGTCTACGACGTGTAATATCCCTGAGTGGATTGGGGGTGTTACAATTCGTTCTCAGTTAGGTTACGATGTAGGCCATGAGGCTGGCTAGGTGGTGCTAACACTAATTGGATCCTACCAATGCTGACTGAGACGAACCTACAAAGTCGCGGAATAGAAATAGATGATGAATTATCTTTTGCTTATTCTCTATGGGTTAATAATAAGCATTAGATATTAATTAATTGGATAAATTAAATCGGTCTTGTGAATTAAATAAATTACTAGATAATTAATTTATTCATATCAATTCTTAGAGAATTTATTTTTAATATAATTACTTAATTGTATTAATTAATTTTATTAATATTGAAACGTACCAAGGTTTATCTATCGACTAGATACATGATGATTCGTTTCACGGACCGAAGCGAACCAACATTAATTATCTCATATAGGCCGCCCCCCGTTATTTATCACTTGATAACTTATCATCTCATTTTGTCATGGCATGATTTATGATGAAGATTAGATGTGATAATGTCTGACATTTAATTATACAATTGCTGTATAATTAATGTTATGGTTTTGGCATGAGGTGTGGTTTGAGTTTTTTTTGTTGTTATAAAACAACTTCATCCTCCCCACATGAAGTGTCCTGGCCATGAGTTTCGATGTGAGGGAGAGAGAAAATTTTCAAGCCTTATACATTTTTATTCTAAGTGTATTTTTAGAGAAAATAATTTTTATAAAATACTTAGAATATTTATAAAAGTAAACATAAGCTAACTATATCAACTTCTAGCTGTATACTTAGAATATAAGTTGATAGCACTATTTTCTGGTCATCTTCCGATGCATGGTACGTAGAAGCACTGTGGTTTTGGTGCTTGGGAGTTTTTTAAAGCCTGGCTCGATTTATTCAACGTTTAATCTAAGACTTCAAGGGTATGATTTTTATTTCATTCCTTGTTTCTCTTTATTATATTCGATATATGGTGCCTGGTCAATCCTCTTAGGGAGTCGATTTTTAGGGTTAGACTGGTTTTATTTTTTCATCGCGTAACTCGATTTTAATTACCAAATCCCAACGCGAATATCATTCTATCTTGCATACATTTGAGAGTTAGTCCTGTGTGGATTGACGAAACAAGCATCCTCGAGATCTATGTGGGAAGAAGTTGCTTATACGAACTAAGCTTCCAATCTGTGTGAGAAGAATATGAAGTTCAAGACCAGCATGAGCGAATCTATGTGAACGACAAAGT
This sequence comes from Orobanche coerulescens, assembly GCA_033398695.1. Taxonomy (NCBI): domain Eukaryota; kingdom Viridiplantae; phylum Streptophyta; class Magnoliopsida; order Lamiales; family Orobanchaceae; genus Orobanche; species Orobanche coerulescens. The sequence continues at coordinate 47,292,308 of CM065819.1, read as the reverse complement.
TGTTAGGTCGAGTATCAATTTTTGTGAAAGATACAGGTCGAGAAAGCTTTTAGTTAGAATCACAATTATTGTGTTCTACTTTGATTCTAATAGACAAACTCTTACGTAGAGATCATAGACGTATACGAATTTGCCTCGAACCACATTAAATCTGTGTTTTTTATTGTTTTCTATACCTTTTTTCATACAACATATAACTTGTGGTTTGATATTATATACTTACTTAAAACTTACTGTAAGCATCAAGCTTACACGATAACACACAGTCGTTGTACCCACAAAAATGTCTTGAAAAGACTTCCACAAATTTTCGAAAAGAGGGTATACCTTATTCACCACCTTAAGTTGTCCTTTAGGTATATTGTAACCAACAAATGATATCAAAAACGTTGGTTCTATCAAGAATAAAACAATTTCATTTTAGTTTCGACCAGATCCAAAAATCGTAATTTCTCCAAAAATATATTCTCTCGTGTTTTAAAAAATCATCTCACCCATACAATATAGATTCCATAAGTTCCTATATTTGCAATTAACGAGTTTGTTGACTGGAGAATCAGGATAAAAGACCACCTTGCAGCCATGTACGGAAAAATAATCTCCGTGATACAAGAAGGACCTATATGGATAATGAAGGTCAATACAATTGCCAGGATGGAAGGTCAACCATTCACTGAGATGTTGGGAGGTCGTGCGACCAATGGATAGTTGATGATAGGAAATGACCAAACCTAGACAACTCGCCAAGAATGAGCTATTTGCCACTCTCGACAAAGGCATATTTTCGGAGATAAAGAGTTGTAAGACAACCAAATAATCTAGAAAAAACATAAGATGATTTGCGAAGGCACAAATATTTCTAAAGAAAATAAAAATTCCAAATTGACTCAAGAACTTGAGTAATTTGAGATGAAATAATCTGGAACTCTTAATGATCTTGATCTCAGATTCAGTAGCATTGTTGGTGAACTTGAATTATTGGCCAAGGCTTAGTCCCAAAATGGTATAAGTTTAAAAATCATTAGATTGCTCCCTGTCCGGTGGGACATAAAAACAACAACTATCTATGTTTCCAGTAACCTAAATGATATATCTACCTTTGATCTATTTTTTGGCTTAAAATATTTTGAGTATGATATTGACAGAATAGAGAAGGCGAAAGAATTTCCGACCCAATACAACACTTGTCGCTGTATCCGACATGAATCATATCCTCCCACCGCACCTAAAATAAAATGATATGATGATGATGAGGGGCTATCACAAGAGGATATGTATGTACACATTGAAATTGGCAGCTATTATAGTGCTGTGGATCCCATACTGGGACCCACCAGGCGATACAAATAGACAAATCAACTGTAATATATTTGTAGTACCGACCACAAAATATTAACCATCACTCCAACGAGGAGTTTATACATCATACGGCCATAGTCGCCACGACACACATGATTCAAATACAAGTAGAAACCATATGAAGATGGGATATACCCCAAATAATAATACAACTGAAAAGAAAAACTACAATGTATAAATGAAAATACAAGGTTTAATCATAACTAGAGAAAAGAAGACTCGGCCCCCCTAAACTAGTATCCTTCAAACCCTTTGCGTCACAATGCTCTTCCCATGCCTTGGCCTTACTTCGACCTAAAATACAACAAAAATTATTTCTCCCAAAACTACAGGGTCTGATATACATGATAATAAATCTCAAGATGTTATACAAATTACATACAATAGATCTCAAAAAAACAAACCCGATTGTCGAACATACCCCTCAGGCATAACAACCAGTTGCAAACCGTCGAACATACCCAATCACACATGGTGTATGAACGACCATTCAATATAGCTCAAGACAGACATCACATGGGATAATGTACATAATTAGTCTCACGAAGTAATCGTCTCGTGTGCACAGTCCAATGTGGAAACATCCACACATGACCCTATGTGCCCGACTAAAAATCCTACACATGACCAATCGGCACGCAGACGTGATTCGAGATATGTCATGATGCCACATGACAATGAAACTCAAGTAATCACATATCCAATAAGGATCAATAAACTCACCGAAGTGACAACAACGATCAACGAGACCATCAATATCAAAGGTAGTGAATTTGGGAGTACAGTCCCATAACAAAACGAGCAAACGATCAACAACACCACCTAAATATGAATCATAGATTCATAAAGTACACAAAATGTATAACATTCACAAGAATCAGTTTTCATAACAACCAAACAAGATAACTTGCCTCAATTCCAGAGACAAAAAATAGTCTTTCCTCAAATGAACATACGACGTCCTTCGACAACACCACTCACTCGAACAAGCAACCTCGAATGAAATACAATTCATTCAATAACACAATCTCACAATATCGATATCCAATTCATGGGAATCAACATCCATAATTCAACACGAATAGTTCAAACTATTCCAGTAAATATCAACATCCTAATTTATGAACTTTATTACTATCAATTCAGATTTTATAATCAGATTAACATGTTCATAATGTTCTTTAACATTCATGATAACCTAACTTACAAGGATTGTCAAAAACAAGTTCAAATAATCATCCTATTATGACAATATCATCATTAATCATCATAAGCTTCTCAAGGGCATTACAAATACTTAAACATGATGTCTTAAACAATCATAAATCACTAATTCATCAAGAATTTCAAATTTAACATCAAGTTTAACTTAACTATATCAAAACTATGACAGTTGTCTCCCAATTCATCATTTTATTCCTTTACAATAGTTAATCCTCTCAAGAACACTCAAACTATAAGTATTCATCCTCAATTATGTTAATCAATAAAGCAAGTTAAGTATAATTTTTCTAAAACATGATTATAACATCTAAATATTCATAAACAGTAAGGACATACTCATTTTTAAGTCTTAATCATCATGTTCTTCATTATGTATTCATAAATTCAGTAACAATCATATTATACTCTCTCAATTAAGCATCATATGAAGTAATCATCAATAATATTATTATCATCGTAGATTTAACACAAGTTTAGGCAACATACCTATTAAAGATGAAGAAAAACCACCAAAACTTCAAGAATACACTCCAATCTTCAAACCTACAAGCTCCAATCCATGATACGAAGCTCCAACATAATATGGAAGAGGCTTATAATCACTTAGTAGGGTAGAAGGATGATTTCTAGAGAGAAAAATCAGGGCTGCTTCGTGCAAAAATGAAAGACATGACCTACCTTTATAATATGCACTTTCATTAACATAGGCTACCTACAAAGGTTAATGTACGTTAACATCCTTCACGTACGCTAACACCAAAACATTACATACGTAAACATCCTCCACAGGCTACTGCCTTAATTCGTACCTTGCCTTGCGTATGTTGACAAAAGTGTCGCATGTTATCTCACCACCATTATGTATGCTAAAGCAACGACATTGCGTACATAATTCCTGTTGACTTGTGTATCTAAATCGAACCAAACATTCTAGCCATGCACTGCTCCACACGCTAAAAGTTGAGATGCAATCCGATACCCTCGGTTACGTACGTAATCTGTCAAGCTTAACGTACGTAACACTTGTCGTGATAGCGCATGCTATGCACTGATTGTAGCGTACGCTAGATCTATGTACTTAACAAAAAACACAACTTACCATGCAATGTCTAACAGTCAAAACAATACGAACGTCAAACATAAATAGTTTGATTCTAAAGTATCTCGATATAATAAACATTGTATAAATGTAAACACAATACAACGATACACGCACCACACGTACAATACAACAGTATAAAAATGAATATTGGCCGGATATTATATACTCCCCCCTAAAAAGAGTTTTGTCCTCAAGACTAAGGGGTAAATAACTCGGGATATCTCTCTCGCATGCTATCCTCGATCTCCCATGTAGCCTCCTCGACTCCGTGTCTCGACGACTGTATCTTTGGTAGGGGAATTGCCTTGTTTCTTAACTATTTGATCCTCCTCTCAAGTATTCGTACAGGACGTTCCTCATACGAATGATCATCAGCTATCTCGATTTCTTCGAACTAAAGTATGTGACTTAGATCAGCAACATACATCTTCAACTGGGAAACATGACACACATTGTGAATTCGACTTAGTGCCGGTGGCAACACCAGACGATAGACCATATCGCGTACTCGTTCTAAAATCTCAAATGGTCCGATATACCTCGGACTCAACTTGCCTCTTTTCCCGAAATGGAAAACACCTCCTTAACCAATACATGGTCACCAACCTCGAACTCAGGTAGTTGTTTACAGTTATCTGCATATGACTTCTGCCAGCTCTGAGCCGTTAACAAACAACTCCTAATCGCAGCGAACTTCTCAGAAGCCGCTAACAACATATCAGGTTCTGTACCCAGGGACTCATACAAGTTGCCCCAACACAATGGGAACCTGCAACAACGGCCATACAAAACTTCATAAGGTGCCATCTTAATGAAGCATGCCAACTATTATTGTAGGTGAACTCCGTAAAAGGTAGTTGGGCTTCCCAATCATCTTTTCAATCGAAAGCACAGGCTCTCAAAATATCCTCCAGAGTCTGGATAGTCCTCTCGGACTGGCCATCGGTCTGCGGGTGAAAAGTTGTACTGAAATTCAATTGCATACCAATCGCATGATGAACCGTCTTACAGAAATGTGACATGAAACGTCTATCATGGTCCCGATACGATACTCTTGGGTGTACCATGCAATCTTATGATCTATCTAATGAACAGCTGAGCCAATCTCTCGAGAATCCATATGTCTTTGATCTCCAAGAAGTGATCTGATTTGGTTAGACGATCCACAATAACCCAAATCATATTCATACCTCGACGACTCATCGGCAAATTTTTGCTAAAATTCATCGATATGTCCTCCCATTTACATTTTGTGATAGGGAGTGGTTTCATCATACCCGCCAGTCGCTGATGCTCATTTTTAACTTGTTGACTTGTTATACACCTTGAAACAAATTCTATAGCTTCTCACCTCATATTGCCCCACCAGTAATATTGTTTCAAGTCCCTATACATCTTGTTAGACCCTGGATGAACAGAGTACGGGGTAGCATGAGCCTCTTTTAGAATAGAATTCTTCAACTCTTCATCTGCCGGTACACATAATCAATTCTTGAAATGCAAAAGTCCATCCTCGTGGGCCACAAATGTGGGGGCTTTCCCCTGAGTTACTTTATTCCGGGTCCGCGATAAGAATGGGTCCGTAATTTGCTTTAATCTGATAGTATCATCAATGGACGATGAAATCTCAAGTGTACAAAGTTTCCCTTGTACATGTTGTAGCCATCCCTCAATCATCGGTCTCAAAAATTCTAGTTGTAGTTCCTTCTGAACTATCAAACGGGTAATCATTTGCTCCTGTACTGTCTTACGGCTCAAAGCTTTGGCAACTACGTTCATCCTTCCTTGGTGGTACAAGATCTCGATATCATAATCTTTGATCCTTCTAGCCTCCTCCTATGTCTCATTCTCAACTCCTTCTGAGTAAAAATGTATTTCAGACTCTTATGATCAGTAAAAATTGGACAAGTGACTCCATAAAAATAAGGGCGCCAGATTTTCAAAGCAAACACCACAACTGCAACTCCAGGTCGTGGGTCGGGTAATTGACCTCATAAGGTCACAATTGCCTCAATGCATACGTAATCACCTTCCCATTATGCATCAACAAACATAAAAGACATGAAGCATCACTATACACCACGAATCCCTTGATTCCTTGTGGTAATACCAAAATAGGTGTCAATATAAATTGACTCTTGTGCTCATCAAAGCTCTGTTGACACGCCTCTGAACAGGTGTATTTCTTATCCTTTCTCAATAGATTAGTCAGCGACTGTGCAATCTTGGAGAATCCTTCCACAAATCGTCTGTAATAATCTGCTAGTCCAAGAAAGCTATGAACTTCCTCCACGTTCTTCGGAGGTAGCCAATCTCGGATAGCCTCCATCTTTTATGGGTCCACACTAACCGTATCAGCTGATATTACATGCCCGATAAAAGTCACCCCAGACATCCATAACTCACATTTAGAAATTTCCCATAAAGTTGTTCTCGCCTCAGCACATCGAGAACCTGACAGAGATGACACTCATGCTCCTCACAGTCATGGGAGTAAAAAATGTCATCGATGAATGACCAGAAAGCGATGCAGATAATCAATCGACACTTGGTTCATTAATTCCGTGAATACTGCTAGTGCATTTATTAGTCCAAATGGCATCACCACGAACTCGTAATGCCCATGACGAGTACGGAAGGCCGTCTTAGAAATATCAGACTCTCGGATCCTCAATTGATAATAACCAAATCTCAAAGTGATCTTCGAGAACACATCTGCATCTTGAAGTTGATCCAATAAATCATCGATACAAGACAAGGGATATTTGTTCTTGATTGTTATTGTTTCCACCTCACGGAAATCAATACATAGACGTAAAGAACCATCCTTCTTACGGACAAATAGCACCGGTGTTCCCTAAAGGGACGCACTAGGGCGAATATATCCCTTCTCGGTCAAATTCTAATCTGATTCTTCATCTTCTGCATCTCAGTCGGATCCATATGATACGGGCTATTTAAAGAAGCGACGTACCTCACTCTAACTCATTGGTAAGACTAATAAGCAATTTAAATATTATTTATTATTTATTAATTAAATATGTTGATAATTAAAATATCCTAATCTAGATCCAAAGATCATAGGATATTACCTTTTGAAGAGTATTGATTGCTTCCGTATTGATCACCTTGTATTTCTACCTTTAGACCTTCTAGAGTATGATCCGCCTTAACCCGGACGTTGTGTGGGCAATGAGCTATCGGATCTTGTTTGGACAACCTTGGGATCAGCCGAATTCACCTTGTATGTGATCACTTTATTTTTCTTTGCTTTCTAGTATTTTATAAACACTCTTAGCAAATTAATTATGTTATCTAAATTGTAGAATCAAAGACACAAGTCTAGATCTACAATTAAACACAAGAGGAAAAATTTGATCACACAACCTCACAAGAAAGCATGTAAAATCGGCCAACACCCTTATGTCCTATATATAGGCTCTTGGACTACTATTAGGGATCTTAAGGAGGATTATGGAAGGACTCCCAATAAATTCATCTTACCTTATTAGGACTCTTCCTAATATAATGAATCTATTAATATCAACTTAGTCCACTAAAAGGTTGATATTGCACTTCCTACCAAAATCCCAAATTACGAAATTGGGCTCCTTATTAAATATATTATTTCCCGTGTTTAAGATATCGAATGCCCATTAATTAATTATAAGCTACTGGCAGCTTTAATTAATTAATATCTTATCCAAGAGTAGTGCCACTCGAACCTTATTATTATATTAGAATTAAATCCATCTGCAGGGTTTAATATAATAATCATTATCGAGCTCCTCAAGGGGACATCATCAACCTGCACGAGTCGGGACACGATTTCTAGTAATAATAATAATAACTATCGTATAAACAATATTATTGCCCAAGATACGAGGCTTATTGAGTCGATCATTTTGACTCTCACCTATGGTAAATCAAAGCAATAATTATTATAAATAAATAATTAAATATTATATACTTAGAATTAAGAAATAATAATTATCCGAGATTTACGTTCTTCTTACAGTCAGTACAGAAGACACTATCTCACCTCGATCCAGTTCAACATATGCAAATACGCTAATGTATGCTAATAGTCAAGACCAACTATTCTCAAGCATACACTACAACCTTTTATATAATTTGTCTAATAATTATATAGGTTGTGAACTATTATATTATTTTATAAGGCACCGAAAATGTGATCTTCCGTGTGAGACCAACACACTACATTATCTACAATATAAAATAATTAGACATTTTATTTGCATAACCATAACGTGAATAATTATGCACAACATGTGATTAAATGTAATTAATATTCTCATAGGTAGTAACAGGGAAATTAGGTAATACAAGCATAAAGTATGCTTTGCAGTATACAATCCTAATAATCTCCCACTTATACTCAAAGCATGCTTTTAAGTATACTACTCTATTACATAGTCTCTCATTTCTCCCACTTATACTCAAAGCAATGCTGCCATACACCGTAATCCCATTCCTTCCACATGCCTTTCAAAAACTTTTGAGGGTAGGACTTTCACGAAAGGGTTAGCAAGATCATATTCCGATGCAACCCTGGCTACAACTACGTCTCCTTCCTTTACGAAGTGTCGTATGATGTGATACTTGCGGTTGATATGTTTACTTGCCTTGTGGTCTCGTGGTTCCCTCGAATTTGCGACTGCACCGGTATTATCACAATAAAGTGTAATACCCTCTGGAAAATCGGGAATCACATCTAAGTCCTGCAGGAAGTACTTGAGCCACACTGCCTCCTTGTCTGCCTCAGAGGCTGCCACGTACTCGGCTTCCATGGTAGAGTCCGAGATACATTTCTGCTTCACACTCCTCCAACTAATGGCTCCACCTCCCAGGCTAAACACATAACCCGAAGTAGACTTGGACTTTTCTTTGTCCGATGAAAAATCTGAGTCAGTTTAACCCACCGGAAATAGGTCGTCTGATTGATATACAAGCATGTACTCCCTAGTCCTTCTCAGGTACTTGAGTATGTGCTTGACAGCAATCCAGTGTCCTGGTCCTGGGTTTGACTGATATGTAGCAACCATGCCCACGGCATGACAGATATCTGGTCTAGTGCAAAGCATAACATACATGAGACTTCCCACAGCAGATGCTAAGGGACCATCTTCATGTCATCTATCTCCTTTCGTGTCTTAGGACATATGTCATTAGATAGTTGAATTCCATGTTTGTAAGGTAGAAAACCTTTATTGGAATTCTCCATGCTAAACCGCTTCAGCACTGTATCGATATAGGATGCATGGGATAAGCGCAACATCCTTTTCTTCCGATCACGAAAGATCCTGATTCCAAGGATGTGTCCTGCTTCTCCTAGATCTTTCATATCGAACTGCTCAGATAGCCATACCCGTACATCCGACAATTCCTTCACGTTGTTTCCAATCAGAAGGATATCATCTACATACAGTACAAAAAACACCAACACGTTTCCATCGCATTTCTTATACACACAACTCTCACTTAGACATTGGACGAATCCATATGACTGGACAACTTTGTCAAAACGAGTGTTCCAAGATCTAGATGCTTGCTTAAGTCCATAAATGGATTTCTTAAGTTTGCACACCAAGTGCTCTTCTCCTTCAGCAATGAATCCCTCTGCTTGGCGCATATAGATTTCCTTGTCTAGACTCCCATTCAAGAATGCAGTCTTGACATCCATCTGCCAAATCTCCAGATCCAAATGCGCAGCTATAGCTAAAAGAATCCATATTGACTTAAGCATGGCTACCGGCGAAAGGTTTCATCATAATCGATACCCTCTTTCTCAGTGTAACCTTTTGCAACAAGCCTCGCTTTGACAGTTTCAATCTTCCCGTCACGTCCTTTCTTTCGCTTGTAGACCCATTTACTCCCAATGACTTATACACCATCAGGTAGCTCTACTAGCTCCCACATTCGATTGGAATCCATAGATCCCATTTCTGATTCTATTGCTACTTGCTAGGAGTCAGCATCTTTATCTTAGATTACCTCCTTATAGGTCCAGGGATATGATTTATCTTCGCATGGGATTGACTCCGAAGACTTTCCCACGCCTATGAATCATTCGGGCTTACGAACAACCCTTCCACTATGACGAGGCAAATCCTGAGTTGGTGTAAAAGTATCAGAATCGATACGTGGTGCAGTGTTAGTTGGCGCTTGTACGATTGGTATAGACGGAGTCTCGCCCCTCAGCTCTTCCAGAATTATCTCGCTCATGGGCTTGTGACTAATCATATAATCCTATTCCAGAAATCGGCCATTGGTGCTAACAATGACCTTCTGATCCTGGGGACTATAGAACAAGCCACCCTTCGTTCCCTTAGGATATCCTACAAATACTCGTACTTCTGTACGAGATGCCAGCTTATCAGCTTCCTTAATCAGCACATGTGTTGGAGTACCCCAAATCCGAACATGTCCTAGACTATGCTTACGCCCACTCCATAGTTCTGTGGGTGTTTTTGGAACTGATTTCGAAGGCACCAGGTTTAGAATGTACGCCGCTGTTTCTAAGGCGTATCCCCAAAATGAAATAGGTAAATCTGAATAACTCATCATTGATCTAACCATTTCTAAAAGAGTCCTATTCCTTCTTTCAGCCACATCATTTTGTTGTGGAGTTCCCGACGCGGTGAGCTGGGATGAAATCCCCTCATTCGCCAAGAAATCCAAAAACTCTCTACTAAGGTATTCGCCACCAGGATCAGATCGTAGTGACTTGATACTCTTCCCATGACGCTTCTACGTTTCATCCTTGAAGTCTCTGAACTTGTCAAAGGCTTCAGACTTACGTCGCATCAAATAGATGTATCCATATCTCGAATAATCATCTATAAATGTGATGAAGTATTCGAAACTACCCCTAGCCTGGATATTCATTGGACCACATACATCTGTATGAACCAATTCTAACACATTCTTAGCACGGTTTCCCTTGGTTTTAAAAACCCTTTTGGTCATCTTACCTTCCAGACATGATTCACAAATTAGAAATGACTCAACTTGGAGATCATCCAATGGGCCATCATCTACCAATCTTTGAATCCTTCCAAGGTTTACATGCCCTAACCGTAAATGCCACAGATATGTGTGGTTTATGCTTGAAGGTTCTTTTCTCTTTTTAGGTTTAGACAAAGAGTTAAGTGATTTATGCATAGGAGTTTGTGCAGTATTAACGACATATAGTCCATCATTAAAAATACCTTTGCAAATATATTCACCGCTTATTTTCTTAATAATGGCATCATCATCAAAAGAAACTGAATAACCATCGCCTTTTAATTTAGAAACCGAAATTAAATTCATTCTAAAATCCGGTACTAATAATACATTATTGAGGACTAATAATTTATCATTAATCTTTAACTGCACGACTCCCACTGCAACAACCATAAGCCTGGAATAATCGCCCTAGTTGATGGTAATCTCGCCCACACTAAGCTGCTTGGTTACCTGAAAACCATGCGAGTCAAAGCAAACATGATCACTGGAGCCTGAATCAACTATCCACGAAGTGGAAGAACAAGCTGCCAAACATGTTTTGACTACTAGTGCACGAGACATACCTTTCTTAAGAGCAGGGCAGTCCGCTTTAAAATATCCTTTCTGACCGCACTCGTAGCACTTTCCCTTTGGCTTTTTGTTTGCCTCGGGGTGAGGAGCCTTGCTTTTCACCTTGAGGGTTGCCGATTGCTTCTGGCCAACCTGTTTTTTCTTCTTTCCCCATTTGGGTTTGGAAGAAGTAGCACCGGTTGCCGCAAGAATCTGATGATAACCTTTTTTGAAGAGACCTTCAGCAGATTAAAGCTCTGTCAGAAGTTCCGCCAAACTATATGTCATACGGTTCATATTGTAGTTAAGGCGGAACTGCTCAAAGCTTCTTGGTAAGTTGCCTAAGATAATATCAATCTGCGTTTCCGCATCGATAGTAGCCTCCAGTATGCTCAGTTCGTTCAAATGAGACATCATTTTCAGAACATGATCCCTTACTGGGGTCCCTTCAGACATTTGGGTTGTCATCAATACCCTAATTGCATTTTGTCTAGCCGCCCGGTTCTGATGACCAAACATCTCGGTGAGACTTTTCATCATTTCCGCGGCCGAGCCCATTGTCTGATGCTGATGCTGCAATACATTTGTCAGTGAAGCCAAAATGTAACAGCGAGCCATCTCATCAGACTTTTTCCATTTTTGGAATTCAGCCAACTCTTCGAGAGTGGCATCCGGTTCTGGTTCTAGAGGGCTCTCTTCGATTAAGACAAATTTATGCCCCTCAGCAGTCAGGACAATGTCAAGATTTCTTTTCCAATCGGCAAAGTTAGTGCCAGCAAGTTTATTTTCTTTGAGAATAACAGCTAGTGGATTGAAAGACATCTGAGATAAAAAATAAAAACATCCATCACATAATGCACAACAAAATATATCGAAGAACCTCAAAACACAATATATATGCTAGCAACCAACACCTCGAAAAATCCGCACAGGCAAGCCACGATCGTGTGGACGTTTACACACACATTTCTCAAGTAGAGTTTTACGTCCTTAATTTTACTATCTAGTCAAATTACGTTATGACAAGTAAAATTAATAGTTGGTTCCTCTTGGCCATGTATTAATTAACATAGACTCCGATAGGGAGCTTATTAATTAATACACCTAAGTGAACACCATAATTTAACATCCTTAAAATATTATCTTTTAAATAATAGTCCTACAGATGGAAAGGTCCTATCATAAAAAGTAATATTTACCTTATGTTATCATTTTGAAATTTAAAACTAGTGAACCTATAATTAGCACATCCGATATGGAGGAAGACCCTAATGTCAACGCGCATGCTTATTACTTCACAATTTAAATTAATTATGGAGGCCAATTTGATTTTATTTTAAAAAAAATAAATCAATTTAATCACTTAGTTATTTTAGCCTTAAGGTTTTTAATTTTCTCGTCCTAATATGCAAGGAAACATATCACGCATACATCCATACATGCCATACACTAAAACAGTAAAAACCAAAAAATAAGGCATGGATAATTAAATTATCCAATTATCGTGGTCTTCTTCCTTGAGTTGAACCCGAGAAAAATCTTCGACTTGATCTCTCCCACCGAATCAAGCATCTCGTCGCTCCTCCCCGACCGGGCCGTGGATTTCCAAAATTAAAATTTCACTTTTATGCAAAATTAATTACATAAAAAAAATTTAATTTTAAATCCCGACTCTCCAGCGGACGCAACGAACAACGGTGAAACGGACCGGACCAAAAACTGGACGACCACGAACCAGTAATCGCCGGACAGTGCCGCAACCTGACAGTGCAGCTGCTCGGCCGACAGTAGCCGTGTCCGCCGGCAGACTCGCTTGCCGCTTATTGTCGGCCATGCCGCCGAGCAATCCCGATTCTGCTCTATTTCTTCGTGATTCCGTATTTTCCGAATTCGATTACAATTTTACACAAAATAAAATACATCGAAATTACATCAAGATTACACGAAAAATAAAAACACCTAGAACTACCCGCGGATTTTCTCACGGGAAAAACCATTACATGCCTCAAAAAACGGGCCAAACCAACAATTACATAATTGATAAAAATAAATAAATACACTATTCATATAAACCATGATAATTGGATCATATCACCTGCAAGAACACATCTAGCAAAATATTCCAACATCAAAATATATGAATATTTAAATTGCTATCAATTAATCACCAAAATTAATTAAAATAGCAAAAGCCTAAAAAAACCTGTCTCATATACCAATTGTTGGAAAGTAAAACGCAGCGGAAGCGAAGTTTGGGAAAGATGATAATCGCGCTTTACGCATCTACGAGCATAAGATCTATTAAGGCATGCTAATTAATTAATTACTAAGACCAATAAGCAATTTAAATATTATTTATTATTTATTAGTTAAATATGTTGATAATTAAAATATCCTAATCTAGATCCAAAGATCATAGGATATTACCTTTTGAAGAGTATTGATTGCTTCCGTCTTGATCACCTTGTATTTCTACCTTTAAACCTTCTAGAGTATGATCCGCCTTAACCCGGACGTTGTGTGGGCAACGAGCTACCGGATCTTGTTTGGACAACCTGGGATCGGCCGAATTCACCTTGTATGTGATCACTTTATTTTTCTTTGCTTTCTAGTATTTTATAAATACTCTTAGCAAATTAATTGTGTTATCTAAATTGTAGAATCAAAGACACAAGTCTAGATCTACAATTAAACACAAGAGGAAAAATTTGATCACACAACCTCACAAGAAAGCATGTAAAATCGGCCAACACCCTTATGTCCTATATATAGGCTCTTGGACTACTACTAGGGATCTTAAGGAGGATTATGGTGTAATATCCGCAATTTCGAATTTCGGTAATTTTCTTTTTTCGGCAGAAGTCCGCTTTGACGACTCGCTCAAGACCGTTTCGTCATTCCGAGAATGATTAATTCTGCACTTTTTGTCATCCGAGTTCGTTTCGGTATCGTTTTGTTGAGTTCCGAGCTTTTTAGCGACTTTTCCGCACTTGAGCTCGATTCTTGCGAATCTCGTTCGAAACTGCTGTTTCGAGTTTCACGTAAGTCCGTTTAACTTTGTTAGACGTGTTGTGAACTTCGGTTTGGTGATTCAATCACGTATCGTGATTTTCGGACGTTTTGGGCCATTTTTGTAATTTCCCAAAGTTTGGGGTAATTACTTCCGTCGTCGAATTCCGACACTTCGAGTGGTCGGAATCGTGTGTTCTCTTAACGCTTGGATTCGTCTTTTCGAGTACTTCGTAACCGTATATCCGGTTTTTACTCAGTTCGATTTCGGGTCGTTCGGACCGTCGGAGTGGCCACGGCGAGACGCAGCCGCAGTCTTGATACGGCGAGTTACGGCCGTAAGGTGCGATTCTGGCCGTAAGTCATCGGCAGCATGGCACGACGAATGCCGGTTACGGCCATAAGAGTCGAGTTACGGCCGTGCGGGTGCAGGCGACTTAGGACGAATGCTTCTGGCCGTAAGAGTCGAGTTACGGCCAGACGGTGTCAAGCGACTTAGGACGAATGCGGTTACGGCCGTAAGGACTGCCGGGTGCACGGCCGTAAGTGCCGAGTTACGGCCGTAAGTCCCGCCGATTCTGGCCCGTAAGTGTCCGGCGATGGCCAAGCTATATAAGGCACAGGCGGCCGTTTTACTCATTTCTTCACTTTTCTTGCGACTATCGGACGGTGCGACGGAAATAGGGTTCTTGGTCGATTCTACTCAATTCCAAGGCTTTTTGGAAGATCCTTTTTGATTAAATCATCATTTAATCCGTGTTCTTCGTCCGAATCAAGGTATTTCCTTGCTTAAAACCCTACTTGTATGATTTTTGGGGGTTTTCTTCGTGATTCACCGATTTATCCGATTTTGATGAATTATTATGGTATTCTTGTTGTCTTGGCCATGATCTTCGGATTTTGTAACTCATATATCGATTTTATCACCCGGGACTTGATTTCCGATTTCTTCGAAGGAACCCTCGGATCCTTGTTGTTTCTCCGGTTGATTCGGATTCCATTTAACGTTATTTATCCGTGGTGATGTTATTTTCGTAGCGATCGTGAGGTTGTCGAATTCTTGGTCGTTTTCGGAAGTTCGAGGGCTATCCGACCGTGTTCGTTCGTTGTTTCGTTGCTCGCGGTACCGAGGCAAGTATCTTGTCCATACATTTCATGTTTCGTAGGCATAATTATCGATAAATGATTTTATGCGAAATCCAATGTTTAATGAACGTAAAAAGGGATCGGTATGTTCTCGATAAATGTTGTCTTTCAACAATAATTCTTGTAATTCGTGAATATATGTGTTCTCGGAATATATGTGTTGGTTTTGTATGTTGAAAGACGCTACGATCACTTTGAGTGAGTTTAATAGACCGTAATCCTTTGCCGGGGATTACATAATGTTATGTGTACTTGTTCGGTAAGAACGTAATGTGTGTGATATTAGTTGTTATTCCTTCATGAGGAGGTTGTGACACTTGGTGTTGTTTGGTATTGGTATTTGCTTGTGGTTGTGTGACATTAGTTGTGAGTGTACGTCGACTATAGTGGCCATTCTAGCGAAGTACCTAACATTTGTATGCATATTCTAGTATTCGAATTATGGCTTCCCGTGGCGTTGTGGATGATATGTGTATGTTCATCTAGGGACGGTCTGACGAGGCCTCTAGGGATACGTTGCCGTGAGTTTCGTATCGCGAACTATGGTTAACCACCCAGGGATGTCCGACGGGGCTCTGCGGGGTACGGTGGCCGTGAGTCTCGTACCAAGGTTAACTTTGAAGTGTTTTGTTGAGAACCGTGATCTTTGGCGCATATTTCGTACGATTAGAATGGCAGTTCAAATGGTATCGTACTTGGCTGGAATGGCACTAATAAACGTGTTGTGAATGATTTGTCTCTTGGTTGTGATAATTTGGTATGGGTACGTGAGTCTTGTGGTTGCTCTGTGCATTGTAGCTCTGTGGTATGTTGAGTGAGACTGTTGTCATGGTAATGTTGGATATTGTGTAACTTCCACCGGGTTATTCTTGGAAGTATGTGATGTGGGTGATTTGGGTCGTGGACCCCTGTGTTGTGATTGGAATGTTATAATTGGGTCGTGGGCCCTGTTATCTGCCATCGGACTTGTATTTTGAAATAAACGATTGTTGGGCTATGTCCCTAAGCATTTCGAAAGGCTTGAAAATTCTTAAATCCCAAACGTTTTCAAAAACTCCCGAGATCGTAAAATGTTTTGTAAGTTGTAAAATGGTTTTATTCTTATCTTTCGTAATCTAAAATTGTTATGATCAAGTGAATTATCTCGGAAGTATATTCATGATTTCGTGTTCTTGGAGTATGATATGTATGGCTTGTCTTTGTATTTATACTTGCACTAGCAAAACAGTGGAGTTTGCTAACCCCCAGTATTCGGGGTGGATGTCTGTATTGCATCCGTATTTGCGGAGTTCTTTGGGGAGCAATTCACAGGATCGTTACGAAGGATGATGGAAGACGGCGATACTAATCACATGAAGACCGGTGTTGAGTATTTGGTGATGTCTTGTTTTGTCTTTCCGTTGTGTTTACTTTCCCCTATGCGGGATTGTTGATTTATGTTAACCCCTGCGTGGGTATGAGTTACGAGAAAGAGTAATGTATGGTCGATGTGTATGTTGTGGTAAAAGACCAAATCGGTCTAATGGTTCGTTAGTTAGCCATGTCGGCATGTATAGTGTTAATGTGTTTTCGGTATTTAGCCTGGTAGATCCTCACGGAGGGGGTCTGCGGCGCTGTAATATTCCCGAAGGGTTTGGGGGTGTTACAGAATATGGTATCAGAGCTTAGGTTGCGGAAACCTAGGCTGTCGGGTCAGGTTGTGTGTTGTTGGGTCTTGTCTTGTCTTGTCTTGTCAGATTTTGTCTGACTGAGTCGTGTCGCGACGCGTCGTCTGAGGTGTCGGTCGTGATTAGTATCGAGGTGCGGCCATCATCTTCGTGCGATCTGTGGAGGTAAGTCTCCCTACTTTGTTGCGTCTCGTGTTATACGAGCTTGTGTGATTATATGTTGTCATGTGGAGTTTAAATGTACCTCGTGAATACGTACTCCATACTTGTTTGATTCTCGTATTGTGCTAGAATGAAAAGTGGTACCGGGTGTATAAATGTGTGTATATATTGTGTGAATCGTTTTATTGAAGTAATGACTTGGTGTGATCCCGCAAGGAAAGTTTCTCAATGTGATATTTTTCCTCTTGCTTTGTAAGTTTTCAAAATTTGATTTTAAGAACCCAAATGAGGTCTACCAAAAAAAATTTACTCGAAACGTGGCTCTTGCTTTCGACTTTTTGATTTCATGATCGTCGGTTCGGAGGTATGTATTGATGTTGGCATTATTGTTTGGTCAATAATGCTCAAAATTGTGACTAAGTTGGTGGTGTGAACGTTAAGTCGTCCTGAATGCACTTGTTGTGGGGATCCTCATTACTGAGAGGAAGGATTTCAGTTCTAGATGTTAATTATCTTTTAACGGCCGCTTGTGTGATAATGTAATTATGTGGACAGATAATGTTTACGTGTGAGTGGATTTGATGATAATGGATCGTATTTTGATAAAGTGGTAAATTATGTCTTTTATGTGTGTGTTCGAAAACGCTTTTCTGAAAATTTTATAAACTTGAGCAAGTTGTGGGAGAATTAAATTTCATAAAGTTTTAACAGTTAAGCAATCGGCCTTCGTTGGACTTTGAAAATCGCTTAAAATTGGCGAGCCGGCCTTGAATTTTCTAAAGGAACCCCGACGGTATTGAAAGAGTCGTTTTAAAGTACCTCTCAACATTTTGTAAAATGTTACCGTCGTTGATTATTGTGTAGTGTTGAGAAGATTTTTAAAAAGGATTTTTTACGTAGTATTGTGGTATTTTCAAATAATTCGAGTACATGATTTCAGAAATCTTTCACACCATCAAAATTTCTATTTTAAAAAAAACAATACAATTTTATCTTCAAAATTATATTGTGAAAGATAAAGAATCTTACTCGATTTAAACTTCAAACTCAGATTTAGAAAAGTTTTCTGTACTGAGTCAGTGATTGTGCGTGACCTTGAATCACTCCAAAATGATGACGTGTGGTGGCATAGTGATTTTGATAGTGACCGGTTGTAAGGAAATATTGTTTTGCAAATAATTTCAAATGAGACAGTTAAAGTCCGTTGTTTAAAATTTTTGACAAAAAGCCCGAGGTACCATAAACACTTTCAAAGTAATATTTTAAATAAACATGCAAATCCAAGGATTTTCAAATGATATCATGTAAAAGGATACCTCGTGGATCTTCTTATCGAGTTGCTATTAGTTGTCTTATGTGATATGCAAAGCCGAGATGGCAATTTGGTATATTATTTTGTGATGCTGTACCATTATATTGAGTGAGTATCCGCTTAATATGCCGAGGGGCAAAGGGCGCGGTCGTGACCACGGTACATGCAGTCATGGAGATTAGGTGCGGGACCAAGAGAAGATTTTTGGGAAGGTTGCTATTCTAGCACTTCGTTCTCGTTGTTTAGGTTTCGGGGACGAAACCTCTTTTAAAGGTGATATGGTGTAATACCCATATCTTTCGCTTTCGTTTTATTCGACTCTATCGACTCGTTTGCGTTAACGATATTTTCTGGACTTTTTCTACTCTTCACTTTTGTTGTTTGAACAAGTTGCGGTGTTGTTTTGGGTTAATCCAATTGTCGTTGTGACTTTTTCCGAATTCGGTTCCGCTCTTGTGAACTTTATATGAATTCATATCTTGTCGTTTTCACCATATCGTATATATTGTCTTGAGTCGAGCTGGGAACTATGGGGATGCTATTCGATTTTCGTTATTCGTTATGATTCATACATGATTAATCGACTGTCATTGTCTCGATCGTTGCAATTCAATTGTTTGATGGTTCGGTTTCTGTTGATCTTGTTCCGTGATTGTTGAATGTTCAGACTCCGACATAATTCCCTTAAGTTCGGGAAATTAGTCTCGTTTACAATCTTCCAACCCTTGGGCGGTGGAATTCCGTATTTGTTCAGCGACTGGCTCGCGTTTTGATTGATGTACCGTTGGGTTGGTCAATCATATCGATTTTCGTTCGTTGTGTTTTATGATTGTTCGGATAATTGACTTGACCATATTATCAGTTTTATGACGCTTGTCACTTATTGGTTTTATTATGTCTCTATCAGTGGCGTTGTGTTGGTCGTCGTGGAGCGTGTTTTCACGCCGTATGTGTCCTTGCGTTTCTTGCAGCATTTCGCCGTTGGGCACGAGTTCTCGGTTTTCGTGTATCTCGTCGAGTTTTTCCTGGTGGGGATATTGCTTCTCCCTACTTGTTTTATGTTTCGGGACGAAACTTCTTTTAAGGAGGGTAGAATGTAATATCCGCAATTTCGAATTTCGGTAATTTTCTTTTTTCGGCAGAAGTCCGTTTTGACGACTCGCTCAAGACCGTTTCGTCATTCCGAGAATGATTAATTCTGCACTTTTTGTCATCCGAGTTCGTTTCGGTATCGTTTTGTTGAGTTCCGAGCTTTTTAGCGACTTTTCCGCACTTGAGCTCGATTCTTGCGAATCTCGTTGGCTAGCATTTGAGTTTCACGTAAGTCCGTTTAACTTTGTTAGACGTGTTGTGAACCTCGGTTTGGTTATTCAATCACGTATCGTGATTTTCGGACGTTTTGGGCCATTTTTGTAATTTCCCAAAGTTTTGGGTAATTACTTCCGTCGTCGAATTCCGACACTTCGAGTGGTCGGAATCGTGTGTTCTCTTAACGCTTGGATTCGTCTTTTGAGTACTTCGTAACCGTATCTCGGTTTTACTCAGTTTGGATTTGGGTCGTTCGGACCGTCGGAGTGGCCACGACCGAGACGGCCGCGGCAGTCTTGGTGCGGCCGAGTTACGGCCGTAAGGTGCGATTCTGGCCGTAAGTGATCGGAAGGCATGGCTCGAATGCGATTCTGGCCGTAAGAGTCGAGAGTTACGGCCGTGCGGGTGCCGGCCCGACTTCCGACGAATGCGTTCTGGCCGTAAGAGTCGAGAGTTACGGCCGTGCGGGTGTCAGCGGCTTCGGACGAATGCGGTTACGGCCGTAAGGACTGCGAATGCGGCGTAAGTGCCGAGTTACGGCCGTAAGTCCCGCCGGTTACGGCCGTAAGTGTCCGGTGGCCGGCTATATAAGGCACAGGCGGCCCGCTTTTACTCATTTCTTCACTTTTCTTGCGTCTATCGGACGGGTGCGACGGGAAATAGGGTTCTTGGTCGATTCTACTCAATTCCAAGGCTTTTTGGAAGATCCTTTTTAATTAAATCATCATTTAATCCGTGTTCTTCGTCCGAATCAAGGTATTTTCTTGCTTAAAACCCTACTTGTATGATTTTTGGGGGTTTTCTTCGTGATTCACCGATTTATCCGATTTTGATGAATTATTATGGTATTCTTGTTGTCTTGGCCATGATCTTCGGATTTTGTAACTCATATATCGATTTTATCACCCGGGACTTGATTTCCGATTTCTTCGAAGGAACCCTCGGATCCTTGTTGTTTCTCCGGTTGATTCGGATTCCATTTAACGTTATTTATCCGTGGTGATGTTATTTTCGTAGCGATCGTGAGGTTGTCGAATTCTTGGTCGTTTTCGGAAGTTCGAGGGCTATCCGACCATGTTCGTTCGTTGTTTCGTTGCTCGCGGTACCGAGGCAAGTATCTTGTCCATACATTTCATGTTTCGTAGGCATAATTATCGATAAATGATTTTATGCGAAATCCAATGTTTAATGAACGTAAAAAGGGATCGGTATGTTCTCGATAAATGTTGTCTTTCAACAATAATTCTTGTAATTCGTGAATATATGTGTTCTCGGAATATATGTGTTGGTTTTGTATGTTGAAAGACGCTACGATCACTTTGAGTGAGTTTAATAGACCGTAATCCTTTGCCGGGGATTACATAATGTTATGTGTACTTGTTCGGTAAGAACGTAATGTGTGTGATATTAGTTGTTATTCCTTCATGAGGAGGTTGTGACACTTGGTGTTGTTTGGTATTGGTATTTGCTTGTGGTTGTGTGACATTAGTTGTGAGTGTACGTCGACTATAGTGGCCATTCTAGCGAAGTACCTAACATTTGTATGCATATTCTAGTATTCGAATTATGGCTTCCCGTGGCGTTGTGGATGATATGTGTATGTTCACCTAGGGACGGTCTGACGAGGCCTCTAGGGATACGTTGCCGTGAGTTTCGTATCGCGAACTATGGTTAACCACCCTGGGATGTCCGACGGGGTACGGTGGCCGTGAGTCTCGTACCAAGGTTAACTTTGAAGTGTTTTGTTGGAGAACTGTGATCTTTGGCGCATATTTCGTCTGATTAGAATGGCAGTTCAAATGGTATCGTATTTACCGGAATGGCACTAATAAACGTGTTGTGAATGATTTGTCTCTTGGTTGTGATAATTTGGTATGGGTACGTGAGTCCTGTGGTTGCTCTGTGCATTGTAGCTCGTGGTATGTTGAGTGAGACCTTGTCATGGTAATGTTGGATATTGTGTAACTTCCACCGGGTTATTCTTGGAAGTATGTGATGTGGGTGATTTGGGTCGTGGACCCCTGTGTTGTGATTGGAATGTTATAATTGGGTCGTGGGCCTGTTATACGCCATCGGACTTGTATTTTGAAATAAACGATTGTTGGGCTATGTCCTAAGCATTTCGAAAGGCTTGAAAATTCTTAAAACCTAAAGGTTTTCAATATCTCCTGAGATCTTTAAATTTTTTTTAAGTTGTAAAATGGTTTTATTCTTATCTTTCGTAATCTAAAATTGTTATGATCAAGTGAATTATCTCGAAGTATATTCATGATTTCTATGTTCTTGGAGTATGATATGTATGGCTTGTCTTTGTATTTATACTTGCACTAGCAAAAGCAGTGGAGTTTGCTAACCCCAGTATTCGGGGTGGATGTCTGTATTGCGTCCGGTATTTGCGAGTTCTTTGAGGAGCAATTCACAGGATCGTTACGAAGGATGATGGAAGACGGCGATACTAATCACATGAAGACCGGTGTTGAGTATTTGGTGATGTCTTGTTTTGTCTTTCCGTTGTGTTTACTTTCCCCTATGCGGGATTGTTGATTTATGTTAACCCCTGCGTGGGTATGAGTTACGAGAAAGAGTAATGTATGGTCGATGTGTATGTTGTGGTAAAAGACCAAATCGGTCTAATGGTTCGTTAGTTAGCCATGTCGGCATGTATAGTGTTAATGTGTTTTCGGTATTTAGCCTGGTAGATCCTCACGGAGGGGGTCTGCGGCGCTGTAATATTCCCGAAGGGTTTGGGGGTGTTACATATGGAAGAAGGACTCCCAATAAATTCATCTTACCTTATTAGGACTCTTCCTAATATAATGAATCTATTAATATCATGTTAGTCCACTAAAAGGTTGATATTGCACTTCCTACCAAAATCTCAAATTACGAAATTGGGCTCCTCATAAATATATTATTTCCCGTGTTTAAGATATCGAATGCCCATTAATTAATTATAAGCTACTGACAGCTTTAATTAATTAATATCTTATCCAAGAGTAGTACCACTCGAATCTTATTATTATATCAGAATTAAATCCACCTGCAGGGTTTAATATAATAATTATTATCGAGCTCCTCAAGGGGACATCATCAACCTGCACGAGTCGGGACACGATTTCTAGTAATAATAATAATAACTGTCGTATAAACAATATTATTGCCCAAGATACGAGGCTTATTGAGTCGATCATTTTGACTCTCACCTATGGTAAATCAAAGCAATAATAATTATAAATACACAATTAAATTTTATATACTTAGAATTAAGAAACGATAATTATCCGAGATTTACGTTCTTCTTACAGTCAGTACAGAAGACACTATCTCACCTCGATCCCGTTCAACGTATGCGAATACGCTAATGTATGATAATAGTCAAGACCAACTATTCTCAAGCATACACTACAACCTTTTATATAATTTGTCTAATAATTATATAGGTTGTGAACTATTATATTATTTTATAAGGCATCGATAATGTGATCTTCCATGTGACACCAACACACCACATTGTCTACAATATAAAATAATTAGACATTTCATTTGCGTAACCATAATGTCAATAAATATGCAAAACATGTGATTAAATGTAATTAATATTCTCATAGGTAGTAATAGGGAAATTAGGTAATACAAGCATAAAGTATGCTTTGCAGTATACAATCCTAACAGACAATTCATCCAAAAAATATCTAGGTAGTCTCAAACCACCTGAATATCAGTCAATTCAACTAGTCAATCCTCTATCTTGCTCATGTAGCATCAACAACCAACACATCCCTGATTAAGCAGTTTCATTACTTTCATTGCACTGATGATTCTCCCAGAGCGACTGGGATTATCACCCCAAAAAACACATTCAAAACCATCATCAGCAGTGACGGTCACCATCCGCTTACGGATGCTAAGTATGGCATCATGACGATCCATCCAATCGATACCCAAGATTACATCATCTTTAAGTAAATCAACCACAATCATATCTAACAACCACTCACAATCATTCATTCGAATCAGACAGTTCTGAACTTCACGATTCCCAACAATTCTTCTACCATCAGGTAGACCAATCACATGAGGCTCGCACTCAAAAATATTATATAATTGTATCTGCTCAAGCAAGACGTAAATATAAAATAATACGAAGCACCAGTATCAAAAAGAGTACATCCAGGTTGAGAATAGATCTCGATTGTACCTACAATCATGCTGGCCTCGGGATCACTGACCTTCTTCATCTCATAAATTTTGGGCTTTGCAGTACCTGTACCAGATGTACTAGCTTGACTTCCACGACCTACTCTTTTGTTCACCCCTGTAGTCTGTGGGGAGCGGACGAAGGTGTATGAGCCATATGATATGGGCTACTAAAAGTGGCGCGTACTCCGATGGCCTTCGAATTCGGCCCCTTCTGTGGCCTCGGCCCCCTCTACCACGACTTGTCAAGCTTCTTTACATACTGAAAGAATCAGACAATAATCATGAGCGCAATTCATACCTGCCTTTATGACCAATCACAAAGTTATGCTAACTTAATAGCAACAATGAGATTACACGTCCGAAAGTAATTCATCAAGAATCAATTGCACTATGAGTGCTATACAAATATCATATAGACACAAGGTCGAAACAAGATCAATCAATCAACCAAATTCGTATTTTCCTCAGAATATCAATAAGATAACTTCCCCAACAAATCACTCAAAATATCAAGATCAAGAAAAGGATCAATTCCACAAATAAACATCTTGCCAGTAATTAAATCATGGCACGGAAATTACATACCATATTTGGCTCGCAGGGTGTGGCACTTGCACAGGTCACATGTGACGTGAAGGTTTCTTGATACTAGTTTGATCCACAATGACACATAATGAGAAACAATTCTCTTTCATACCATTTTCTGTAACACCCCGAAATTGGCGGCTATTACAGTGCCATGGATCCCATACTGGGACCCACTAGGCGATATAATTAACCAAATCAACCGTATATAATTGTAGTACTGAACCACAAAATATTAACCATCACCCTGACGAGGAGTTTATACATCATATGGCTATAATCGCCACGAAACACAGGATTCTAATACAAGTATAAACCATATGAAGATGGAGTATACCCCAAATAATAATACAACTAAACAGAAATACTACAAAGCAGAAATGAAAATACGTGATTTAATCATAACCGGAGAAAAAAAGACTCGGGCCCCCCATACTAGTATCCTTCAAACCCTTTGCCATCATAATGCTCTTCCCGTGCCTTGGCCTCTTCTCGACCTAAAATATAACAACAAATATTTCACCCAAAACCACAGGGTCAGATATATATGCTAATAAATCTCAAGATGTTATCCATATTATATACAATAGATCTCAAAAAAACAAACCCGACTGTCGACCATACCCCTCGGGCGTATGAACATCCAATCGCAAACCGTCGAACCTACCCAATTGCACATGGTGTATGAACGACCAATCAATATGGCTCAAGACGGACATCACAGTATGCCTGATCAGGAAATGTGTCCGTGCACATGTCCATCCCATATACCGAATCCAGAATATACGTGGGACAATATACCTAACTAGTCTCACGAAGTAATCATCTTGTGTGCACAGTCCAATGTGGAAACATCAACACATGACGAAATGTGCCCCACTACAAATCCTACACATGACCAATCGGCATGCAGATATGACTCCAGATATGTCACGATGTAACATGACAATGAAACTTAATTAATCACATATTCAATAAGGACCAAGGAACTCACCAAAGTGACAACAACGATCAACGAGACCAACAATATGAAAGGTAGTGAATTTGGGAGTACAATCCCACAACAAAATGAGCAACACGATCAACAACGCCTCAATATGAATCGTATATTCATAAAGCTTTACACATACACGAATGTATAACATTCACAAAATCACTTATCAGTATAACCAAGCAAGATAATTTGCCTCAATTCCGGAGATGAAATATAATCTTTCCTCAAACAAACATATGCCGTCCTTCGACAACAACACTCACTCGATCAAACAACCTTGAATGAAATATAATTCATTCAATAACACAATCTCACAATATCGATATTGGATTCATGGGAATCGACATCCATAACTCAAAACGAATAGTTCAAACTATTCCAATAAATATCAATGTCCTAATTTAAAAACTTTAATACCCTCAATTCATCTTTTATAATCAGATTAACATGTTCATAATGTTCTTCAACATTCATGATCATCTATCTTACAAGGATTGTCAAAAGCAAGTTAAAATAATCATCTTATTTTGACAATATCATCATTAATCATTATAATCTTCTCAAGGGCATTACCAATACTTAAACATGATGTCTTAAACAATCATCAATCACTAATTCATCAAGAATTTCAGATTTAACTTCAAGTTTAACTTGATTATATCAAAACTATGATAGTTATCTCCCAATTCATCATTAGCTTCCTTTACAATAGTTAATCCCCTCAAGAACACTCAAACTATAAGTATTCATCCTCAATTATGTTAATCAATCAAGCAAATTGAGTATAATTCTTCTGAAACATGATTATAACATCTAGGTATTCCTGAGCATTAAGGGCATACTCATTTTTAAGTCTTAATCATCATGTTCTTTATTATGTGCTCATAAATTCAATAATAATCATATTGTACTCTCTCAATTCAGCATAAAGTAATCATCAATAATAATATTATCATCTCGGATTTAACACAAGATTAGACAACATACCTATGAAGATGAAGAACAACCCCAAAACTTTAAGAATACACTCCAATCTTCAAACCTACAAGCTCCAATCGAAGATATAAAGCTCCAATATAAGATGGAAGAGGCTTATAATCACTTAGGAGGACAGGAGGATGAATTCTAGAGAGAAAACCCAGGGTTTGTTCGTGCAAAAATGAAAAATAAGACCTGTCTTTAGAAGCTTCACTTTCATTAACGTGCATTACCTACACAGTTTACGTACGTTAACATCCTTCAAGTACGCTAACACCAAATATTACATACATAAACATCCTCCAGAGGCTACTGCCTCAATTCGTACCTTGCCTTGCGTACGTTGACAAAAGTGTCGCACATTATCTCACCATCATTACATACGCTAAAGCAATGATGTTAGTTACATAATGCCCATTGACTTGACTGTCTAAATCAAGCCAAACATTCCAGCCATGCACGTCCCCGCATTCTGAAAGTTGAGATGCGATCTGATATCCTTGGTTACGCACATAATCTGTCAAGCTTAAGATACGTAACACTTGTCTTAATAGCATATGCTAGGCACTGATCGTAGCTTACCCTAGATCTAATGTACTTAACCAAAAACACAACTTACCATGCGACGTCTACCAATCAAAACAATACGAACGTCAAACATAAATAGTTTGATTTCAAAGTATCTCAATATAATAAACATTGAATAAATTTAAACACAATAGAATGATACATTGACCATATGAACAATACAACAGTATAAAAATGAAAATTAGCCGGATATTATATCTCATGCAGAAGTTCTTGAAGTTCAAGAAGAAGTCCATAAAGGCTCCCTAGAGCCAAAGTTTTCAAACAAGGTGAGTACAAAGACACCACCTACAAGAGACACTAACTTGTGCTCAAATTTTAGAAAGCCTGTATATTATACCAACAGATGTCCCCTGTAATATTAGTACTTTTCTATTCTTAGTAATTTCTATATTGGTATATTTTCTGTTTTCAACAACTTGCTTGTAACTATTTTGACATTTTGAGAATGTTTAATTCAGCATATTTTGACATCCGAGCAGGTTTTAGAATTGTTTTACTTGATTTTGTGTTTATTAGTAATCTTTCTGTCTTTTGGTTCGTTTGACATAATCATGGTTCAAAATTGTTGTTTTATGTTTCCCATAAGTTCGTTTAATGTTGGGAGACGTGTTGTGATCTTCGGTTTGGTTGTTCGACCTCGTATAGTGTTTTTCGAACATTTTGGGCCGCTTGGTAATTTCTTAAAATTAGGATAATTACTTTCGTTATCGTTTGCCAAACCTTCGGGTAGTCAGATTCGTATTTTCTTGCAGTGCTTAAGTGCGTCGTCTTGAACCCTGCGTGTTCTCAGACTTCATAGATCGTCATGTTTCGACTCGATGATATTCTTTTCCATAATGTTCAGCTCTCAGCAGTTTTTGACTGTTTGAGACTTACGTACTTTATTATGACATATGTAAGTGATTCAATACCGTACATTATGAGCTATAGAGGATCGGGCTGAGACTTCTGCCAGGCCGTTGAGTACATAACAGGTAGTGCGTAGCGTACGCTAGGTGCTTAATGTATGTTAAGTTCCCTGACTTACGTACGTTAATGCGGACATATTTATATACCTTGTTCAACATTTCCTGTACGGGTTTCTCTCATTTTTTCTCTTCTTCTCCTCCGAACGACGATCTGGGCGACTCTACTGATGAGGGTTGCTCAGAATATCATCATCCAACATCATAACCGAGTTCCTAACGTGATTTAACCAACATTCAACCTTCCTTCTTCGTTGAATCGAGGTAATCCTTCTCAGAACCCTAAATTTTAGGATTTTGGGGTTTTTACCTTTTTCTCCATTATTTTCTGAATTAATCATAGAATCTTGATGGGTATGATTTATATATCTCCGGATATTACTTCCCTACGAATTTATTGGTATAATTCTTGAGGTTATGTGGAATCGAGAGGGTTTGGTTGTAATCTGCTCTCTATGTCTATATTGGTGAATTACATGAACCGTAGGCGGGGTTTTCGGATGTATTTCAATTTCCATTCAAGTCGTATTATTGTTGATAGTCGTTTTACTCACAGTCTACGTTCGAAATCTCCGAGTTCCTTCAACGGTGGTTGTTTACCATCTCAAAACACCCCGACATGTCTCAAAGGCAAGTAATTCTTACAAAATTACATTCTTAAATTTGCAAAGTGATGTATATGACTGTTAGAGCGTATAAATTCACTCCGGGAGGGTCCGGCGGGGCCTTAGAGGGATCCACATTTGGTTGGGTCTACGAACATTTGGGTTAAACACTTCGAGAGGGTCTACCGGGGCCTCGTAGGGATCCGCACATGGTTGGGTCCACGGTTAATCGAGAGGATTTATATTTATGTGGTACATTTATAGATATTGCATTTTTGGTAATCATTATCTAAATTGATTTTGAAAACTATTGATGCATGTACTTTGATATTGTAAGATGTAAGAGTTTGTTTGTTGATACGAATTACGTATGAAAATGGACGTAAACTCGTATGGAATGCAGCGGAAATATAATTGATCCTCACAACACTCGAATATGTGTAACACTCGTAAGATATAACCGAAAGTAGGGCAATTCGGCTTACATAAACAAGAACAATATGAATGATTTATCAAACTAGACCTATAGTTTGATAAGATAATCTTTCCTCAAGACCTATTGAGAATCGATTCGATTAAAACTCGAAAACGCGTCGAATTATAATCAAGGTTTCGATGAAAAGCATTCACCAAGAAAACACAAGTGTATTCTTATTTTTTCAACATACAATACATAATGAAAGCATGAACAAGACTAATTATAGCAAGGTAGTCTTCTTAGCAACTAAGGAATAAAACAAGATCACATGATCTTGAAATGAAAAACAAAACATCAAAATAAAATACAAATGAATCAAATGATAGGGAGGGGGAATCACACAACAAAATGATTATAAGCCACCCCACATAACATACAAGTTTAATCATGACATGTGAGGGGAGGGAAAACAACAAAAAATAAAAAAATCAGCAATAATGGTTATTTGCTGGCTGTCGGACACGGCCCGTGCCGATCGGCACGGCCGCGGCGGCATGTGCGGGCGCACATGTTCGGAAGGACTCGACCGTGTCGCCTAGCATGGTCGGGTTGGTCGGACAGCGGGAATTTACTATCCGGAAGGGTGTGACTCGGCCGTGTCGCCTGACACGGTCGGGTTGGTCGGGCAGCGAGATTTCAATATCCGGGAAATCTCGGCACGGGCCGTGTCGGACGACACGGTCGGGTTCGGTCGGCAGCGAGATTTCACTATCCAGGACATCTCGGCACGGGTCGTGTCAGACGACACGGCCGGGTTCGGTCGGCAGCGATCGGCCAGTTCCGGCAGGTGGTGATTTTTCCGGCAGTTTGGACATTTTCCGGCCGATTGTCGACCTTCCGGTATAGCATGACACGGGCCGTGTTATATGACACGGCTGAGACCGAGACTCCACGTCTTATGTCTGTTTTCTCGCCTAAATACGTAGTAGTCCGTGCATGGCGTGTAGTAAGGTCATTTATATCGATCCTTACTTCGTCTTCTTCGTTCATATCAAATAATTCCGTATCATCTCCTCCTCCTTTAAAAGGAATTGTCCTCAATTCCGAACTTCATTCGTCATCAAGATAATTAATTAAAGCCTCTACGTATTTGATCTCGAAAATGTCTGCAGTGCGTAGATGGCCCAAAATCTTGAGACGATAGGTAGTGGGGGCCCCTCGAGAATCACCAACAAAATAACTATCATTATTAATAAAATAATAGTAATTACTTTGCCCGGTAATACCGATATCATGACATGAGCGGACATCTGAAATGGGACGCACGGTTAATTTCACATCGGGTTCATCCTCCAGAATTGGAAACACTGATAATTCCACATCGGGTTCACCATCAAGAATGGGAAAAACAGGATTTATTACGGATTCCTCTTCATCAACTGGTCCGTCATAATCTGACCAACTCTCCGTTTCAATATTGTTGGGCTCCTCCAATAATAGCCCATCACAAAATAATTTACTTTCCTCAATTTGGTAATCATCCAAGACAATAAGTCCATTACGAGAAACTGCGTCGTTATAAAAATTTGGCCCAAAGCAATCGTTTTCTTTTAACCGGCCAATCTCAGTACCAAGTTCAATTTCCCTCTCACTAGAAAACATGGTTAGATTCGGTTTCTCACCTCAGTTAGGGATCATAGATTGAAGTGACATTGGTTTCAACACGATCCTCTTGTCCTTATCCCATAACTCGTACTCGTTACTTCTTCCTCGATGTAAAACATCTCTATCGAATAGCCATGGTCGTCCCAAGAGTACATGGCATGCATCCATCGGGAGTACATCGCATAATATGTTGTCGACGTACGAACCCATGGTCAAACCGACCCGTACTTGTTTCGAGACTTTCACTTTGCTCCCGTCATCGAGCCAATGTAATGCGTATGCTTTTGGGTGAGTAGTAGTGACGAGTCCGAGTTTCGTCACCATCTCCCTTGACGCTACGTTGGTACAACTTCCTCCATCGATGATCACACTACACCATTTGTTCCCGACTTGACACTTGGTGTGAAAAATTTGATTCCGTTGTTCCGAATCATTTGAAATGGTTTTGACTTGTAAAGTACGAAGAACTAATGTTGTATCATAGTTTGGAGCCTCGTAAGTTTCACATTCTTCTCCCTCGTCTTCCTCCACATTGGAATCACCTAGTCTTTCTCCTTCGTCCTCGACTAGCAACTCATCTCGGATCGTGATGGCTTCTCTTAGCGTCACAACTCGTTTGTTAGGGCAAGTATTTTGATAGTAACCGAATCCTTGGCATTTAAAACACCTTACTTTGGTTAGGCTTGTTTCCTTCGGTACGCCGGGGGTTTTAGAAACCGTAGTAGAGATAGGAGTCGGTATCATTGTGGTAATTGAACTCGAACCGGTACTTGGATCCTCGAACTTTGATGTAAATTCGGTTTTGGCAAACTTCACTTTGTTTTGAGCTTCTATATTTATGCATAGTCCACATAAAGTATCGAAATCTTCATATGGATATAACTCCACCGTGTTGGCTATGTTTTTATTTAAGCCACGTAAAAAACGTGACATCTTTTGCTCTTCGTTTTCTTCTAGTTCTCCCATCAAGACCAAACTTTCGAATTCTTCAATATATTCACCGACACTTAGTTTGCCTTACATGAAATCCGCAATCTTCCGGTATAAGGTTAACCAGTGTGATGTTGGCACATACCTCTTACGAAGTTTTCTTTTTAAAGAATCCCACGAACGGATTTTTGCCTTTCCCTCCCGAGTTCTTCGCATCTTTACTCCTTCGAACCAAAGAGAAGCACCCTTCCCTAACTTGAGAAATGCATATTTGCAACGTTTCTCGTCGTTAAGGTCTTTGAATTCGAACATGCGTTCAATTTTTCGTTCCCACTCCAAATAGGCTTCGGGGTCGGTACCTCCAATGAACTCCGGAAGTTCGTTTACTTTAAACTCGTCCGCATGGTGTATTTGACGTGCGTCATCCCCGCGTCTTGCTTGCATACGTGGCTCCGGTAGACCGCTTAGTGCGTCCCGGAGTTTCATCAAGAAATCGGGATCGGAGAAATCCATAACAAGATTCAAGAGATGGTTTTGAACAAGAAATCTTCAATAAAATCGCCAAGGAAATTGCCTTGGGCTCCGATACCACTAATGATACGAATTACGTATGAAAATGGACGTAAACTCGTATGGAATGCAGCGGAAATATAATTGATCCTCACAACACTCGAATATGTGTAACACTCGTAAGATATAACCAAAAGTAGGGCAATTCGGCTTACATAAACAAGAACAATATGAATGATTTATCAAACTAGACCTATAGTTTGATAAGATAATCTTTCCTCAAGAACTATTGAGAATCGATTCGATTAAAACTCGAAAACGCGTCGAATTATAATCAAGGTTTCGATGAAAAGCATTCACCAAGAAAACACAAGTGTATTATTATTTCTTCAACATACAATACATAATGAAAGCATGAACAAGACTACTTATAGCAAGGTAGTCTTCTTAGCAACTAAGGAATAAAACAAGATCACATGATCTTGAAATGAAAAACAAAACATCAAAATAAAATACAAATAAATCAAATGATAGGGAGGGGGAATCACACAACAAAATGATTATAAGCCACCCCACATAACATGCAAGTTTAATCATGACATGTGAGGGGAGGGAAAACAACAAAAAATATAAAAAATCAGCAATAATGGTCATTTGCTGGCTGTCGGACACGGCCCGTGCCGATCGGCACGGCCGCGGCGGCATGTGCGGGCACACATGTTCGGCAGGACTCGATCGTGTCGCCTGGCACGGTCGGGTTGGTCGGACAGCGGGAATTTACTATCCGGAAGGGTGTGACTCAGCCGTGTCGCCTGACACGGTCGGGTTGGTCGGGCAGCGAGATTTCAATATCCGGGACATCTCGGCACGGGCCGTGTCGGACGACACGGTCGGGTTCGGTCGGCAGCGAGATTTCACTATCCAGGACATCTCGGCACGGGCCGTGTCGGACGACACGGCCGGGTTCGGTCGGCAGCGATCGGCCAGTTCCGACAGGTGGTGATTTTTCCGGCAGGTGGTGATTTTTCCGGTAGTTTGGACATTTTCTGGCCGATTGTCGACCTTCCAGTATAGCATGACACGGGCCGTGTTATATGACACGGCTGAGACCGAGACTCCACGTCTTATGTCCGTTTTCTCGCCTAAATACGTAGTAGTCCGTGCATGGCGTGTAGTAAGGTCATTTATATCGATCCTTACTTCGTCTTCTTCGTTCATATCAAATAATTCCGTATCATTTGTATTACTTGTACTAGCTATCCATAGCTAACCACAATTGGAGGAAATACATTTCATGTATTTCAGGTACAAAGAATGCGACTGGATGTGTACCGGGTCAGTACGACGATGATAGCCAGGCGTGATACTGTGGAGAGTCATTGTGGTCTTTCTTGAGTCTGGTCGTTGAGATTTTTGTTTTGTCACAAACTGTTAGTTAGTACTCAAGTACTATAGGGGGTTGTTTTTTGCTGTCAGTTATATTGAACATGTCATTTATTGTGGACTAAAATATTGTCATTGGAATTTCATCGGTTAATCCGATAAATGATTGGTGGTTTTTGATGTTCTTTTGTTATGGATTTTGTATGAACTTAGCCTTGTGAGTTCCAGATGGGATTCACGGCACTGTGACATACCCTGAATATCTTGGGGGTGTTAGAGAATATGGCATCATAGCTTAGGTTTATGGATACCTAGGTTGTTGGTCTTTTGAGTCTAGTTACATTGTTTGTAAACATAGTATCATCATGCTGCCATCAACTTAGTACGATCGGTACTCATAAATTCTCTATTCCTTCTTATCGACTTTATTGTCTTGTCTTTCGACTTCGTACTGTGGGAAACCAGTCATCATGATGGTTATATTTTGAACTATACTTGTATCTATTCCTCTTTTTCTATCCTTTAGAATGTGAGCTGGTAGAGGACGCGAGTGCGGTCGGGGACGTGGCGCAGCCGGTGGGTCGGCCATGTTTCTCGGTTCGGATGCTGGATCGACTACTCCCACCTTATCGAATTCAGTTCATCCTAGTAACGATGGTCAACAGGACCAGTCGGCCAGTTAGGGGAATTCCGCAGGGAATAATGCAGGTATAGGTGTGGCCACTATATTACAGAAGTGGCTAACCAAATGGCTCCCTTGTCCCCCCACCTCACATGGTGTATTATCATCAATTTTGACTTCATGATTTATTTATTTGATGTGGGGACTTTAATTATACATGGTGTATAATTAATATTATTTTGATTCTTGGAATAATTGAGGTGTGTAATTTGTGTATTATAAACAACACCATCTTTCATTCCTTCAGTAGTGAGGGATCAGCCGTAAGTTTGCTAAGAGTTGGAGACAAATTTTCATTTTTTGCTTCATCATTTCTAAGAAAAAAAGTGAATAGAAAAATTGAGAGAAAGTGTTTGTAAAATTATAAGTAAACTTAATATATTTTCTTCTAGCCGTGTTCTGAGAGAACAAGAAAATATAAAACATTTTTCGGTCATCTTCCGACGTGTGATACGTAGAGGCACAATGATTTCGGTGCTATGGAATGTCCAAAAGCTCGTTCTATTGGATTCCTGTTGTACTCGGAATCAAGAAGATATTATCAAAGGTCAAAGCTCGATACTCTTTTCTCAGTCGCTTCTCTTCGCAGTTAGCTTCAATTTTGTTGGCTGGTCCACAGCCTTGATCTTCAGCCAAAGGTCGGCTGCGTTTTGCTTCAAGGCCTCTACGGCCACGCCTTGGGGTTTCATTCTGAAGGCCTTTCCTGTTGGGATTCGGTGCCTAAATAGAAGGCCCAGCGGAAGCGGTAAAACGAAAATTAATTCGATCCGAATCCCTACGAGGATCGATCGAGCTACGTATATACGAATATCAAAAACGAATTCACAAGAGATATAGAAACTCACCCTTGTAGTCTGTTGATTAGATGGATTCCTTCTCTTGAGCTATTCCCCAAGCTTTAGTTTGATCTCTACGAATTCAATCCGCTCCAAGCCCTTGAATGATCCAACGCCGAAAGCACAGCATCTCTACTTGCC
Organism: Orobanche coerulescens; assembly: GCA_033398695.1. Taxonomy (NCBI): domain Eukaryota; kingdom Viridiplantae; phylum Streptophyta; class Magnoliopsida; order Lamiales; family Orobanchaceae; genus Orobanche; species Orobanche coerulescens. The sequence continues at coordinate 47,256,955 of CM065819.1, read as the reverse complement.
ACGCGCCGGAGAAACGATCGGAATGACAATCATATTGCTATCCTCCGAGGATACGGCTAGAGTTAAGTGATGAAGCTTCTAATATGAAATTATAACACTCTAAGTGTATAACTCACAATATCTCTTTTATTTCTCTATTTTCCTCCAAGAAAAATCAAGAACTTGTGAAGAAAAATGGAAGAAGACTTGGAGAAGATGATGAAGACTTTGAGAAAAGTTTTCTCTCTCTCTATTAACCTATCTCACGTATAAAATCATGTAGGAGAGATAAGAAGTCTTCCTCCTTTTATTCTTATTCCACCCTCATGTGAAAAACTCATGTCACATGAGATCAAACCCCACAAAGTCATCTTTTTCATATAAAATGAAAACAACAAGACAAGAGGAAAGTGGGTGGAACTAAGGGGGGCAGCTACCATGCAGAAACGGATGGGTTCCGTTCCTTTCAGACTCCCGAGAGTCCAAACAGATAAACTCCAATTCCGTCCCGATGTATTTGTATAGTTTAATTAATCCAATTAATTTTATCATATCAAATACATTATGACATAATTAATTTCTCCAAGAAATATTTATATCCATGAATTAAATTAATCACCCAGTGATATATTTAATTTATTATGCCATAAATCAATTTATCTAATAAATCGATTTAGACATTCAATGTCCCAAATTTAGATATCCAATATCTAATATTCATAATGAGAGAATTAGCTTGATTCATCCCGTCATCAATCCTAATGCGCGACTCGGTAGGTCCGTCTCAGTCAGCAATGGGAGGAACCAAAGAGTAGTAGCACCACCTAGCCAGCCTGGCGGCCTACACTGTACCCCAACTGAGAACGAATGATTGGGATCATTCAAGAACTATTCTGTCGTGAATACTAGTATACGTATAAACCCTTCTTTCAAATGTCCCGATCAAGTTATAAGGTCACGGTCAGTCAAACCCTATCTGTACTTGATGCTATGCATGCGTTAATGCAAATCGAGATCATCAAGTTGTCGTGTATCTAATACAACTAGATCCAATGCTTTGGCCAAAGACTTATGATCTCATCTGCCAATAACCACATAGGACATATAACCCGTTCACTAACGGGAGAAAGAATTCTATCTTGGTATTCAATAGGACCTGCTACTTGCCCGTCAAGATACATGTCGAGGTTGACCCCCACCTTCCGGTTTACAGGGTCCAACTACTCTAATGAAAATCTTGACGTCACAAGCACATCCCTACTAAATCCTCAAGTCGAAGGTTCACGAATACCTATCACAACCTTTCGATTCCGTCATTGACTGTCCTGGAGTGAAATCCATGTGAGGAATCGAGGGTGATTCGGTTCGAGTATACTAATCCAATTAGCATACCTATAACGTGTAATATCCGAGATTTTTATTTTGATTTATTCGAATTTTTTTCTTTTTCTTAGACCGGAAATTTCTCGGTTTCCGAGCGTCGGTATTATTTTTCTCGACAATCGATTTTGTGTTTATGGCCATAGGTGGTGATTTGTTGTATGTTAATTTCATTTCGGGTCGGTGTTGTTGTCCGCGAGCGTTTCGTCGTGTTCGTTCCGTGCGTTTTTAGGAATCGAGTCGTCGGGCCACGACAGCCGGGCGCTGGCCGGACGGCTATGGAGGAACTGCACGGATCTTGGGCATCACGGACGATTGCGCGTGGACCGGCCTAGCGTATGCTACGGCCGGACAGCTGCGCGCGCTAAACCGCAAGAGTAGCGCACGCCACTGCCGGGAGGTAACGCACGCTAATCGGCCCGGCCCTAGGCGAGGTCTGACTTCGGCCAGACCACAGTAGCGCACGCTACCGGACAGTGCGCCGCTAACTCGGCAAAGCTAGCGCACGGCACGGCTCGGCCGGGCGACGCTACCTTGCCGGATAGATTAGTCCAAAGAGGTCTGGACGGGCCGATTGCGCATGCCGCCGCTGACATTATGCGACGCTTATCGGCCGTGGCCGGCCGATTGCGCATGCCGCCGCTGACATTATGCGACGCTATCGCCGTGGCCGGCCGAGAAGCGCACGCTACCCGGACAACCTAGCGCACGCTAGTCGATTTGCCGTATATATTTGACCGAGCACTGTTTCAACACATTTTTCATTTCATTCTCTTCCTTCCGCGGCGAGGTTATGAGAGCGATAAGGCATGTTGTTGAACAACAAAACCACGAAGATCCCGAGTCCATATCATTGATCGATCAATCCATAACATCCTTCAATCGACCGAATCAAGGTTAGTTTTTCCTAAAATCCAAACTTTGGGAAATTTGGGGATCTTGGTAGATTTCGTCCGTTTGAGCCTTATGAACTTAAATTACTGATGGATAATTGTAGATTAAGTTGTATTCTATCATTTTCATCATCTTTCCACGGTTTTACCATTTCCGATTCGTCGATTATATGAACTTCCGTTTGACGCCTTCAAAGTGTCCGGGGAAATGCCGCAGAGAGGAATTTGGTCGTTTTGTGATGTTTTTCCTCGTATGATTGATTGTTTATTCGATGATAGGATACTAGGGACGATTTCCCTACAAAAATCTGGTGTTGAGCCCTTCCGATCGTTTTTTTCGTTGGAGTCCCGGATTTTGCCAACCGACCGTACTTTCGGAGTATCCGCGAGAGATTACCAAGGCAAGTACCTTGATATACGAATTGTAACTGCGTGAAATCATCGTTGTCGAAGTGTATGAATTTATACGGATATGTATATATATATATATATATATATATATATATATATATGTGTGTATGTATATATATATATATATGTGTGTATATATATATAGATTTATATATATTTATATGTTAAATATATGTATGTATATACGTAAATTGATATATATGCCTATGTCGGTGAACGACGAGTGGTGAATGCTAACACTAGTTGGCGTACTCAACTTGGATTGATGGATGAACTATAGTTATTCATATAATATAGTAAGGTTATATGTATATATACATATATATATCTATATATATATATATTTGGTTGAGTCGCAATACAAGGATATATGTGTAGCGTTGGTTGGTTGTGCCGAAGGCTTATTGGGTCGGATCTTGATTGATAATGTACGTGTTATTGTTTATTGTGTGGTTATGGACTGTCGGATAAACTGTGTGAATTGGTTTATTGATTTGATAATTGTTGAATTGATTGATTGTGTACTTGATGTTTGTAATAATGTGAATACATGTTGTGAGAGACTTCGTATCCGGGAACCTCTGAGGGCGGGGTGTGTACTCCGGCCTGGTGTACGCTGCAATGTGCGGCTCCATATGTTTGGTGAACACCGGTGTTACCTAATGCGCGTGCAAGGGGCGGCTCTGTCAGGAGTGATCGCCGGCGCGGTGACATGTTCAAGGGGCGGCCAACATAGTGGAGTGAACGCCGGTGCACAGGTGTACAAGGGAGGCGCCTGGCAGGCTTATTGGTAACGGATATTCGAGTGATAGCTAAGACCCCGTTACCGAACAATCCTCGTATTTCAAAGTTCTTTCAACTCTTTTAAAATACTGGTCTCGATATAGATCAGATTCTGTTTTGAAAGCTTGTTTCAAATTGTTTTTATGTCGTTGGTATTGGGGTTAATTAACCAAGGATGTTTGTGAAATCTCCAAGGGTTAATTAATCAAGGGTCTTGAGCAGAATTGTCGAATGAGAGGTCGTGCCTTTGATTGTCTTTGTGATGATTATTCTGTGCATTGGGTCGAGGACCCCGAATAACGTTGTAATGGTTTTCTTGTAAATTGTTTTCCACATGCTGGGTCGAGGATCCGAGAGTTTTTGAAGTATTTTCTAAAAGTATTCCCATTTGATTTTCAAAACCCCATGATGGCCTGAGTCAATAATAATGTTTTCAAACTTTCTTATCAAAATACTTTTCCTTTTATAAAAAGGGATTTTTCTGACTCCTTGGACTCGTTTAAAGTTTCATTGGTATTATGTTCCGTACAGAGAATATGACTATGTGATTATCTTTCACTTTGTGTATGTGATGTTATTCGGTGTGGACTATGGGAATGTGTGTGGTTTGTGTTAAGGCTTCACGACTGTTGAGATTTGTGTTGTTATTATTCGTATATCTTGTATATTATCTACTTGCACTAGCAAAATTCCAGTTTGCTAACCCCCGAGTTTTCGGGGGGTGGGTGCCTGTTATGCGCTCAGGTGTTGGCAGCTCGAGAGCAGTCACAGGATTGGCTTGGAAGGAGATGGAGGGCAATGATACTAATCACACCAGAGTCAGAGTCTTCTCTTTTGTTTCATTCTGGTCGGTATTTCTCTGTCGTTCGAGTATTCACCCTTGCATGGGTGTAGTTTTCATTTATTAAATTGAGGTGTCATTCTTTTCGGTGTTCTAGTTTATTATTGTCATTGTAATATGAATGTCGTTAGTTCTGAATTGGTTAATGACCTTGTCGGTCTGCTTTGTATTTAATTTTGACCCCGGTCGGTCAATCATTGAGTAGTCTTTTGGAGTTTAGCCTGGTAGATCCTCGTGATAAGGGTCTACGGCGTGTGACATTCCCGGTCGTATTCTGGGGGTGTTACATTTATGGTATCAGAGCTTAGGTTTGCGAAAAACCTAGGCCGTTGGGTCAAGTCCATGTCTTGTGTAAGTCGCGCGCATCAGAGTTGTGATTAGTATCGTGGTTCCGATATCATCTTCCGGCAATCTGTGATGGTAAGCCTCCCGATCGTAAGTCCCCTTATATACGTATTTGATTATATTGTGCTAACGTGTTTAATGTGAACTAAGGATTGGAACTTGTTGGTGATATTATTGTTTTAGGATATAACATGCGTATGCGGTCCGAGCAAAATGGTTATGTAATATGTTTGAAGTCGAGCATATTTATCTGCTTCTACACTTATTAGAATAAACTTATGAATGTTAATTTTATCCGCCGCATGAGTATTTTAAGATGGCTTTTGGTATCTTGCAAACCGATTTTGATATTTTGGTCTTTCACGTTTTGATAGTATTCTTATGACGGTATTTGATATTTTTATATATGACTTAGTGAGTTTTCGTGAATATTACCAACATCGACCTTTTGGCAATTTGAACATTTTTTAAATGATTTTTAGCACAGTGGGTTCCAGACGGCCCACGACGCTGTAGTATCACGAATATTTTAAAGTGGTGCTTTGAAATTTTCTAACATTGTGAAAAACCATGATTTAATGTTGTCATGTTAAATGGTCACGTATCTCGGTGGAAAATCCTTTCGAATAAACATTTTGGAAGAAGAGGAAAGATTTTCAAAATTGTGGTATTTGGGACTCAACACTTTTGAAATATTTCAAATTAGTTACAATTCTATTCCGATTTTTCTTTTATACATCACTCGAAAATAATTTTTAGAGTCGTTATATAAACTTCCCCTTCCGAAATAAAAGACAGTATTTATGAGTCTTGGGCGCAACGTGACTAGCCCTCTTTTCCAAAAATTTATTTTCATTAAGTGCATACATATAATGATCGTCATCGTCGGAGGACTCGAAATTGACTTCATAAAACTTAACGCTTTACGTTATTCTATAGATGTTAACTAAACCTTATGTTGATAATTGTGGTATACTGTGCAACTGGTTATTGATAACGCTGAACGGTACTATCTGTATTAGTATGTCGGGCCTTGGCGGACATAAGTGTGATGACGGAAGTGGAAGCGACAAGGTGGTTCGTACGACAACTATTCTTGCTACAGTGAAGGAGTATCAAGATCAAACGATATCCTATGAAATGTCCTTAATGGTCGAGCCCACGAGCGAAACGAAGAGACCGAGGACATCTGGGAAATTTTTGGGCGATGAAGAGTCTAAGGCTCCCAAACCCCCGCGTCGTTCGGACGCGTCGTCTTTGCGGTCGGGAGTGAGCGCTGGGGATCCCAAGCCAACATCGGTGATTCTCGGTAAGAAGAGAAGGTGCTTCAACTGCAATCATCAGGGACATGATCGTGCAAATTGTCCCTTTCCACTCTTGACTTGTTACCGGTGTGGGTGTGAAGGTCATCGGGAGAAACATTGTAAGACAGTTTCCGAATTGGCAAAGAATGCCGCCCTAAGAGAGAGCAGAACTAGGGACCGGGAAGTGTCCCGAAATCCTATGTTTCCTTCTGAAGATCCTAGCATGGGAGAATGAAGATTTTGTACTATGTCTTAATCGTTGCTGTTTCAAACAATCGTGACTTCGATCGTATTTCGTTTCATTGCTTTACGTTTCCAACTCTTGTTGTTCTAAGTTTCGGGATCATAATGTCTGCTTAGTATGGGGGAATGTATTACCTGTAACACCCCCAAAACCGTATGGGAATATTACACGCCGTAAACCCTTTCCGCAAGGATCTACCAGGCTAAACGTCCATAAACAACCAAATGCTTGCCCGTCCAGGGTCAAACAATATAATAATACACTGGCCAAGGTCACTTACACATAAACACACAGACCGATGAGGTCACACAACTCTATCAACAGGACTGACTAACAACATTACCCACACAGGGGTCGAAATACAATACAGCGGAAGACTGAATCAACTCTAACAATACAACTAAACTCTACCAACTCTCAACTCTTGATTAGTATCGCAGCTCGTCATCCCCTTGTGCCAATCCTGTGACTGCTCCCCTGAACCTGCATGTACCTGGACGCAGAACAGACATCCACCCCCCGAATACTCGGGGGTTAGTAAAACTCCACTGTTTTACTAGTGCAAGTATCAAACCATACGAAATGTAACAAGCAAATAGCAACTACGAATTTAATACGCAAATCAATTATCAAAATGTTCCCGAGAAGTTTTAGAGTTTCGAACTCGAGTAAGAGATATTTGAAAAGGAACACATCATCTCGGGGATTTTTAAAGCAGAAATTCTTTTGGACCTCGAGTCCCAATTTACAAAACCTTTTCGTAAACATTAGGGCCTTAGCCCGATTCTCGTTTCAAGGCATACTAAATAATATATCATTATGAGTCCGAGATCCATATTTAAAATGTTACCCGAACAATCACTGCTACACGATCATTGTTCGTACACATCATGTACCGAACTCCGGAGGCCTCGACGGACCTTACCCGGATCACACACACTGTTCGTACACATCATGTACCGAACTCCGGAGGCCTCAACGGACCCTACCCGGCCACACACACTGTTCGTACACATCATGTACCGAACTCCAGAGGTCTCGTCAGACCCTACCTGGATCACACACCTTGTCCGTACACGTCATGTACCGGACTCCAGAGGCCTCGTCAGACCCTACCTGGTTCACACACTTTGTTCGTACACATCATGTACCGAACTCCCCAGGCCTCGACAGACCCTACCTGGTTCACACACACATCGACTCGACACAATTCATAATCATTAAATGTCAAGTCATTCCACATTACGCCGAAATGTACAATCAAGCATGTAAACCAAAGCAACACGAATATCATGATCGTCACAACGACTCTTAACCAACATAACACACATTCGGTACACAATACATTGCACAACCACGTGTACAACCATCTCATATGTACATCGCAATCCTGCACAAATGGTACAACGCCGAACACGTATACCAATATATCACTATTATCACAAAGCCTTCAAATTTCGGAAAACACAACCAATTCAACGGAACATATTTACGGAGGCAAGCAAAATCGTCATACAAATCATACGTAATTACTATTCACAAGATACAAGTCGTATAATAAGATACTTGCCTTAATAACCGCTACCAAACGCTCCGAAGAACACGGTTCGACCGGGAAGCTCGGACCCCGAAGAAGACAATGAACGAAAGGGTTCCGACTCGAGTTCTTCACAAGAATTCGTCCCTAACAACAATATAATCAATAAATCATCGATCATACGAGGAAGCATAATCGTAGAACGCCCGAAAACTCCTCTATGACATTTTACCGGACACCTTCAAGGCGTCGATCAAGAACTCGACCAAAATAACGAATCGATACGATCCAACCATGGAATAACAAGGAAAATGATATAATACATCTAAATAATCATCAATCCATCACAATCCTAAGTTAAAACGGATTAAACGGACAAATCGAACAAAATCCCCAAAACTATATTTTAGGAAAACTTGCCTTGATTCGGTCGATCGGAGCAAGTTATGGAAGGATTAATCGATGTTATGAACTTCAAAACTTCATGGATTCAACCCCTAACAACATCCATCCATGATCATCAAAGCTCCAGCCGCGGAAGAGGAAGAAACGAGTCAGAAAAATGAAGAAAAACACGACTGCTGGGCCTTAAATAGGCTGACAGACTCGACCGTGTCCGCTTGACACGGTCGTGGCGCGCAGTGGCCGGCAGGGACTCGACCGTGTCCTGCTAGACACGGTCGTGCCGCTGAGGGGCCTACCGATAGTGACCTGTCCGCGGCGCTCGGCATTGACTCGACCGTGTCCTGGAACACGGTCGGGCCTCTGGGCAGTCGTTTCCGGCTTATCCGGAAGAGTTCGGCTCGGCCGTGCCAGACGACACGGTCGGGTCCTGAGGCAGAGACTTCCGGCTTATCCGGACGAGTACGGCACGGGCCGTGTCGGACGACACGGCCGAGTTCGGCCGGCAGTGATCGGCCAATAACGAACGGGTGAGCTAAAACGACCATAACTCTCTCGTCCGGACTCCGATTGACTCACCGTTCGAACCATTGCAAGGCTAACTCGATGCTCTATAATATTGCATAGATTCAGAATTTTTTTGGAGTTACCAAAAATTAATGGTGATCTAACAAAGTCGAACTCATACTTAGAAAAGTCGTTTAGTAATCCTGAATTCAACAAAACGACACCGAAACCCGAACCTGAATACGAACCGAAGATACGGTTACGAAGTACTCACAAAGACGAATCTAAGAGCTAGAAGAACACACGATTCCGACCACCCGAAGGCTCGAAATTCGACAACGGAAGGTAATTACCCCAAACTTTGGGAAATTACGAAAATGGCCCAAATGCCCGAAAATCACCATACGACAACGAATAATCAAACCGAAGCTCACAACACGTATAACAACGTTAAATGAACTTACGAAAAACCCCAAACGACAATTTCGAACGAGATTCGCAAGAACCGAACTCAAGCGCGGAAAAGTCGCTAAAAAGCACGGAACTCAACAAAGCAGCACCGAAACGAACTCGGATGACAAAAGTGCAGAATTAAATATTCTCCGAATGACGAAACGGTCATGAGAGAGTCACAAACAGACTCACCAAAAAAGAAATTTACCGAAAATCGAAATTGCGGATATTACATTCTACCCTCCTTAAAAGAAGTTTCGTCCCGAAACTTAAAACAAGTAGGGAGAAGCAATATCCCGACAGGAAAACTCAACAAGATACACGAGAAACGTGTAACTTTCGTCCATTGGCGAAACGTTACAAGCAACGCGAAAGAATATACAGCGTGACAACACGTCACACGACGACCATAACAACGCCACCGGCAATGATTCAAAACAATAATGATCAATTAACGACGCATCACATACCACATCTTATGCACACATTTAATCAAGGAAATGTACGCGACAACAAGTCGCACCCGACTAAAACGGCTATGCGATAGAAACAATTAGGGTATTACGATAGAAATCATTCCGATTCTCTCCAACAAGAAAATATCCGACGTCAAAACACAAACAATTCAAGATAACAGAAAATGAGAATACCGGATATTACATTCTATCATACAAAAAATAAGTTTCGTCCCGAAACTTAAACTAAGGTTATCACAGTGATACGAAACAAAATATAACGACACATAATAAAATACCATGCCCATGACCTCGTGGTCCACTGACACGCCTCCGTAGGTTCAACAACTAAACGGGAACTTACACAAAACAAAATATCATTCAACAAGTTCCAAATGTAAAAGCGTCACAAAAAAAAACATCTCTACACGCGAAACAATCCGTGTAACGAGTACCAAAAACACCATCACTAGACATCACTGGGCCCTCCGGAAGTAGGAATAGGATTCCGGTCCCTTATCATCTCGGCAACAATCTCGCGATCTTGAACTCGATGCCCCTCGTGTCCACAATTATAACAAGTCACTGGCGGTTTCTTACAATGCGCGCGTTCATGGCCTAGAACGTTACAGTTGAAACACCTAGGAGTATTACCAGAACTCAAAGACACCGACTTGGGTCTTTTGGGTTCTCTAACTGACCGAGAAGGTCCCATACTCGGCTGATACGAGGGTTGAGGTGTGGGAATCCCAATTCCCTTACTTCCCGATGCGTCATCGGAAATCTTCTGCTTTTTCGCTACCGATACGGACTCGGTAGACATTATAGTCATCTCAAACGCCAAGGCTCGATCCTGATAGTCCTTCAAGGTTGTACACATAAAAGGAGCCATACACTGCCGAATCTGAGGTTTCATACGCATATCGAAATAACGAACCTTATCTGCCTCACTTTTCACCTGATCCCGAACATAACACAGCTGTCGATTATAATCGACTATCGCCTGGGATATCGACACGTCTCGGGGTGTAGCCGAGAAAAACTCGACAATCCTACGCTCTTTAATAGGCGGCGGACAATACTCGACCTCCATGGCAGTTTTGAATTCAGTCCAAGTAGCGGTACGATCACTAGGCGCTACGGCCTCCCACCAGTCTGCAGCCTCCCTGTCGAGTAGGTATTGAGCAATAGGCACTCTTCTCTCATCGGGGCAAGCTACAGCATCAAACGTTCTGTCCAACTGGAAGAGCCAATTGTCCCAGCCTAACGAGTCCGAAGAACCTACAAAACGGGGCGGGTGCATTCTCATCACATCTCGTAACCACTTACCAGCTCCGTTATCTTCATCCGGAATCCCGTCTCGGTGTACGGTCTGATTCATATGCGCCAACCGGTCGATCACCCGACGATGGATGGTGGCGGCGTCAATATCAACATTACCTCTGGATGATTGCTGCTGATCACGACCACGACTACGACCACGTCCTCGGCCACGGCCTCTCGGCATACTGGATGGACGACCAATAAGAATAACACATCCAAACAAATATCACAACATCAAGATAAGACAATAAATAGCAGCACGTTAAAACATCAACTCCAAGTCATTACACAAGTGCACAAACTAACACTGTAATTTTAGGACTTCATTAAAAAAATAATCCACACAGTCACATCAACAGAGATGTTTCGATTTTACAAAATCAAACACGGTCAAAACCACACACGTATCGCAGGGATCAAACAAACAACAAAAATAAAATGTTTCCGGGGTATTATTCAAATGATAAAATTTTAAAATTCTCAAGTTTGAAAAAAAAAATGGTGAAATGAAATTTTTGAAAACACTTATAATACCTCGGTCGTTTTGCAAAACAAGATTTTCCAAAAATTTTGATTTCTACAAAAATGCTCAAATCAGTAGTCTTTAAGGAAAAATGTTTTCAAAGCTACCCGTAGCGGTATAATTACAACAATCCAAAATAGTCGATATTAAAACCACATGCCCAAATGGCAAACAGGGTCGCCAATTCAATCACATAAATCTCATGGCATCAAGTTTAAACACACCGCAAAATCATTCATCGGAGTTTCCCACAAACTCTATCGTAAAACTCACCAAGGTCCACAACTTCCACACCATACCAACCCACATGGTGGTTCAAGGGCCAAACATCAATACATCCAGTTCTATACACGTACAGCGTATCCAAGTATCGAATACAACTTCATTACACAACACCGTGTAAATAAAATTATGCACCACAAATATCACACATAAATGAAATCATGAACACAGATATTACGCATAAAAGAGGAGACTTACGTCCACAGGCCGCACGGAGACGACGGTCGCCCACGATACTAATCTCATCCGACAACATATCCAACGCGTTGTGACTACGCACAACTCAACTTGTCACCTGACGACTCGAACGACGAGACAACACATTACTCGACAAATCACAACTCGACTCGACCCGACAGCCTAGGTTTCCGCAACCAAAGCTCTGATACCATAAATGTAACACCCCCAAAACCGTATGGGAATATTACACGCCGTAAACCCTTTCCGCAAGGATCTACCAGGCTAAACGTCCATAAACAATCAAATGCTTGCCCGTCCAGGGTCAAACAATATAATAATACAGACCGTCAAGGTCACTTACACATAAACACACGCACCGATGAGGTCACACAACTCTATCAACAGATCGACTAACAACATTACCCACACGGGGTCGAAATACAATACAATGGAAGACCGAATCAACTCTAACAATACAACTAAACTCTACCAACTCTCAACTCTTGATTAGTATCGCACTCGTCATCCCCTTGTGCCAATCCCGTGTTGCTCCCCGAACTCCGCATGTACCAGACGCAGCAGGACATCCACCCCCCGAATACTCGGGGGTTAGTAAAACTCCACTGTTTTACTAGTGCAAGTATCAAACCATACGAAATGTAACAAGCAAATAGCAACTACGAATTTAATACGCAAATCAATTATCAAAATGTTCCCGAGAAGTTTTAGAGTTTCGAACTCGAGTAAGAGATATTTGAAAAGGAACACATCATCTCGGGGATTTTTAAAGCAGAAATTCTTTTGGACCTCGAGTCCCAATTTACAAAACCTTTTCGTAAACATTAGGGCCTTAGCCCGATTCTCGTTTCAAGGCATACTAAATAATATATCATTATGAGTCCGAGATCCATATTTAAAATGTTACCCGAACAATCACTGCTACACGATCATTGTTCGTACACATCATGTACCGAACTCCGGAGGCCTCGACGGACCTTACCCGGACCACACACACTGTTCGTACACATCATGTACCGAACTCCGGAGGCCTCAACGGACCCTACCCGGCCACACACACTGTTCGTACACATCATGTACCGAACTCCAGAGGTCTCGTCAGACCCTACCTGGATCACACACCTTGTCCGTACACGTCATGTACCGGACTCCAGAGGCCTCGTCAGACCCTACCTGGTTCACACACTTTGTTCGTACACATCATGTACCGAACTCCAGAGGCCTCGTCAGACCCTACCTGGTTCACACACACATCGACTCGACACAATTCATAATCATTAAATGTCAAGTCATTCCACATTACGCCGAAATGTACAATCAAGCATGTAAACCAAAGCAACACGAATATCATGATCGTCACAACGACTCTTAACCAACATAACACACATTCGGTACACAATACATTGCACAACCACGTGTACAACCATCTCATATGTACATCGCAATCCTGCACAAATGGCACAACGCCGAACACGTATACCAATATATCACTATTATCACAAAGCCTTCAAATTTCGGAAAACACAACCAATTCAACGGAACATATTTACGGAGGCAAGCAAAATCGTCATACAAATCATACGTAATTACTATTCACAAGATACAAGTCGTATAATAAGATACTTGCCTTAATAACCGCTACCAAATGCTCCGAAGAACACGGTTCGACCGGGAAGCTCGGACCCCGAAGAAGACAACGAACGAAAGGGTTCCGACTCGAGTTCTTCACAAGAATTCGTCCCTAACAACAATATAATCAATAAATCATCGATCATACGAGGAAGAATAATCGTAGAACGCCCGAAAACTCCTCTATGACATTTTACCGGACACCTTCAAGGCGTCGATCAAGAACTCGACCAAAATAACGAATCGATACGATCCAACCATGGAATAACAAGGAAAATGATATAATACATCTAAATAATCATCAATCCATCACAATCCTAAGTTAAAACGGATTAAAGGGACAAATCGAACAAAATCCCCAAAACTATATTTTAGGAAAACTTGCCTTGATTCGGTCGATCGGAGCAAGTTATGGAAGGATTAATCGATGTTATGAACTTCAAAACTTCATGGATTCAACCCCTAACAACATCCCTCCATGATCATCAAAGCTCCAGCCGCGGAAGAGGAAGAAACGAGTCAGAAAAATGAAGAAAAACCCGACTGCTGGGCCTTAAATAGGCAGACAGACTCGACCGTGTCCGCCTGACACGGTCGTGGCGCGCAGTGGCCGGCAGGGACTCGACCGTGTCCTGCTAGACACGGTCGTGCCGCCGAGGGGCCTACCGATAGTGACCTGTCCGCGGCGCTCGGCATTGACTCGACCGTGTCCTGGAACACGGTCGGGCCTCTGGGCAGTCGTTTCCGGCTTATCCGGAAGAGTTCGGCTCGGCCGTGCCAGACGACACGGTCGGGTCCTTTGGCAGAGACTTCCGGCTTATCCGGACGAGTACGGCACGGGCCGTGTCGGACACGGCCGAGTTCGGCCGGCAGTGATCGGCCAATAACGAGCGGGTGAGCTAAAACGACCATAACTCTCTCGTCCGGACTCCGATTGACTCACCGTTTGAACCATTGGAAGGCTAACTCGATGCTCTATAATATTGCAAAGATTCAGAATTTTTTTGGAGTTATCAAAAATTAATGGTGATCTAACAAAGTCGAACTCATACTTAGAAAAGTCGTTTAGTAATCCTGAATTCAACAAAACGACACCGAAACCCGAACCTGAATACGAACCGAAGATACGGTTACGAAGTACTCACAAAGACGAATCTAAGAGCTATAAGAACACACGATTCCGACCACCCGAAGGCTCGAAATTCGACAACGGAAGGTAATTACCCCAAACTTTGGGAAATTACGAAAATGGCCCAAATGCCCGAAAATCACCATACGACAACGAATAATCAAACCGAAGCTCACAACACGTATAACAACGTTAAATGAACTTACGAAAAACCCAAAATGACAATTTCGAACGAGATTTGCAAGAACCGAACTCAAGCGCGGAAAAGTCGCTAAAAAGCACGGAACTCAACAAAGCAGCACCGAAACGAACTCGGATGACAAAAGTGCAGAATTAAATATTCTCCGAATGACGAAACGGTCATGAGAGAGTCGTCAAAACAGACTCCGACCAAAAAAAGAAATTTACCGAAAATCGAAAATTGCGGATATTACATTCTACCCTCCTTAAAAGAAGTTTCGTCCCGAAACTTAAAACAAGTAGGGAGAAGCAATATCCCGACAGGAAAACTCAACAAGATACATGAGAAACGTGTAACTTTCGTCCATTGGCGAAACGTTACAAGCAACGCGAAAGAATATACAGCGTGACAACACGTCACACGACGACCATAACAACGCCACCGGCAATGATTCAAAACAATAATGATCAATTAACGACGCATCACATACCACATCTTATGCACACATTTAATCAAGGAAATGTACGCGACAACAAGTCGCACCCGACTAAAACGGCTATGCGATAGAAACAATTAGGGTATTACGATAGAAATCATTCCGATTCTCTCCAACAAGAAAATATCCGACGTCAAAACACAAACAATTCAAGATAACAGAAAATGAGAATACCGGATATTACATTACCCGTACTCTTCTTAGTATTTTCGGTATGGGACGACTTTCGTTGTTGGTAATTCATTTGCGCACCTTTCGACCATTTTAAACTGCCTTGTACTTGCTAGGTCAGTTCATCGTATTTCTGGAACCTTGCACTCGCGCTTTGCTCGTGATGATTTGGGGCTGAGCAAGTAGTTATTTCCTTGATTGTTCCGCCGCTCTCTAGTTTAAGTTTCGGGACGAAACTTATTTTAAGGGGGGTAGAATGTAATATCCGAGATTTTTATTTTGATTTATTCGAATTTTTTTCTTTTTCTTAGACCGGAAATTTCTCGGTTTCCGAGCGTCGGTATTATTTTTCTCGACAATCGATTTTGTGTTTATGGCCATAGGTGGTGATTTGTTGTATGTTAATTTCATTTCGGGTCGGTGTTGTTGTCCGCGAGCGTTTCGTCGTGTTCGTTCAGTGCGTTTTTAGGAATCGAGTCGTCGGGCCACGGCAATGGGCGCCGGACGGTTGCGGGAGGAACTGCACGGATCTTGAGCCATGCCGGGACGATTGGGCGAGGACCGGCCTAGCGTACGCTACGGCCGGACAGCTGCGCGCGCTAAACCGCAGGAGTAGCGCACGCCACTGCCGGGAGGTAACGCACGCTAATCGGCCCGGGCAGTCTAGGTAGTAGGGTCTGGACTTCGGCCAAACCAGCAGGTAGCGCACGCTTCTGACGACAATGCTGCGCTAACTCAGCAGCTAGCGCCGCTACTGGCTCGGCCGGCGACGCCACTGGCCGGACGATTAGTCGATAGGTCTGGGCGGGCGATTGCGCCGCTGCCGATTACTTGCGCACGCTTATCGGCCAGGCTGGTCCGATAAGCGACGCTACCGGACAACCTAGCGACGCTAGTCGGCCAAGCCGATATATATTTGACAAAGCGCACTGTTTCAACACATTTTTCATTTCATTCTCTTCCTTCCGCGGCGAGGTTATGAGAGCGATAAGGCATGTTGTTGAACAACAAAACCACGAAGATCCCGAGTCCATATCATTGATCGATCAATCCATAACATCCTTCAATCGACCGAATCAAGGTTAGTTTTTCCTAAAATCCAAACTTTGGGAAATTTGGGGATCTTGGTAGATTTCGTCCGTTTGAGCCTTATGAACTTAAATTACGATGGATAATTGTAGATTAAGTTGTATTATATCATTTTCATCATCTTTCAACGGTTTTACCATTTCCGAATAGTCGATTATATGAACTTCCTTTTGACTCCTTCAAAGTGTCCGGGAAATGCCGCAGAGAGGAATTTGGTCGTTTGTGATGTTTTTCCTCGTATGATTGATTGTTTATTCGATGATAGGATACTAGGGACGATTTCCCTACAAAAATCTGGTGTTGAGCCCTTCCGATCGTTGTTTTCGTTGGAGTCCCGGATTTTGCCAACCGACCGTACTTTCGGAGTATCCGCGAGAGATTACCAAGGCAAGTACCTTGATATACGAATTGTAACTGCGTGAAATCATCGTTGTCGAAGTGTATGAATTTATACGGATATGTATATATATATATATATGTGTGTGTATATATATATATATATGTGTGTGTATATATATATAGATTTATATATATTTATATGTTAAATATATGTATGTATATACGTAAATTGATATATATGCCTATGTCGGTGAACGACGAGTGGTGAATGCTAACACTAGTTGGCGTACTCAACTTGGATTGATGGATGAACTATAGTTATTCATATAATATAGTAAGGTTATATGTATATATACATATATATATCTATATATCTATATATATATATATATATTTGGTTGAGTCGCAATACAAGGATATATGTGTAGCGTTGGTTGGTTGTGCCGAAGGCTTATTGGGTCGGATCTTGATTGATAATGTACGTGTTATTGTTTATTGTGTGGTTATGGACTGTCGGATAAACTGTGTGAATTGGTGTATTGATTTGATAATTGTTGAATTGATTGATTGTGTACTTGATGTTTGTAATAATGTGAATACTTGTTGTGAGAGACGTCGTATCCGGGAACCTCTGAGGGCGGGGTGTACTCCGGCCGTGTACGCTGCAATGTGCGGCTCCATATGTTTGGTGAACACCGGTGTTACCTAATGCGCGTGCAAGGGGCGGCTCTGTCGGGAGTGATCGCGGCGCGGTGACATGTTCAAGGCGGCCAACATAGTGGAGTGAACGCCGGTGCACAGTGTACAAGGGAGGCACTGGCAGCTTATTGGTAACGGATATTCGAGTGATAGCTAAGACCCGTTATCAACAATCCTCGTATTTCAAAGTTCTTTCAACTCTTTTAAAATCTTGGTCTCGATATAGACGTGATTCGTGTTTTTGAAAGCTTGTTTCAAATTGTTTTTAAGACGTTGGTATTGGGGTTAATTAACCAAGGATGTTTGACGAAATCTCCAGGGTTAATTAATCAAGGGTCTTGAGCAGAATTGTCGAATGAGAGGTCGTGCCTTTGATTGTCTTTGTGATGATTATTCTGCATTAGGTCGAGGACCCGAATAACGTTGTAATGGTTTTCTTGTAAATTGTTTTCCACATCTTTGGGTCGAGGATCCGAGAGTTTTGAAGTATTTTCTAAAAGTATTCCCATTTGATTTTCAAAACCCCATGATGGCCTGAGTCAATAATAATGTTTTCAAACTTTCTTATCAAAATACTTTTTCTTTTATAAAAAGGGATTTTTCTGACTCCTTGGACTCGTTTAAAGTTTCATTGGTATTATGTTCCGTACAGAGAATATGACTATGTGATTATCTTTCACTTTGTGTATGTGATGTTATTCGGTGTGGACTATGGGAATGTGTGTGGTTTGTGTTAAGGCTTCACGACTGTTGAGATTTGTGTTGTTATTATTCGTATATCTTGTATATTATGTACTTGCACTAGCAAAATTCCAGTTTGCTAACCCCCGAGTTTTCGGGGGGTGGGTGCCTGTTATGCGCTCAGGTGTTGGCAGCTCGAGAGCAGTCACAGGATTGGCTTGGAAGGAGATGGAGAGCAATGATACTAATCACACCAGAGTCAGAGTCTTTTCTTTTGTTTCATTCTGGTCGGTATTTCTCTGTCGTTCGAGTATTCACCCTTGCATGGGTGTAGTTTTCATTTATTAAATTGAGTTGTCATTCTTTTCGGTGTTCTAGTTTATTATTGTCATTGTAATATGAATGTCGTTAGTTCTGAATTGGTTAATGACCTTGTCGGTCTGCTTTGTATTTAATTTTGACCCCGGTCGGTCAATCATTGAGTAGTCTTTTGGAGTTTAGCCTGGTAGATCCTCGTGATAAGGGTCTACGGCGTGTGACATTCCCGGTCGTATTCTGGGGGTGTTACATAACGTGTGCTCCCACTAACCATTAGTGTTCCACAGGCACTCTCCATCTCAAAGAACACGTCATACAAGTCTTCACATAAACTTAACGCCCAGTCAAGTTTCATCGACTTGCAAACGATTAAGTATTTGAGCT
The DNA here is from genome assembly GCA_033398695.1 of Orobanche coerulescens. Taxonomy (NCBI): domain Eukaryota; kingdom Viridiplantae; phylum Streptophyta; class Magnoliopsida; order Lamiales; family Orobanchaceae; genus Orobanche; species Orobanche coerulescens. Next base: position 47,237,979 of record CM065819.1, on the reverse strand, counting down.
ATAATCTTTCCAGTGCCGACCTCCTTATCTAATAAGGAGTGGAACATTTTGCTCTCAAATAAACGGACTAGTTTCTATATGTTTATTTACGAGTTAGGAATGCCAGTAACTACCAGTAAATAATGAAACATTCATTTGCCTTATATAAATGGTTTACATAATTACAATTGCAATGCCCTCAGTCAACAACCTCTAAGTGGCATTCGAGGGCATACTCCTAACAATCTCCCACTTGCACTCAATGCCACACACTATGGTATCTAATACCCATGTTCTCCTGACGACGCTCTAAGCTAATCTGAGAAAGCGGCTAGGTCAGTAGATCAGCGACGTAGTCGGCTGACTCTACTCTATGCAGCACAATGTATCTCTTAGCAAACAAATTCTATTACGAGATGATACGCTCTCAATATGTTTGGTACTGTTGTGAAAACTCGGCTCTTAGGCCTGTGCTATCGCTCTGGCAGCACAGCACAAGTCGTCACGTGAAGTTTACCTAGTAACTTCTAAATTCTTCCTTTGGAGGCCTCCGAGGCCGCTTTATACTCAGCCTAACAGGTGGAATTAGCATTCGTGCTATACTTGGCACTATGCCATGATACTGCTCCTCCATTAAGAGTAAATATAGCCAGAAGTTGACAGAATCATCTTTCTTTTCTTGGAAGTCCAATACAATGAATCCCATCACATTCAGTTCTCCACTACCATATATAAGAACCAGATCTCTAGTCCTTCTAAAGTACTTGAGAACGTTCTTTATGGCGGTCTAATGTTCCCGAACTGGGTTAGCCCGAAACCTACTTACCACACTCCCAGCATGTGCAATGTCAGGTCTTGTACACAATAAAGCATATGTAAGGCTACCCACTGCCGAATCATATGGTATATAACTCATTTCCTTTCATTGTGCCTCACTATGAGGACACATCTTCAAGGTGAGTTTTATTCCATATCGCATCGGAAGGAACCCTCTTTAAGATCTAATCTATATAGAGGGCTTGGGAAAAACTTATCATTCTCTACGATCTATCCCAGTAGAGTCGAATCCCAAGAATATAGGTTTCTTCTCCCAAGTCTTTCATGGAGCAATTACTCGAAAGCCAAGCTTTCATAGAACTGAGCATTCCCACATCATTTCCTATTAGTAGAATGGCATCTACATATAGTACTTAGAATGCGATCTTGCTCCCACTAACCCTCTTGTATACACAAGATTCCTCTTCATTTTGCATGAAGTCAAACTCTTTGACTGCCTCGTCAAAACGAAGGTCCCAACTACATGAAGACTGTTACAGTCTATATCATGGAGTCTACATCCACCATTGCTAGGTCATTGGTTGCGGGTCGATCTCTTATTTATCACCTGGAACCTCGTGGAAACCCAGTTCCTCCAAGTGGATAAATCTATACCTCTTAGGTAAATGAGACACCCTACTAGACCTACGAGGTGGTTTTACTTGTGTTTCAGAAGGTTCGGTTCCATTTTCTTGCACAGGTGTCTCCTGAGGAGTTTCATTGTATTTTTCCAAAGAAATATTTCTACCTGCTCTGCCTTCCTGAATGAATCTCTTCTTCCAGGAAGTGTGCTTGTAAATCAACAACGATCTTTCGATCTTCGGACATGTAGAATAGATATCCCATCATCCCAGACAGGAATCTAATGAAAAACTTCCCTTCGCGGACCTAGCTTCCAACTTCTCCACCTTAGTCTTATAGACATAGGCGGGACATCCCCAAATCCTAATGTCATTAAGACTTGGTTTCCTGCCCTCCCATATCTCATGTGGAGTTTTAGGAATGGATTTAGAAGGACATCTAGTCAAGATGTAAGCGGTAGTCAGGAGTGCATACCCCCATAGGTAAATCGGTAAGTCAGTATAGCCCAGCATGGAACGGACCATGTTCAACAAGATCCGGTTCTTTCTTTTTGACACACCATTTAACTGAGGAGTACCTGGAGGTGTTAGTTGTGAAACTATTCCATGTTCCTTAAGGAACTCGTCAAACTCCATACTCATATACTCGCCACCTCGGTCCGACTGAAGTGCTTTGATATGATTACCAGTTTGTTTCTCGACTAGGGCCTTTAATTCCTGGAATTTCTCAAAAGCCTCGGATTTATGTTTCATTAAGTATACATAACCATACCTAGTATGATCATCTGTAAACGTAATGAAATATTGATATCCGTCACGTGCTGCTTCCAAAGCACCACAAACGTCGGTATGGATTAATCCCAGTTTATCAGCGGCTCTTTCAAAAGTCCCTGTCAAGGGGGACTTAGTCATTTTGCCTTTGAGGCAAGATTCACAAGTAGGAAAGAGATCCGATCCCAATGGACCCATAAGTCCATCTTTTTCCATCTTGTAAACCTTGGTCTGACCAACATGACCAAGTCTAAGATGCCATTTCAAAACTTGATTGGTTTCATCCCTACCACGTTTTCTAGTCATAGTATTCACAACTACTTTGTTGCTGAGATTTAGATGATACAATCCATTTAACAATGTAGCGGTACCCACTAGTTTATTTCTGAAATAAATTTTGCAGGAACCATCACCAATGAAAAATGAAAAGCCTTTACGGTCCATGACCAGAATGGATACAATGTTTTTGTGCCCCCTGGGCAAAACAAGTTCATCATCTAAAGTCAAAACAAAGCCGGATTCCAAACCCAAAACAAGTGATCCTATGTCGGTCGCCTCGATACTATGCCCGCTTCCGACTGTGATCATAACTTCTCTAGCTCCAAGCTTCCTACTTTATTCCAGATCCTGATTCACGGTACAAATATGAGAACTAGCACCAGAATCCAGTATCCAGGAAGTAGAAAATACAGTAGCAGAACAATTTGTTTCCAAAACTAAAAGTTCTGTACCTGAAGCACCATGAAGAATCGGACGGTCTCTAGCCCAGTGTCCCAGCTCACCGCACTTGAGACAGGCATCCTTCTTCTTCTTGTTCTTTGGAACCATCGGGGCCTTGCCCTTTCCCTTAAAGTCCTTAACATGTGGTCCAGTCTGCTTCTTGGTCTTTGTCTTCTTGTTCTTAGACCTCCGAGGTCCAGAAGAAATCACAAGATCAGACTCCTTCATCCGCGAAGTCTTCATCTGAGATTGAGCGGTCACCAGTTTGTTCATTAGCCCAGCTAAGTTACATGCAATCTCATTGCAGTTGAAGTTCATAACAAACTGTGAGAAGGATTCAGGGAGAGACTGTAGGATAAGGTCGATTTGGAGAGAAGTATCCATTTTAAAATCAAGAGCCTCCAATCTCTCGATCATGGATATCATTTTGAGGACATGTTCCCCAACCTTCTCAGCTTCTTTCATTCTTGCACCGAACAGTTGCTTGGATATCTCATATCTAGCAGTTCTGCTGTGCTCACCATAAAGCTCGGTTAAGTGAGATAGAATCTGCCTAGCAGAAGTCATTTTCTCATGAGCTCTATGAAGCTCATTAGCATGGAAGCCATCATATAAGCACGGACTTTCACGTCATCCTTAACCTACTTTTCGTGGTTTTCAATCTCTTCATGATTGGCTCTGGTCCACACAGGAGGCGCCGGAATGTCCGTCTCCAAGACGAATCCCAGTGCCTCTATACTGAGGACGATCATGAGATTGCGGAGCCAATCCACAAAGTTAGGTCCGACTAAGGTGTTCTTTTCGAGTGGAATTGCGAGTGGATTCATTGTCATATTGAGAGTTATGTCTGCATTAAGTACGACTGATTAATTAGTGATTTATTCAATTATGTTCTGAGTATAGAATTAAGGTCTTTTCTATTCTTATTACCCAGCTCCCACTATTTTTATCGGAATAACACACTCCCATGTGAAATCCGGAAGTATCGTCGCACGACCTCATAGTGGTGATCGAGTTCTTTATAAATCTTAATAGAGAGCAACCGAACATGTTTCTAGTCTATTAATTTTTATAAAGTGGTGTCCAACACCAACCCATCTAATGGATGATACGATCTTCTTTTTCCCCTTGTTCACTACCCTCAACCTATACGATTTCTATGGTTCGTGAACAAGTTAATTTTATACCATCGATGCAAATCAGTTTCACAATTGAATCATATCCGGCAACCTATCAGGTTTCTAGGGATAAAATTTGATCCAACCGAAGGCATCCAGTGCACTCCTGGTAATTTATCCGTCCTCCCCGAACGACTACCCCGATAACTCGGAAGCATAGCACATCCGGTTTGGGTTTCAATTTCCCGAAAGCTCGATGGAGGGAAGGAAAACTTTGAAACCTTATAAACTTAATAATTTGTCGTGGGAGAATTTTTGCGATTAACGTTACACTTTGCACATTAATCAGTTAAGCGCGTTTGTGGCATTCATACAATATGAAACAACCATTCACAACCTAGTTGCTACCAACATGTGGTTCATGGACCGTTCCTAGAAAACAAAAACTTCGTAATCTAATTACAAGTCTTCGTCTTGAATCTTCGTCTTCTCGAAACGGATCTTCCTCCGGTCTTCGTCATTACATATAAATTTTACATCGAAAATTGCATCCTAGATACAAACATTTCTAGTAAAATAAATAGGCTCAAAACGGCCTATACAACCTAATCAAATAAAATGAACGATTCAAAACTAAGTCCACGAACCACATCCCCATTCAAAAAGCATTCACCAAATAAATACTATATAAATGGAAAGCATAGAGATACATTGATCCAATCAACAATACGAACCAATCCAATCGATTCACACAATCGGTAATATGATAACGTTCAAAATAATTCGGTCGACCATAAATATTCCAATTAATCAAATTTCCCTTGTAAAATGAAATACCACAAATCATTTTAATCATATTAAATCCAATTTAACATGCGGGAGATTAATTTTCAAGAATACATGAAAAAATTGAGCCGGGGCGAAAATGGCCTGCCGGCAGACAGGCCTGGCATGGCCGAGTCACGCTCGGCAGCTGCCGGCCAGGCACGGCCCGTGTCTCCTGACATGGTCGGGTCTGCCTGGCAGTGACATGGTCAGACTGCCCGACACGACCGAGTCACCTAGGACACGATCGAGTCTGCCTGGCAGTGACTTGGCCAGACTGCTGGACACGATCGAGTCACCCAGGACACGGTCGAGTCACCCTCGCCCAGATTACCCTTTTTGTCCAAAAAATCATCCGACGACGATTCGGGGCTAGATTTTCGACCAGATATCCAATATCTATATTTTTCGACTTTCATATCTTCAATATAAATCATATTTCCCAAAAATTTAAGATTTATATTTAGACATAAACTTACGAAAAATACAATTATTACGAACGAAAAACATATACCACGATTATGACTAAAATGATTCCAAATCATTCACCATCTAATCGAGCATTCCAAATGCCAATATCGTATATACGATTGCAAGACCTACGCTCCGATACCACTGTTGTGATTCGGTGCCTAAATAGAAGGCCCAGCGAAAGCGGTAAAACGAAAATTAACTCGATCTGAATCCCTACGAGGATCGATCGAGCTACGTATATACGAATATCAAAAACGAATTCACAAGAAATATAGAAACTCACCCTTGTAGTCCGTTGATTAGATGGATTCCTTCTCTTGAGCTATTCCCCAAGCTTTAGTTTGATCTCTACGAATTCAATTCGCTCTAAGCCCTTGAACGATCCAAAGCCGAAAGCACCACGTCTCTACTTGCCACGCGCTGGAGAAACGATCGGAATGACAATCACATTGCTATCCTCCGAGGATACAGCTAGAGCTAAGTGATGAAGCTTCCAATATGAAATTATAACACTCTAAGTGTATAACTCACAATCTCTCTTTTATTTCTCAATTTCCTCCAAGAAAAATCAAGAACTTGTGAAGAAAAATGGAAGAAGACTTGGAGAAGATGATGAAGACTTTGAGAAAAGTTTTGTCTCTCTCTCTCTCTCTATTAACCTATCTCACGTATGAAATCAGGTAGGAGAGATAAGAAGTCTTCCTCCTTTTATTCTTATTCCACCCTCATGTGAACAACTCATGTCACATGAGATCAACCCCACAAAGTCATCTTTTTCATATAAAATGAAAACAACAAGACAATAGGAAAGTGGGTGGAACTAAGGGGGGCAGCTACCATGCAGAAACGGATGAGTTCGGTTCGTTTCGGACTCCCGAGAGTCCAAACAGATAAACTCCAATTCCGTACCGATGTATTTGTATAGTTTAATTAATCCAATTAATTTTATCATATCAAATACATTATGACATAATTAATTTCTCGAAGAAATAATTATATCCATGAATTAAATTAATCACCAGTAATATATTTAATTCATTAGGCCGTATATCAATTTATCTAATAAATCGATTTAGACATCCAATGTCCCAAATTTAGATATCTAATATCTAATATTCACAATGAGAGAATTAGCTTGATTCATTCCGTCGCCAATCCTAATGCGTGACTCGGTAGGTCCGTCTCACCCAGTAATGGGAGGAACCAAAGAGTAGTAGCACCACCTAGCCAGCCTGGCGGCCTACACTGTACCCCAACTGAGAACGAATGATTGGGATCATTCAAAAACCATTCTGTAGTGAATACCAGTATATGTATAAACCCTTCTTTCAAATGTCCCGATCAAGTTATAAGATCACGGTCAGTCAAACCCTATCTGTACTTGATGCTATGCATGCGTTAATGCAAATCGAGATCATTGAGCTATAGTGTATCTAATACAACTAGCTTCAATGCTTTGGACAAAGACTTATGATCTCATCTGCCAATAACCGCATAGGACATATAACCCATTCACTAACGGGAGAAAGAATTCTATCTTGGTCTTTAGTAGGACCTGCTACTTGCCCATTAAGATGCACGTCGAGGTTAACCCCCGCCTTCCGGTTTACAGGGTCGAACTACTCTAATGAAAATCTTGACATCACAAGCACATCCCTACTAAATCCTCAAGTTGAAGGTTCACGAATACCTATCACAACCTTTCGATTCTGTCATTGACTGTCTCGGAGTGAAATCCATGTGAGGAATCGAGGGTGAGTCGGTTTGAATATACTAATCCAATTAGCATACTAATAACGTGTGCTCCCACTAACCATTAGTGTTCCACAAGCATACCATTGGTAATATCCAACACATATCGATATTCCTTTCTTAGCTCGCTTCTCTTCACAGTCAGCTTCAATTTTGCTGGCTGGTTAATAGCCTTGATCTTCAGCCAAAGGTCGGCTGTGTTTTGCTTCAAGGCCTCTATGGCCACGCCTCGGGGTTTCATTCCGAAGGCTTTTCCGACTGTATCCTCAGTGATTTCCACTTCCTGTCCAAAGACTGAACTCCTGATGCCCAATTCGAGAACTCTCGCTTACCTGTAGAACGCGATGACAACCTCCTTGTAGAGAGATTTGGGGCTTATGCTCAGGAATGGGTAGATCCCATTCGTCTTCATGGATCTGATGATGTTGTACACTTCGTTGTCCAGGTTTGTTTCGAGCAGTCCCTCAAAATCGACCACCAGACTGAAAATAATATGGTCCTTCACAGCCTTCAGATTTACTCCGTTGAAGTACGCCTCCATTTCTGCACAAGAAAATCTGCTTTTGATTTTATTGAAAGCTCGAAAGTTTTTCTGCTTTTGAAAATTCGGGTTTGAATGCTTGAATATGGTAAGGTTGTGAAATGATTTCCCCTTCTTTAAATAGAAAATGAAACGACGTTTGAATTTAATATTAATTTAATTTTGAGTCGGTGTAATTTAAAAAGCGTATGTCGGTTCAAATTTGAAATCGTGAGGTCGTGTGAACATGTAATCGTGCGGGCGTTCTAACGTATGATCATGTGGACGTGCGACTGCCACGTGTAATTAAATAATAATAAAGTATTTAAGAGTCATTCAGGGATGGAGAACTTAGCTGGTTGATCATTGACTGTTTGACCGATCTGCATCATGTAGGTCTCCTTGTCTGCTTCAGGTAGGATCTGATGCCTGTTGTCATCTTCTTCCATCCTTTGTCTTTTCATCTGGTCTGATCACGTAACTTTATTTGCTCATCTGATCTGGTCTTCAGGTAGCTTTCTCATTTGTACTAGATTCCCACTCGAATAATCCAAGTTCCCTGCTCAGCTCCAAAAACCTTTCTTCTGGTAAAGGTTTGGTGAATATGTCAGCAATGTGGTATTCTGTGCTGACTCTTTCATCTCCGACTCTCTTTTTAAGCACATGGTCTCTTATGAAATGATGTTTAACATCAATGTGCTTTGTCCTGCAGTGAAATACTGGGTTGTTGGTTATTGCAATTGTACTATTGTTGTCATACCAAATTGGGACTTCATTTGCAATGATGTTGTAGTCCCTTAGCTGTTGTCTGATCCATAAAATCTGGGCACAACAGCTACCTGCAGCTAGGTATTCTGACTCTGTTGTTGATATAGAGTTAGATACCTGCTTCTTGCTAAACCAGGATATTAGTCTGGTTCCTAGGAATTGGCACGTTCCACTGGTGCTTTTCCTATTAATTTTGCATCATGCGAAGTCTGCATCTGAATATCCTGATAGCTCAAAGTTATCATCCTTAGGATACCATAGTCCAACATTGACTGTAGACTTAAGGTATTTGATTACCCTCTTAGCTGCATCTTGATGAGAATGCTTTGGCTTGGATTGGAATCTAGCACATACTCCTACGGCATAAGATATGTCTGGTCTGCTTGCTGTCAGATAAAGGAGTGATCCAATAAGTCCTCTATAGTGGGTTGGATCCACTGATATGCCTCCATCTATATCTAGATGAGTGCTTGTGCTTATAGGTATTCTTGTTGGTTTGGCAGATTCCATTCCAATTCTCTTGATTAAATCTCTGGTATATTTTTCGTGGTTGATGAAAATTCCATTTTCCATCTGTTTAACTTACAAACCTTGAAAGAAATTCAGTTTGCCCATCATACTAATCTCAAACTCTCCTTGCATGAGATTTGAGAATTTATGACACAGCTCTGGATTGGTTGAGCCAAATATGATATCATCCACATATATGTGGTCTTCATGCTCCACTCTAAATAAGATCTTGTCCACCTTTCCTTTGCTGAAACCATTCTTCTCAAGAAACACAGATAATGTTTCATACCATGCTCTTGGTGCCTGCTTAAGTACATATAGAGCTTTCAGAAGCTTGTAAACTTTGTCTCCTTTGACAAATCCAGGGGGTAGCTCCACATAGACTTCTTCTCCTAGAATTCCATTAAGAAAGGCACTCTTCACATCCATTTAGTAGACTACGAAATCCTTGAATGCTACATATGCAAGGAATAGTTTAATGGCTTCTAATCTTGCAACAGGTGCATATGTTTCATCAAAATCTATTCATTCACATTGTGCATAACCTTTAGCAACAAGTCTGGCTTTATTCCTAACAACAGCTCCATCTTCATCGCATTTGTTCTTGTACACCCATTTGGTGCCAATAACCTTCTTGTGATCTGGTATGTCTGTTAGTTCCCAAATATTGTTCCTTTCCATCTGGTTAAGCTCTTCTTGCATTGCATTGATCCATGAGTAGTCTTCCGATGCTTGTTATGTAGTCTTGGGTTCAATTTGAGACATAAAGCATGAAAACATTGCCATTCCTGCTGGTAGAGTGGACTGTCTGGTCTTGACTCCATCAGTTAGCTTCCCAATGATTTGTTGGATGGAATGATCTTTAAGATACTTAGGAATGTCTTCTTCTTCAGGGTCTGTTCCCCCTGTAGAGTTGCTTTGGTGAACTTCTTCTCTTTCTACATCAGCTTGGTTCTGGCTTCCTTGGTCTGCAACTGGATCAGCTACCGCCTTGTCATCTGCAGGTGGGGATCTAGTCTGGTCTGCAGATGGGTCTTTATCAGCTACAGATGGGTTTTCATCAGCTACATCTGGATCAGGTAGGTTTTGAGGTCCTATCTAATCTGCAGTTCGGTCTTCAAGATGAATAACAGATGAGTCCATCATTCCTGTATCATGAAAAATGACTTCTTCCAGGGTGGTGGTTTTGAGCTTATCCTCAATCAGTTCCACCTGTTTCCTGTAATCATCAGAAGATTCATCAAATACCACATGAGGTGTTTCCTCCATAACTAAGGTTCTTTTGTTAAAGACTCTATATGCCTTGCTTTTTTGTGAATATCCCATAAAGAAACCATCATCAGTTTTAGCATCAAAGGCATTTAGTTGGGTTTTACCATTGTTGTGGATGAAACATTTACAACCAAAAATATGAAAATAAGCAACTGTGGGTGTTCTGCCATTCCAATCCTCATAGGGAGTTTTGCCATGCATCCCTACTATCATACTCCTGTTCTGAGTGTGGCAAGCTGTGTTGACAGCTTCAGCCCAGAACCTCTTGGGCAGGTCTGCTTCTGCAATCATGGACCTGGCTGCTTCCTTCAAGGTTCTGTTTCTTCTTTCGGAAACACCATTCTACTATGGAGTCTTGGCTGCAGAGAGCTCGTGCTGGATCCCATTCTGATCACTCAGTGATGGCTCTATTGAGAAATTCTCCTCCTCTATCTGATCTGATCTTTATGATTGAGAGAGATTTCTCATTCTGGATCCTTCTCAGTAGCTCAGGCAGCTTTGTCAAGGTTTCACTCTTCTGATATAGAAAGACAATCCATGTGTACCTTGAGTAGTCATTCACTATTACTAGAGCATGCTTTCTACCACTTAGGGTCCTTGGCTTGATAGGGCCAAATAGATCCATGTGAAGTAGATCTAAGTTCCTTGTTGTAAGAGTGGTAGGCTGAACTGGCTTGAATGATGCTCTGGTCTGCTTCCCTTTCTGACATGCATCACAGAGAGCTCCCTTTACGAAAACTTCTTCTGGAAGTCCTGACCAGCTTATGAGAACTAATCTTGTTAATGGCTTTGAAATTTAGGTGACATAGTCTCTTGTGCCACAACCATCCATTTCCTGCTATTGTCTTAGATAGAAAGCATGTGTTGGGAGTTCCTGTTTTCCAGTCTATCATATAGACATCTGTCCTTCTGAATCCTTGTAGCTTCACTTCTAAAGATAGAATATCTATCACCATACATTTCCAAATGGTGAAGACTACTAGATTCTTTTCATCACAAAATTGACTTATGCTCAAAAGGTTATACTTGAGCCCTTTGACATAATGAAATTTTGATATAGTGATGTTTCCTCTGTGTAGCCTTCCAAAGCCTTTAGTCTGACCTCTAGAGCTATCTCCAAAGGTTACGTCTGGACCTCTTTCTTTGATATAATTTGACAGCACCTTCTTGTTCCCGGTCATGTGCCTTGAGCATCCAGAATCTACAAACCATTCTTCACCTCCAATATTTGAATTTGTGGAGATGTGGTAGTTGTCCTTCCACCTTTTCTGCAATCAAACAAGCAGAGATTTAGGTACCCAAATTTGTGTGGGTCCTCGGGGGTTAGATGGTTTCCTGGAGAACTGATTTCTCCAAGGATTGTGAAAGTTGTTGTTATTGCCCCTAAAAGGTGTGTGTTGTCTGGGCCTGTATCCTCTGTTAGGATTGGGTATTGGATATGCCTCATAAAATTGATGTGGGCCATTTCTTAACCTTGGCTGAGACCATTTATAAAATCTTTGGGGTCTCCACATCTGTTCATTTTGAAATCTTTGATAACCTTGAGGTTTCCATTTGCCCCTCCCATATTGAAATCTATTTTTGGGGTGTATTTGATAATAATGGACATGTTGTCTGGGCTGCTTCTTCTGCCTTGGCCATTGCCTAGTCTCATGTATAGGTGGCTGCCTTGTATACCTTGGCTGTAGCAAAGACCTGTGACTTGATTGCTGCCTATTTTGAAACACAGGTTTGTAATTAGGCTCAGCAGACGGGACAAGTGTTTCTCCCTTGATGAAAGTGGTTTTAGAACTAGAGGGAGTGTTAGGGTCATATCCAAGGCTTGATCTGGAATATAGTGGCCTTTTGGTCATACATAATTCATCCAAAGTTAGAGATGCCTTCAGGGAGGTTATTTCCTTCGCTTGAGTTTTACTTAGCTGAGTCAGTTTAGTAAACTCATCTTTGACATGAGCAAGTGCAGTTGAGTTTTCACTATTCAAAACAGTTGATCGTTTTATCTCAGCTGTAGTGACGTCAGCCTGGTTTTTAAAGTTGTCTGCAACCTGTTTTTCAATAACAGATTTTGTTGTATTTTACTCTAGGCTGAGTTTTTCAAAATCATTTTTCAGCTTCTTATTCTCATCTTGCAGTTGGGTCTTCTAGGCTGATACAGATTCGTGCAAGTCCATATCTTGTGACATGTCTGAACTATTATTTGAATTAGAGGGTTTAGATGTTACCTCTTCATCAGCCAGGTTGGCCATCAGATAGTCATATTCCTCCTCATCATCAGAGAAGAATCCGCTGCTTGATTCTACTTTCTCTTGGTCTTCTCCAATGAGGGCTTTCCTTCGGTCTTCTTTTCTGCTCACCTCCTTCTTGCGCTCGTCCTTCTTAAGATCAGGATAGTCGATTTGAATATGTCTTGTCTTATGACAGTTATTGCATTCCACCTTCCAACTTCCGGCCTTTTGATTTCTCCTTGGATTCTCCTTATAATTCTTCTTATATATGGAGTAATTCTTTCGGAAATTGCTGAATCTTTGCATTATAGATGCCATCTCTTCCTTGAAATGGAGTGGGTTTATAGGTTTGACATCAGATAGGTTCTTGGCAGGGGACTCGGCTGCAAATGCTATTCCCTTTTCTGCAGGCTCGTTTGATGATGGACTTGGGAGTTCGAATTCATAAGCCTTCATAAGTCTTCATCTTGAAGTTGTCAAAATTCTGGGTAGCAATTGACAACTTGTTTTCTTTTATCAGCTCTGTACCTTCACACATCACAACAAGGGTATCCCAAATTTCTTTGGCATTTTGGCAATTCTTGATCTTGACCATGGTTGATTTGTTAAGAGTTTGATATAGCACATCTCTAGCCCGGTTGTCAAGGTTGGCCAGCTTTCTTTCTTCTGGGCTCATCTCTGTTCTTTTCTTGGGAATCTTTGCTGGTTTCCCTGCTGCTATCTCCTCGGGAGTGGTGTCCTTTTCGAATATGAAAGGACCATCTTCGATAATACACCACATTTCGTCATAGATAGAAGATAAGTGTGCCTACATCCTTATCTTCCAAAGATCATACTCGTCAGCTGAAAACACGGGTAGTCTAGATTGCATGTGTTCCATTCTAAATGAGAGATAAAAATATATCCAAGATATATGGATCTGGTTCTAGAAATAAATGAACCAACCTCTCTGATACCACTTGTAGGTCACAAGTCGTCAAAAATAAGTCTAGGGGGGGTGAATAGACTTATTGAAACTCTTTTTCCAAGTAGGAATTAAGGAGTTTCTCAGCTGATGATACAGATGACTTAGAGTCATCTGTAGACAATATAAGTACGGAAGTCAGCTGATGACGAATACACAAATATGAACAATGAAACACTAAGTATGAATGCAGCAGTTAAGTATGATGCTAAAACCAGTAAAGTACGCAGGCAATTTATAGTGGTCTCAGAGGTGGGGTAATCCTCTACTAATCCACTTTTCTCCAAACCAGTTGGAGATGAATCCACTATAATTCTCAACCAGTGATAAATATTACAGTGATTCTACAACTTAGCTACAACAACTTCCAACCAGTGGAAATCCTATCGTTGCAACTCCTTTCTGACTGCCTAGCACCACTCGATCTCCAAATCCTTGGATGCCTATCAGTCACAAAACTTCAACCAGTGAAGTACCCCTTACTCATATTTTAAGGCAAGAGTGTTTTGTCTTCTCCAACTAAGAGCTTTCTTCGTATATGAACTGAGAATACTGCTCTTCACTATGCTATAGATTTCTTGATCGCTTGATTACTTTGATTGCTTGAAAGTATAGTTCGCACCGTATTGCTCAACTTCAAATCTTCAGATATTTATAGATGTAGATCTTTGAGCTTCCTTCATAGCCGTTGCAAATTTGTAACAAATCTATCCGTTGGAGAAATAGACTTCTTTGTTTTTCTTTATGAATATTGCAAGGCTAGATTCCCTTATTTTAATCCATTTCCGACCATTATGAAGACTTCCATGTTGAGGCGCTGAATCTTTTGATTTTAATATGATTAAGGTCTTCAGAGGTGAGTTTGTATGATTTATTTAATTCATATCCTTCCGGGAATCTCTCCAATCTGTCCCTTATCGCTCGCATGTGACTTGCCATTATTATTGACTATTCAACGCATGCTGACGTAGACAGGTTTACATGGCTGATGACTTATCTGATTTTTTAAAGTCAATCTGCCTGATATGCAGTCAAACTTCTCTGTCGTCGGACTTCTATGATGACAACTTCTCTGATGTACTACCGAGACTTCTCTGATCTGACGACTTGTCTGAAGTCTTCTGACCTGATGAACTTGACTGATCTGATGGTCAAACTTAAGATGATTTGGACTCCGTCTGATCACTTGACTGCAGTCTGGTCAAACTTCTTTGATAAATTTTGTTATCCAGAACTTCTCTGATTTTCTCTTGACTGTGACTCGGCTTTTTATAGAGTTTGGTCAAGACCTCTCTGATGATACTTGTCTGACCAAAACTTCTCTGATGTACATAACTGTACTTTGTACTTAGCCGATTCTAAGCCTAACTTAAATGGCCTATAGAAGATACTCATTTTGGTTCTTCTTTACATTTTGCCAAGTATTTGACTTAACTCAGTCTGGATTATGGAAGATACTCATTTGGTTCTTCCTTACATTTTGCCAAGTAATAAACATACATTTGAATAAACAAGTACAAAGATGCCATCATCAAAATCTAACAAGTATTCCTAACAGTTCCTAATGCGGAGAAGCCCGTTACGCTATTTTGTGACAACGGCGGAGCTGTTGCACAGGCTAAGGAGCCTAGGGCTCACCACAATACCAAACATATTGTGAGAAAATATCATTTTGTTAGATAAATAGTTCAGGAAGGGAATGTTATACTGCAGAGAGTAGAAACAACAAATAACGTTGCTGATCCGCTTACCAAGCCACTATCTCAGAAGGTCTTAGAGAGACATCTGGAGAGTATGGGTATTATAAACCATAGTTTGTGGCATTGAGTGCAAGTGGGAGACTATTAGGAATATGCCCTCGAATGCCACTCAGAGGATGAGATAGTGAGAGCATTTGTATTGTAATTATGAATATTTTTTAATAAGACAATTATTATTCCTATATTATTGTATATCACTGGCATTGTGATTTGGTATATAGAATAATAGTCCTTGAATTTGAGAGTAAACATTCTACTCCTTATGGTGATAAGGAGATAGGTACTGAAAGTGTTTAGAGCTCGAATGCTTAACTAAGTTCGCAAGTCGATAAAACTTAATTGGGCATTAAGTTTAGCCAAGATTTGTATAACGTGTACTTTGACATGTAGAGTGCCTGTCTTCACTAGGAGTTAGTGGGAGCATACATTATAGGTATGCTAATGAGATTAGTATACTCGAACACGGCTCACCTCGAATCGGTCACATGGATATCACTCAGGGTTTGTCAATGACTGAATCGAAAGGTTGTGATAGGTATACGTGGACCTTTGACTTGAGGTTTCAGTAGGAGATGTGCTTGTGACATTAAGTTAGTCATTAGAGTAGTTCAATCCAATCGCCGATGGGTGGGGTCTGTAATACCCGGTTGTAATTCAGTTATTATCATTCAGTATTTATCATTCAGTAATTGTCACTCAGTAATTTTTCACTCATTAATGATCATTTGTCACTCATATTCAATCATTGTATTCATCGTTCGGAGTAATTTTATCGTCATTCATCATCAATCTAGTTGGGGAATCGTGCGGTGTTTACCATCATTGTCATTTCATAGGGTGCTGTGTGTGAGAAGTAGCGCACGCTACGTACTCTCTTTAGCGTGCGCTAATTGAGTACTGGTAGCGCACGCCACCTCTCAACACTAGCGAACGCTAGTGTAGTTGAGCAGGCAGTCCAGAAGGCACTGGACTGCAGTTGGGATCGTAGGTAGCGCACGCTACGAATGGTAAGTAGCGCACGCTAGTGAGCCAGAGTAGCGCACG
This sequence comes from Orobanche coerulescens, assembly GCA_033398695.1. Classification (NCBI taxonomy): domain Eukaryota; kingdom Viridiplantae; phylum Streptophyta; class Magnoliopsida; order Lamiales; family Orobanchaceae; genus Orobanche; species Orobanche coerulescens. Next base: position 47,221,880 of record CM065819.1, on the reverse strand, counting down.
CTATACAGTCGGTGTAGCGCGCGCTAAGGTCGGATCAGGTTGAGTCCAGTGGCTACTGGACTGAATTGAATTTATTCATAGCGCACGCTATGTGTGGTTTTTAGCGTACGCAAACGGTGTAGTAGCACACGCTAATTATTGTGTGTAGCGCGCGCTACCGAGATCAGATCAGAGAACAGGAGGTTCTGGACTCCAGTACTGGGCATCAATAATCCGTTAGCGCACGCTAACCATGGGTATTAACGCACGCTAATGGCATGGTTGTAGCGCACGCTACAAAAGGTACGTAGCGTACGCTACCGTGTTCGGACAGTGGGTACTGGACTACCCAAAACACCCGTTAGCGCACGCTAAGAACTGGGGCTAGCGCGCGCTAAACTGGGATTACTATAAATAGGACAGTTCAGCTCTTACTTCGTCATTTATAATCTCCCTTCGTTTCTTCGGTGACTTCGGGCGATTCCGGGCGATTTGGAGAGTGTTCTTCAAGGTGTAATCATCAATCATCATCTTCAAGCTTATCTTTTGGATTAATCATCATTTCATCATCCCCATCACATCGAATCAAGGTAATAATCTTCTTGGATCTAGCTTTTCGAATTTTGGGTTTTTCCTTCCGATTTCTTCGTGTAAGCTTGGATTGTTGATGGAATATGTTAGATATGGATTATCTACCTTGGGTAAATGTTTTCCCACGGATTATTCCGTGTATATTTCGGATTTCATAAATTTTGAGGTTTGATTCAAGAACACCTTGGGGTTGACTTTGATGTTCTTGGGGGTTTTCGATTAGATGTTGTCGTTAACTCAAATTGTGGATTCCTATGGGATTATTGATATCATTGAAGTGTTTTGTTGGTCCGAAATACTCATTTTGGTGTTGGTTTCGATATATTCGGGATTGGATATTTTCGAAGTTGTGTGGTTGGTTACGTATTCATTAGAATGCCCCTATGAGTTTGATTATCGTTGTATCGACTTTTGGGTTAGTCGTGTTTTGTTGCTTGATACGTGTATTGAACGGTTGTTGGTAATTATTGTTATTCAAGGTTGTTCGAGCGACCGGTATCTCGATTAGGACGTTGTTCATAGAAGGACATTGTCATCGGTATTGTGTAAGTTGATTCTTACTCGGTTAAAAGGATATTCATTCCTTTTGTTGTTGATCATTCATAATCATAACTCATTCATCATTGTATTAATCATATTGAGACTTGTAATTGTCGAATAATCACTTCATTAGCGAGGAACGGCGGTTCCAATCACTTCATTGAAACTATCAATCACTTCATCATCACTTTCATCTCGGTGAGTCATTCTTGACTTTGTCAGATTATTATTATTCATTGATATTCATTATGGTCATTCTCGTTCATATGACCTTCTGGGTTCATATTGCATGGCCGGGTGCGGATGTGTGGAATTTTTAGTCGGGCACGTGATGGCCATGTATTGGGAGTGATACATTGGACTGTGCACACGGTAACAATTACCTCCGTGAGACTAATTAGGTACAAGGACGGGTGTGTCCGGTCATCCGTCTTGTACACTTGCACAGAACACTACGGGCGTATTATGATACTCCTCTTCAGCGTAATTCATAATTAAGGACATTTCATAACTTCAGTTAAATCATGATTGTGTATTTTCAACCCTTGAGGATTGTTGTTCGGTGAGGCAAAAGCACGGGAATAGCATGTTGACGGCGAGGAGTCCCAGTGATACAAGTAGGGGGCCCCAGTCTTTCCGGTTATTTCAGTCATTTCAGTCATTTCCGTCATTTGTATTTTCTGCTGCAAAATTCCGTTTGAGATGTCTATTTATTCAGAGTGGTGTATTTTATCTCCATATAAAATATACTAGTATTCTGTATTGTCCTGGTGTATTGTACTTAAGCTCCTCATCGGAGTATTTGGTAATATAATGTGGTTCGGTACTATAATTATATTATTTAATTCATCAGTTTTCATTCGCCTGGTGGGTCCGAGTCGGGGGTCCACGGCACTGTAATATCCGCCTAGTTTGGGGTGTTACAGAGTTGGTATCGGAGAGTGGTTTTGAATACTACCTCCCGAGTCATGTCTCATTTGAAATCATCATCATCAGACTAGTATCATTGGACTTTCGCGTCACGTGTGACCTGTGCAAATGCCGAGCCAATCAGACCGAAAGAACTGTAAGATTTCTAATGCCATGGTATAATTTCTGGCAATAGTCATTCATTCATCATTCATCAATTAACAATCCTCAAACATCATCATTCATTATGATTAGGACGATCATGTTAACTCATTAATCACTTAATTCACTTCATTACTCAGTTGATGATCAGGACGATCATGTTAACTCATTAATTACTCAATTCATTTCATTACTCAGTTGTCGATCTGGATGATCATAGTATTAATCTTGTTAAATTGTTCAAGATAATCATTTCAAGAATTTCATCAGATAATCATGTCACTTCAGTAAATCATTCATGTAATCACTAAGTTAGAGCATGTATGCTCATTTTCATCATCTCATGACAGAATCATAACGTGATATTCATGCGGGAAATATAACCATTATGCGACCTTCCTACTTCAGTATGGAGAGAGCTGTCAGGGGATGCACGGGGAGAGGCCGCGGTGCGGGCCGAAACTCGGGAAATAATCACTCGCTGTCGGGAAATCGTACCCAGGACCCGGCTCGATCAGAAGATATGCGGGTTGATCCACTCACTTTTATGCAGGCCATGATGACCCATATGCAATTGCTCAATCATCATTGCGCCACTCTGGCCGGATTAATCGAGAGAACTCTCCCGTATGAGCCTACTGCTAGGGAAATTGCTGAACAACATCCTTCATCTGTCAGCAAGAAATCAACGAAGCGTAATCAATCCGAAGGCGGTCAGTCAACCTTCAAGAAGCCTCGTGTGAGTCCTATCATTTCTGAGCGACCTCCTACGGCGCATAATCGTGCGGGACCTCGGTCCCGAGCGGCCAGTTCGGTCATCACCTGTTTCAACTGTGGAGCGCCGGGTCATTACAGCACTAAGTGTCTGAAACCATCTATCACGTGCCATAATTGTGGGAATTTTGGGCATAAGGCCCGTTTTTGCCGAAAGGACTCCAAGTCGGCTCCGGCAGCATCTCAAGCCCCGAAGCAATCAGCGATTCAGAATCAGACTGCTCTGTCAACGTCGCTTAAGTCAATGGAGGTAAATAAAGTTGGAGCTCATATTTATCAGTCGGGAACGTCCGGTTCGGGGGCCGGCAAGTCCCGGATTCATGTGATGAAGAGGATCAACGATCCGGTGGCCCGAATGATCTCAGGTATACTCGTAATTTTATTTCAACCCGTGTGTACCTTTTGATAATGGTACACCGCATTCATTCATTTTCGAATCATGTTTGTATAGACTTATTTTGGGATAGTCCTATTGCTTGTGGACCTCATACCATCGGTCTACCTGGCGATGGAAGAATTTTCGAAAATCATACCGAAGTAAGCCTTATGACCGCGATTGGTTGGTGGACCTAATCGTGGTGAATTTATCTAAGGACGATGTAATATTGGGTATTAGTTGGATGGGTCGTCATGATACTATCCTTAGTGCTGTAAGCGTTTGGTCACTATCATTCCGTCGTTGGTTGTCGAGTGTGTGCTTCAGGGAGGTAATCCCCGTTGTTCCAGAAGAATTCTTATTATGATGGGAGCAGAGAAATTCCTCAATCGAGTTGTTCAATCATTCATTGTATCATTTTCGTCGATTGGCCGTTCTAAGGCAATCGATTTGTTCAATCATTCATTATATCATTTTCATCGATTGGCCGTCCTAAGGCAATCGATTTGTTCAATCATTCATTGTATCATTTTCATCGATTGGCCGTTCTAAGGCAATCGAGTTGTTCAATCATCTATTGTATCATTTTCATCAATTGACCGTTCTAGGGCTATCGAAATGTTCAATCATTCGTGGTATCATTGTCATCGATTGACGATGTATTCCCAGACGAGTTACCTGATTGCCTTCTCATAGAGTTGTAGAATTCACGAGTGAGTCGGAGCCCGGTACGTCCCGTTATCGAAGGCACCATACCGGATGGCCCCGACCGAAATGCAGGAGTTGAAGATTCAACTTGAGGAATTTTTTTCGAGAAAGGTTATATCCGACCGAGTGCGTCCCCGTGGGGAGCACCAGTGTTGTTTGTCAAGAAGAAGGATGGTTCATTTCGCTTATGTATTGATTATCGGGAGTTGAACAGGGCGACGATCAAGAATAAGTATCCTTTACCCTGTATCGATGATCTTTGGATCAACTTCAGGGAGATTCAGTATTTTCCAAGATCGACTTAAGATCTGGATATCATCAGTTGTGGATTCGAGAGTCGGATATCGCGAGGACAGCGTTTCGTACGCGCTATGGTCATTATGAGTTCGTAGTTATGCCGTTCGGACTAATTAACGCACCTGCGGTATTCATGGAGCTAATGAATCGGGTTTTCATCGACTTTTTGGATCGGTTTGTGGTTGTCTTCATTGATGACATCTTGATTTATTCTCGTGACCGAGAGGAGCATGAGGTTCACCTTCATCAGGTTCTCGACGTGTTGAGACGAGAGCAACTTTATGGAAAGTTTTCCAAATGTGAATTCTGGATGCCCGAAGTGACTTTCCTCGGGCATGTAATTTCATCAGATGGAGTGCGTGTTGATCCTCAGAAGACGGAGGCTATCCGAGATTGGTTACCTCCGAAGAATGTTAAGGAAATCCGAAGCTTTCTCGGATTAGCCGGTTATTATCGGCGGTTTGTGGAAGGATTTTCTAAAATCGCTCAACCCTTAACGAACCTTTTGCGAAAGGATAAGAAATACACGTGGTCCGACGCATGTCAACGGAGTTTTGAGGAACTCAAGATACGGTTAATGTCAGCACCTGTACTTTTCTTGCCGCAAGGGACGGAAGGATTTGTGGTTTATAGTGATCGTCCGGGCAGGGTCTCGGATGTGTGCTCATGCAAGATGGGAAGGTTATTGCCTATGCTTCACGGGAATTGAGACCTTACGAGGTTAATTATCCGACCCATGACCTGGAGCTAGCAGCCGTGGTGTTCGCTTTGAAAATCTGGCGTCATTACCTTTATGGCGTCACCTGTCAGATTTTCACCGATCACAAGAGTTTAAAGTATATATTTACTCAGAAGGAGTTAAATATGCGACAGAGACGGTGGTTGGAATTAATCAAAGATTATGATATCGAGATCCTTTATCACCCGGGCAAGGTGAACGTTGTCGCTGACGCCTTGAGTCGCAAGTCCATTCAGGAGCAGATGCTTGCTCGTTTAACGATCCGAAGGAGCTTGGCGGGAATTCCTTAGACCCGAGATCGAGTGCAGCTTCGGAGTTCAGGGATAACTTTGTATGTTAGAGATTTCAACGTCACTTGAGGAGGCAATCCGAGAGAATCAGAGTTCAGACCCTTCATTGTTGCGCATCCGTGAGGATGTGACTCAGGGGAAAGCCCCTGGATTTGTGGTCCACGGGGATAGACTTTTAAGGTTTAAGAATCGGTTGTGTGTACCGGCGAACGACGAGTTGAAAAACTCGATTTTGAGAGAAGCTCATGTTACCCCTTATTCCGTTCATCCGGGGTCTATCAAGATGTATAAAGACTTGAAACAAAATTACTGGTGGAGTAATATGAAGCAAGAAGTCGCGGAATTTGTTTCGAGATGCTTAACCTGTCAACAAGTCAAGATCGAACATCAGCGACCGACGGGTATGCTAAAACCTCTCCCTATTCCAGAGTGGAAGTGGAAAGACATTTCTATGGATTTCATCACGAGTTTGCCGACGAGTCGTCGTGGCATGAATACGATCTGGGTGATTGTAGACCGCTTAACTAAATCAGCTCATTTCCCTGAGATTAAGGATACGTGGGGTCCCGAGAGACTTGCCCAGCTGTTCATCAAAGAGATAGTGAGATTGCACGGTACTCCTAAGAGTATCGTCTCTGATCGTGACGGGCGATTCGTGTCTCATTTTTGGAAATCAGTTCATCGTGCTATGGGAACTCAGCTTAATCTCAGTACCGCTTTTCATCCTCAGTCCGACGGACAATCAGAGAGAACCATTCAGACATTAGAGGACATGTTGAGGGCATGCGTCCTCGATTGGAAAGATGATTGGGAAGCCCAACTACCATTGATCGAATTCACGTATAATAATAGTTGGCATGCTTCGATTAAGATGGCACCTTACGAGGCCTTGTACGGTCGTCGTTGTCGATCTCCTTTGTGTTGAGATGATCTATCAGAATCAATCGGCACCGAGCCCGATATGCTTATAGCCGCCCGTGGGAAGGTAGCTTTGATCAGGAGTCGTTTGTTGACTGCTCAGAGTCGACAGAAATCATATGCCGATAACGGTCGTCGACCATTAGAGTTTGATACAGGTGACCACGTGTTGGTTAAGGTATCCCCGAGTCGTGGTATCTTCCGTTTTGGGAAGAGGGGAAAGTTGAGTCCGAGATTCATTGGACCGTTTGAGATTTTGGATCGAGTAGGCGAGTTAGCTTATCGATTGGCTTTACCTCCGGCGTTGAGCCGAATTCATAATGTGTTTCACGTCTCTCAGTTGCGGAAGTATGTGATTCAGTTCGACGAAATCTAGATCGCGGATGATCATTCATACGAGGAGCGTCCTGTACGAGTTTTAGAGCGGCAAATCAAACAGTTGAGGAACAAGACGATTCCTTTGGTCAAGATTCAGTGGTTTAGACACGGAGTCGAAGAGGGTACTTGGGAAACCGAGGAGAGTATGCGGGAGAGTTATCCCGAGTTGTTTGACCCTTAGTTTCGGGGACGAAACTCTTTTAAGGGGGGGTGTATGTAATACCCGGTTGTAATTCAGTTATTATCATTCAGTATTTATCATTCAGTAATTGTCACTCAGTAATTTTTCACTCATTAATGATCATTTGTCACTCATATTCAATCATTGTATTCATCGTTCGGAGTAATTCTATCGTCATTCATCATCAATCTAGTTGGGGAATCGTGCGGTGTTTACCATCGTTGTCATTTTATATGGTGCTGTGTGTGAGAAGTAGCGCACGCTACGTACTCTATTTAGCGTGCGCTAATTGAGTACTGGTAGCGCACGCCACCTCTCAACACTAGCGCACGCTAGTGTAGTTGAGCACGCAGTCCAGAATGCACTGGACTGCAGTTGGGATTGTAGGTAGCGTACGCTACGAATGGTAAGTAGCGCGCTCTAGTGAGCCGGAGTAGCGCACGCTATACAGTCGGTGTAGCGCGCGCTAAGGTCGGATCAGGTTGTGTCCAGTGGCTACTGGACTGAATTGAATTTATTCATAGCGCACGCTATGTGTGGTTTTTAGCGTACGCAAATGGTGTAGTAGCGCACGCTAATTATTGTGTGTAGCGTGCGCTACCGAGATCAGATCAGAGAACAGGAGGTTCTGGACTCCAGTACTGGGCATCAATAATTCGTTAGCGCACGCTAACCATGGGTATTAACGCACGCTAATGGCATGGTTGTAGCGCACGCTACAAAAGGTACGTAGCGCCCGCTACCGTGTTCGGACAGTGGGTACTGGACTACCCAAAACACCCGTTAGCACACTCTAAGAACTGGGGCTAGCGCGCGCTAAACTGGGATTACTATAAATAGGACAGTTCAGCTCTTACTTCGTCATTTATAATCTCCCTTCGTTTCTTCTGTGACTTCGGGCGATTCCGGGCGATTTGGAGAGTGCTCTTCGAGGTGTAATCATTAATCATCATCTTCAAGCTTATCTTTTGGATTAATCATCATTTCATCATCTTCATCACATCGAATCAAGGTAATAATCTTCTTGGATCTAGCTTTTCGAATTTTGGGTTTTTCCTTCCGATTTCTTCATGTAAGGTTGGATTGTTGATGGAATATGTTAGATATGGATTATCTACCTTGGGTAAATGTTTTCCCACGGATTATTCCGTGTATATTTCGGATTTCATAAATTTTGAGGTTTGATTCAAGAACACCTTGGGGTTGACTTTGATGTTCTTGGGGGTTTTCGATTAGATGTTGTCGTTAACGCGAATTGTGGATTCCTATGGGATTATTGATATCATTGAAGTGTTTTGTTGGTCCGAAATACTCATTTTGGTGTTGGTTTCGATATATTCGGGATTGGATATTTTCGAAGTTGTGTGGTTGGTTACGTATTCGTTAGAATGCCCCTATGAGTTTGATTATCGTTGTATCGACTTTTGGGTTAGTCGTGTTTTGTTGCTTGATACGTGTATTGAACCGTTGTTGGTAATTATTGTTATTCAAGGTTGTTCGAGCGACCGGTATCTCGATTAGGACGTTGTTCGTGGAAGGACATTGTCATCGGTATTGTGTAAGTTGATTCTTACTCGGTTAAAAGGATATTCATTCCTTTTGTTGTTGATCATTCATAATCATAACTCATTCATCATTGTATTAATCATATTGAGACTTGTAATTGTCGAATAATCACTTCATTAGCGAGGAACGGCGGTTCCAATCATTTCATTGAAACTATCAATCACTTCATTATCACTTTCATCTCGGTGAGTCATTCTTGACGTTGTCAGATTATTATTATTCATTGATATTCATTATGGTCATTCTCGTTCATATGACCTTCTGGGTTCATATTGCGTGGCCGGGTGCGGATGTGTGGAATTTTTAGTCGGGCACGTGATGGCCATGTATTGGGAGTGATACATTGGACTGTGCACACGGTAATGATTACCTCCGTGAGACTAATTAGGTACAAGGACGGGTGTGTCCGGTCATCCGTCTTGTACACTTGCACAGAACACTACGGGCGTACTATGATACTCCTCTTCAGCGTAATTCATAATTAAGGACATTTCATAACTTCAGTTAAATCATGATTGTGTATTTTCAACCCTTGAGGATTGTTGTTCTGTGTAACTGACCCCGGCTGGGGATTTTGTTTTTCAGGTCATGGTAAGGCAAAAGCACGGGAATAGCATGTTGACGGCGAGGAGTCCCAGTGATACTAGTATGGGGCCCCAGTCTTTCCGATTATTTCAGTCATTTCAGTCATTTCCGTCATTTGTATTTTCTGCTGCAAAATTCCGTTTGAGATGTCTATTTATTCAGAGTGGTGTATTTTATCTTCATATAAAATATACTAGTATTCTGTATTGTCCTGGTGTATTGTACTTAAGCTCCTCATCGGAGTATTTGGTAATATAATGTGGTTCGGTCTACAATTATATTATTTAATTCATCAGTTTTCATTCGCCTGGTGGGTCCGAGTCGGGGGTCCACGGCACTGTAGTATCCGCCTAGTTTGGGGTGTTACAGGGTCAACCTTGAAATGCAACTTAGTGGGCAAGTAGCAGTCTCTACTGAATATCAAGATAGAATTCTTTCTCCTGTAAGTGAGCAAGTAAATGTCCTATGCGGTTAATGACAAATGAGATCATAAGTCTTTGGCCAAAGCATTTAGAGCTAGTTGTATTTCATACACGAGAGCTCGATGATCTCGGTTTGCATTAACAGAAAGCATAGAGTCAAGTTACAGTAGGGTTTGAGTTTACCGTGACCCTAATACTTGACCGGGACATATGATTGAAGGGTTTATATGTATACGGTATTCACGACATAATGGTTTTGGAATGATCCTATCATTCGTTCTCAGTTAGGTTACGGTGTGGGCCACGAGACTGGTTAAGTGGTGCTAACACTCATTGGATCCTCCCAATGCTAACTAAGACGAACCTACAGAGTTGCAGCACGGGAATTGACGACAGATTATATTTAAATTATTCTCTCTTGGTTAATATTGGAAATTGGATGTCTAATTTAATTTATTTGATAAATTAAACTGGTCTCGTGAATTAAATAAATTACTGGGTAATTAATTTATTTATATTATTTCTTAGAGAAATTATTTTGTTAATATAATTAATTAATTGGATTGATTAATTATATTAATATTGAAACGTACCAAGATTTATTATCGGATTAGATACACGATGGTTTGTTTCACGGACCGAAACGAACCAACCAATTTTTCTCCTCCCTTGTCCGCCCCCCACTCACCTCACATGGTGTCTTATCATCAATTTTGACTTGATAATTTATTTATTTGGTGTGGGGACTTTAATTATACATGGTTAATTAATACTATTTTGATTCTTGGAATAATTGAGGTGTGTAATTTGTGTATTATAAGCAACACCATATTTCATTCCTCGAGTAGTGAGGGATCAACCGTAAGTTTGCTAAGAAAGTGAAGAGAAAAATTGAGAGAAACTGTTTGTAAAATTATAAGTAAACTTAATATATTTTCTTCTAGCCGTGTTCTGAGAGAACAAGAAAATATATAATATTTTTCAGTCATCTTCCGACGCGTGATACGTAGAGGCACGGTGATTTTGGTGCTCGGGAATTTCGAAAAGCTCGTTCGATTGGATTCGTGTTTTGCTCGGAATCAAGAATATATTATCAAAGGTCAACGAGGGTATGCTATCTAAATTTTATCTTCATTATTTTTATATTCGTTTATACGATGCTTGATCGGTCCATTTTTGGGGTTTGGTTTTATCTGGTTGGACCGGTTTATTTTCCGCTGCGTATCTCGATTTTTATCACCGAAACCCAACAGTGTGGAGTGAGTTGTTTTGTTTTAAAAAACAACTTCATCCTCCCCATATGAAGTGTCTTGGCCGTGAGTTTCAAAGGGAGGGAGCGAGAAAATTTTCAAGCCTTATACACTTATATTCTAAGTGTATTTTGAGAAAACATAATTTTTATAAAATACTTAGAGTATTTATAAAATAAATATAAGCTAATTCTATCAACTTCTATCCGTATACTCAGAGTATAAGTTGATAGAACTATTTTCCAATCATCTTTCGACGTATGATACGTAGAAGCACGGTGATTTCGGTGCTCGAAAATTTTCTAAAGCTTGGTTCGATTTATTCAATATTTATTCAAAGACTTCAAGGGTATGATTTCTATCATGTCTTGTTCTTCTTTATTATATGTTCGATATACAATGCTTGATCGATCCTTTTAGGACATCAATTTTTATCTGGTTAGATCGATTTTATTTTTTCGCTATGTAACTCGATTTTAATTGCCGAATCCCAACAGTGGTACCGGAGCGTAGGTCTATGCGATTGAATATTCCATATTTGCAATTGGAATGCTCAGTTGTATGATTTTATGATTTAGAATCATAGTTGTTTTAATCATTAATGTTTAATTATTCATCTAAAAAATTTATTTTTCATGATTTTATGTTATAATATAAATCTATTTTTTTGAAAAACTAATTTATATGTGTAATATAAAATAATAAAAATATTATTTTGGATTCGGGATGAAAAAAGAAAGAAAAATGCTCGCCACCGGCAGCTCGGAGTTGTCGGATGGCTGCCGGCCATAGCTGGCAGCACATTGTCTGCACTCGGCAGGCAGTGGGCGAGTGCTGCCTGTACTCAGCAGGCAATTGTCGAGAGGAACTGGTCTTCTCGGCCAAGGCCCGACTGTGAAGCCGGGCTGCGGGCTCGGCTCGGGACATTTTGTTTTCGAGTCCGTATTTTAATTTTTATGTTCGGTAAATTAATTTCTCACAAATTAAATTTAATTTAATTTAACTAAAATATAAATATGGTATTTTATTTTTCAGGAAATTAGTTTAATTAATTATTTATTTTCATCCGGAACAAGTTAAAATTAAGAGTTGTCTGAATTAATTGAATTAATTCTTATGGATGGATTAATTTTATATTGATTGGTTCAATATTTAGATTAACTTTTTATGCCACTAATCTTAATGTGATTGTTGTATTATTATTTGAATGGTGATGTAGTTTATGGACTTAGTTTATGAATATTTATTCGATGGGGTTGTAATGGTCATTTTGAGCCAAAATTTTTTTTAGTAAATTTGTACAGGATGCAAATTTTTATAAATGTAATAAATTAGCTATGACGAATAGGTGAGGACAACCCGCCATGATGATGAAGATTCAGGACTTGTAATTTGATTACTTGTAATTTTCTTTTTATCGAGTCGATGATGACTCGGTACTTAGGAACGGTCCACGAAATACATGTTGGTAGATTTAGGTTGTGTATGTTTTTCATATTATATGACAGACAAACAAACCGACAAACTGCGATTATAAAATAATTAAAGTGCAAAGTGTAACATATAATCGCGTAATTCTCCCACTTACAAACACTAGTTACAAAAAGTTACGAGGTTTCATATCCTCCGTCAAACTCATGGAAAATTAAAATCTAAACCGAAATATTATTCTTTCGAGTATGTCAGGGTAATATCCTTGGGGAATGTTGATAAATTCCTAGAGTGCATTAGATGCCTTCGAATGTGACAAATCAAGCTCCTTGAAACCGTAAGGGCTGCCGGGTGAGATTCAGTTGTCAGATTGATAGGAATTGATGGTTTAAACTTAGATAGTCCAGCGAGCTATAGAAACCGTATGGGTTAAGGGCAAGTGAACCAGGGGTAAAAGAAGATCGAATCATCCATTAGATGAGTTGGTGTTAGACACCATTTTATAAAGAATAATAGAATGTTAACTGTATGGATTTTCCTCTATTAAACTTTGTAAAGAAATCGATCACTACTATGAAGTCAACTATGACTTTCGGATTCGACAGGGAAGTGTGTAATGCCAATAAAAATAGTGGGATCTGAGTTTTGAATGAAGAAAGTCCTTAAATTATTTACTCGGATCATCATTCAACAATCACTAACGAATCTTAAATCATTCTCTACAGTTAATAAACGAAAAACCTCATAAAATGACAATGAACCATGACAAATGAGTTAAAGATGATGTCAGAGTTCGAGGTTTCATGATGAACTCAATTACCAACGAGCTTCAAAGGGCCCATGAGAACATGCCCTCTGTAAGGGCGATTCTAGCACATCTTATTGAGCTCTATTGGGAGCACAATCGAACTGCTCGGTATGATATATCAAAGTAGTTGTTTGGTGCTTAGATGAAGGAAGGTGAGAAAGTTGGGGATCATGTCCTCAACATGATATCCATGATAGAGAGATTGGAGGCTCTTGATTTCAGGATGCATGCTTCTCTCCAAACCGACCTTATCCTATAATCACTACCTAATTCCTTCTCTCACTTTGTAATGAATTTCAACTGCAATGAAATTGCTTGCATCTTAGCTGGTCTAGTGAACAAGCTGAGGGCTGCTCTTGTAATTTATTCTGGGCCGTGGCGGTCCAAGAACAATAGAAGAAGAGCAAAAAGTAATTCAATCCCAAAGATGGGTACAGAAAGAAAAGGCCAAGACACATATGCTTGCCTGAACTGCGGTGTGCTAGGCCACTTGAGGAGGCATTGTCCGAAACTTGACCACAATGCGGCTTCAGGTTCGGAACTACTAGTTTTGGAAATGAATTATTATGTAACTATTTATTCCACTTCTTGGATACTTGATTCTGGTGCAAGTTCTCAAATATGTACAATGAATCAGGATCTAGAATGAAGTAGGAAGCTTGGAGCTGGGGAAGTGACGGTGACAGTCGACAGTGGGCATAGTGTCGAGGCTACTGACATCAGATCACTTATGTTGGATTTAGAATTCGATTTTATTTTTACTTTAGATGATGTACTTGTTTGCCCGATGGGCACAAAAACATTATATTAATTCTAGTCATGGACTTTAAAGGATATCATTTCTTTATTGGAGATGGATCCCGTCATATTTATTTTTGAAAAAAGTTGGTTGGTACAACTACATTACTAAATGGTTTATACCATTTGAATAAATCTAAAGAATAAAATCACTGTAAACACTATAACTAGGAAGCGTGATAGGCTGAAACAAACCAAGCACTTAAGTGGCACCTTAGACTTAGTCATGTTGGTCAGAACAAGATTCATAAAATAGATAAAGATGGAGTTATGGGTCCATTGGGATCGGATCCCTATACAACTTGTGAATCGTGTTTCAAGGCAAAATGACTAAGTCACCCTTCACATGGGACTTTTGAAAGAGCTGCTGAAAAACTTGGATTAATCCATACCTACGTATTGTCGGGATTCGGTGCCTAAAAACGAAGGCCCAGCGGAAGCGGTAAAACGAAAATTAATTCGATCCGAATCCCTACGAGGATCGATCGAGCTACGTATATACGAATATGTAAACGAAAAACAAGAGTCATAAGAAACTAACCCTTGAAGTCCGTTGATTAAATGGTAACCTTCTCTTGAGCTATTCCCCAAGCCTTAGTTTGATATCTACGAGTTCAATCCGCTCCAAGCCCTTGAACGATCCAACGCTGAAAACACCGCGTCTCTCTACTTGCCACGCGCCGGAAAGACGATCGAAACAACAACACTCGATTAACCTCTAAGGTTACGGCTAGAATCAAGTGATGAAGCTTTTATTACTACACTCTAAGTATATAATATACCTCTCAATAATTTTCTCTCAATTTTTCTCCAAGAAAAATGAAGAAGAAGTGAATGAAGAAGATGAAGATGAGTGTTAAACTCAAAGTCTATCTCTCTCTCCCTATCCTCACATTTGGAAGCTTGTTCAAACAAGTGATGAGAGTCTTTATTTTATTCCCCATAAAATCCTCCCAAATCAAGACCAAATAATTAAAATGAATTAATTAAAAGATCTTGTTCCCTTGATAATTCAAGTCATCCACCAACTAAGGTGAAGACTATGACCAAAGGAAAGAGGAGGGAAAATGGGATGGCCATCTAGAAGGAGCCAGGATGAGTTCGGTTCGTTTCGGACTCCCGTGAGTCCAAACAGATAAACTCCTATTCCGTTCCGATGTATTTGTGTCGTTTAATTAATCCAATTAATTAATCATATCAAATACAAAATAACATAATTAATTTCTCCAAGAAATAATTATATTCATGAATTAAATTAATCACCCAGTAATATATTTAATTCATTAGGCCGTAAATTAATTTAGACATCCAATGTCCCAAAATCAATTAGACATCCAATGTCCAATAAATTATATATCTAATATCTAATATTTATAATGAGAGAACAAGCTCGATTCATTCCGTCGTCAACCCTATTGCGCGACTCGGTAGGTTCGTCTCAGTCAGCAATGGGATGAACCAAAGAGTAGTAGCACCACCTAGCTAGCCTGGCGGCCTACACTATACCCCAACTGAGAACGAATGATTGGGATCATTCAAGAACCATTCTGTCGTGAATACCAGTATACGTATAAACCCTTCTTTCAAATGTCCCGATCAAGTTATAGGGTCACGGTCAGTCAAACCCTATCTGTACTTGACGCTATGCATGCGTTAATGCAAATCGAGATCATCGAGCTGTCGTGTATCTAATACAACTAGCTCCAATGCTTTGGCCAAAGACTTATGATCTCATCTCCCAATAACCGCATAGGACATATAACCCTGCTCGCTAACGGGAAAAAGAATTCTATCTTGGTATTCAGTAGGACCTGCTACTTTCCCGTCAAGATGCATGTCGAGGTTGACCCCCGCCTCCCAGTTTATAGGGTCGAACTGCTCTAATGAAAATCTTGACGTCACAAGCATATCCCTACTAAATCCTCAAGTCGGAGGTTCACGAATACCTATCACAACCTTTCGATTCCGTCATTGACTGTCCCAGAGTGAAATCCGTGTGACGAATCGAGGGTGATTCGGTTTGAGTATACTAATCCAATTATCATACCTATAACGTGTGCTCCCACTAACCATTAGCGTTCGACAGGCACTCTCCATGTCAAAGAACACGTCATACAAGTCTTCACATAAACTTAATGCCCAGTCAAATTTCATCGACTTGCGAACGATTAAGTATTTGAGCTATAAACCTTTCCAGTTCCGACCTCCTTATCCAATAAGGAGTGGAACGTTTTGCTCTCAAATACATAGACTAGTTTCTATACATATATTTACGAGTTGGGAACGCCAGTAACTACCAGTAAATAAAGAAACATTCATTGCCTAATATAAATGATTTACATAATTACAAGTACAATACCCTCACTCAACATCCTCTGAGTGGCATTCGAGGGCATATTCCTAACAATCTCCCACTTGCACTCAATGCCACACACTATGGTATCTAATACATATATTATCCAGATGACGCTCCAAGCTAGTCTAAGAAAGTAGCTTGGTTAGTGGATCAGCGACGTTGTCGGCTGAGTCTACTCTGTGCAGCACAATGTATCCCTTGCGAACAAATTCTCTTACGAGATGATACTTCCTCTCAATATGTTTGGTGCTATTGTGAAACCTCGGCTCCTTGGCCTGCGCTACAGCTCCGTCGTTGTCGCAGTACAGTGGAACAGGCAGCTCAGCACATGGTATCACTTGAAGTTCTCCCAGAAACTTCTTAATCCAGAACCCTTCCTTGGAAGCCTCCGAGGCTGCTTGATACTCAGCCTGACAGGTGGAATCAGCAGTCGCGCTTTGCTTGGTGCTACGCCAAGATACTGATCCTCCATTAAGAGTAAATATGTAGCCAGAAGTAGACATCGAGTCGTCCTTCAGTTCTTGGAAGTCCGAATCAGTGAATCCCACCACATCCAAATCTCCACCGCCATACATCAGAACCATATCTCTAGTCCTTCTCAAGTACTTGAGAACATTCTTTACGGCAGTCCAATGTTCCCTACCTGGGTTTGCCTGAAACCTACTCACCACGCTTACAGCATGCGCAATGTCAGGTCTCGTACATAACATAGCATACATAAGGCTACCTACGGCCGAAGCATATGGTATATTACTCATTTCCTTTCGTTGTTCCTCACTTTGAGGACACATCTTCTAGGAGGGTTTTATTCCATGTTGCATCGGTAGGAACCCTCTTTTAGAATCATCCATCTTAAATCGCTTTAAGATTTTATCTATATAGAGGGCTTGGAAAAGACCTATTGTTCTCTTCGCTCTATCCCGGTAGAGTCGAATACCAAGAATATAGGTAGCTTCTCCCAAGTCTTTCATGGAGAAATTACTCGAAAGCCAAGCTTTCACAGAACTGAGCATTCCCACATCATTTCCTATTAGTAGAATGTCATCTACATATAGTACTAAGAATACGATCTTGCTCCCACTAACCTTCTTGTATACACAAGGTTCCTCTTCATTTTGCACGAAGTCAAACTCTTTGACTGCCTCGTCAAAACGAAGGTTCCAACTACGCGACGCTTGCTTCAGTCCATAAATGGAACGCTGAAGCTTGCACACTTTCTGAATATCGACTTCAGACACAAAGCCTTTAGGGTGCTCCATATAGATTTCCTCCTCGAGGAATCCATTAAGGAAAGCCGTCTTTTACGTCCATTTGCCATATCTCATAATTGTGGTAGGCAGCTATAGTAAGCATCATGCGAATAGACTTGATCATGGCTACGGGCGAGAAGGTATCGTGGTAATCAATCCCTTTATTTTGGGTATAACCCTTTGCCACAAGTCTGGCCTTATAGGCGTCAACCTTGCCATCACCATCAGTCTTTCTCTTGTAGGTCCACTTATTCCCAATGGGCACTATGCCCTTGGGGTGGTCTACTAGAGTCCAGACCTGATTGACATGCATCGAGTCTATCTTAGCTTCCATAGCTTCATGCCATTTTGCGGAGTCTACATCCACCATCGCTTGGTCATAGGTCGTCGGGTCGGTCTCTTGGCTATCACTTGGAACCTCATGGAGACCCAGCTCCTCCAAGTGCACAAGCCCATACCTCTCAGGTAAATGAGACACCCTACTAGACCTACGATGTGGTTGTACTTGTGTTTCAGAAAGTTCGGTTCAAGTTTCTTGCACATGTGTCTCCCGAGGAGTTTCATTGTATTCTTTTAAAGAAATACTTCTACCTGCTCCGCCTTCCTGAATGAACTCATCTTCCAGGAAGTGTGCTTGTAAAGCAACAACGATCTTTCGATCTTCGGGCATGTAGAATAGATATCCCATTGTCCCAGACGGGAATCCAATGAAACGTCCCTTTGCAGACCTAGCTTCCAACTTTTCCACCTTAGTCTTCTTGACATAGGCGGGACATCCCCAAATCCTAATATGATTAAGACTTGGTTTCCTTCCCTCCCACATCTCATGTGGAGTTTTAGGAACGGATTTGGAAGGACATCTGTTTAAGATATAAGCGGCAGTCAGGAGTGCATACCCCCACAGGTAAATCGGCAAGTCAGTATAGCCCAACATGGAACGGACCATGTTCAACAGGTTCCGGTTCCTTCTTTCTGACACACCATTTAACTGAGGAGTACCTGGAGGTGTTAGTTGTGAAACTATTCCATGTTCCTTAAGGAAGTCGTCAAACTCCGTACTCATATACTCGCCACCTCGGTCCGACCGAAGTGCTTTGATATGCTTACCAATTTATTTCTCGACTAGGGCCTTGAATTCCTGGAATTTCTCAAAGGCCTCGGATTTATGTTTAACTAAGTATACATAACCATACCTAGTATGATCATCTGTAAACGTAATGAAATATTGATATCCATCACGTGCTGCTTCCAAAGCACCACATATGTCGGTATGGATTAATCCCAATTTATCAGCGGCTCTTACAAAAGTCCCTGTGAAGGGGGACTTAGTCATTTTGCCTTTAAGGCAAGATTCACAAGTAGGAAAGGGATCCGATCCCAATGGACCCATAAGTCCATGTTTTTCCATCTTGTAAACTTTGGTCTGACCAATATGACCAAGTCTAAGATGCCATTTCAAAACTTGATTGGTTTCATCCCTACCACGTTTTCTAGTCATAGTATTCACAACTACTTTGTTGCTGAGATTTAGATGATACAATCCATTCAACAATGTAGCAGTACCCACTAGTTTATTTCTAAAATAAATTTTGCAGGAACCATCACCAATGAAAAATGAAAAGCCCTTTCGGTCCATGACCGGAATGGATACAATGTTTTTATGCCCCTTGGGCAAAACAAGTATATCTTCTAAAGTCAAAACAAAACCGGATTCTAAACCCAAAAGAAGTGATCCTATGTCGGTCGCCTCGACACTATGCCCGCTTCCGACTGTGATCATAACTTCTCCAGCTCCAAGCTTCATACTTTGCTCCAGATACTGATTCACGGTACAAATATGAGAACTAGCACCAGAATCAAGTATCCAGGAAGTAGAAAATACAGTAGCAGAACAATTTGTTTCCAAAACTAAAAGTTATGTACCTGAAGTGCCATGAAGAATCGGACAGTCTCTAGCCCAGTGGCCCAGCTCACCACACTTCAGACAAGCATCCTTCTTCTTCTTGTTCTTCGGAACCATCGGGGCCTTGCCCTTTCCCTTAAGGTCCTTAGCTTGCGGTCCAGTCCGCTTCTTGGTCTTTTTCTTCTTATTGTTAGACCTCCGAGGTCCAGAAGAAATCACAAGAGCAGACTCCTTCATCCGCGGAGTCTTCATCTGAGACTGAGCAGTCACAAGTTTGTTCATTAGCCCAGCTAAATTACATGCAATCTCATTGCAGTTGAAGTTCATAACAAGCTGAGAAGGAATCGGGGAGAGGCGTAGGATAAGGTCGATTTGGAGAGAAGTATCCATATTAAAATCAAGAGACTCCAATCTCTCGAAAATGGATATAATTTTGAGTACGTGTTCCCCAACCTTCTCACCTTCCTTCATCCTTGCACGAGCGATTGCTTGGATATCTCATATCTAGCGATTCTGCTGTGCTCACCATAAAGTTCGGTTAAGTGAGATAGAATCGCCTGGCGAAGTCATTTCTCATGAGCTCTCTGAAGCTCATTAGACATGGAAGCCATCATATAAGCACGGACTTTCACGTCATCCTTAACCCACTTTTCGTGGTTTTCAATCTCTTCTTGATTGGCTCGGGTCCGCACAGGAGGCGCCGGAATGTCCGTCTCCAAGACGTATCCCAGTGCCTCTATACCGAGGACAATCATCAGATTGTGGATCCAATCCACAAAGTTAGGTCCCATTAAGGTGTTCTTTTCGAGCAGAATTGCGAGTGGATTCATTGTCATATTGAGATTTGAGTCTGCATTAAGTACGATAGATTAATTAGTGACTCATTTAATTATGTTCTGAGTATAGAATTAAGGTCTTTTCTATTCTTGTTACCCAGCTCCCACTATTTTTTATCGGAATAACACACTCCCATGTGAAATTCGGAAGTATCGTCGCTCTACTTCATAGTGGTGATCGAGTTCTTTATAAATCTAAATAGAGGGAAACCGAACAGGTTTCTAGTCTATTAATTTTCATAAAGTGGTGTCCAACACCAACCCATCTAATGGATGATTCTATCTTCTTTTTCCCCTTGTTCATTCCCCTCAACCTATACGGTTTCTGTGGTTCGTGAACAAGTTAAGTTTATACCATCGACGCAAATCAGTTTCACAATTGAATCTTATCCGGCAACCTATCAGGTTTCTAGGGATAAAATTTGCTCCAAACGAAAGCATCCAATGCGCTCCCGGTAATTTATCCGTCCTCCCCGAACGACTACCCCGATAACTCGGAAGCATAGCACATCCGGTTTGGATTTCAATTTCCCGAAAACTCGATGGAGGGAAGGAAAACTTTGAAACCTTATAAACTTAATAATTTATCGTGGGAAAATTTTCGCGATTAGCGTTACACTTTGCACATTAATCGTTTAAGCGCGTTTGTGGCATTCATACAATATGAAACAACCATTCACAACCTAGTTGCTACCAACATGTGGTTCATGGACCGTTCCTAGAAAACAAAAACTCCATAATCTAATTACATGTCTTCGTCTTGAATCTTCATCTTCTCGAAATGGATCTTCCTCTGGTCTTCGTCATTACATATAAATTTTACATTGAAAATTGCATCCTAGATACAAATATTTCTAGTAAAATAAATAGGCTCAAAACGGCCTTTACAACCCAATCGAATAAAACGGACGATTCAAAACTAAGTCCACGAACCACATCCCCATTCAAAAAGCATTCATCCAATAAATACTATATAAATGGAAAGCGTAGAGATACATTGATCCAATCAACAATACGAACCGATCCAATCGATTCACACAATTGGTAATATGATAACGTTCAAAATAATTCGGTCGACCATAAATATTCCAATTAATCAAATTTCCCTTATAAAATGAAAGACCATAAATCATTTTAATCATATTAAATCCAATTTAACATGAGGGAGATTAATTTTCAAGAATACACGAAAAAATCGAGCCAGGGCGAAAAAGGCCTGCCATGGCCGAGTCACTGCCGGACATACGTGAGACGGGCTGGCATGGCCGAGTCACGCTCGGAAGCTGCCGGCCAGGCCCGGCCGACCACAGGCCGCAGCCCACAGCTGGGCCGCGGCCCCCGGTCTGATGGGCCGCCCAGGCCGGGCTGCAGCCAGGCGCGGCCCCGAGCCACTGAGGCCGCGGCCCCTGCTCCCGGACCCCTCCCAGACCGTCCAACGGCATTTCGGGGCTAGTTTTTCGACCGGATATCTAATATCTATATTCTCCAACACTCATATCTTCAATATAAATCATATTTCCAAGAAATTAAGATTTATATTTAGACATAAACTTACGAAAAATATAACTACAACGAACGTAAAAACATATACCACGATTATGACTAAAATGATTCCAAATCATTCACCATATAATCGACCATTCCAAATGCCAATATCGTATATACGATCGCAAGACCTATGCTCCGATACCACTGTTGGGATTCGGTTCCTAAAAACGAAGGCCCAGCGGAAGCGGTAAAATGAAAATTAATTCGATCCGAATCCCTATGAGGATAGATCGAGCTACATATATACGAATATGTAAACGAAAAGCATGAGTCGTAAGAAACTAACCCTCGAAGTCCGTTGATTAAATGGTAACCTTCTCTTGAGCTATTCCCCAAGCTTTAGTTTGATCTCTACGAGTTCAATCCGCTCCAAGCCCTTGAACGATCCAACGTCGAAAACACCGCGTCTCTACTTGCCACACACCAGAAAGATGATCGGAACAACAACACTCGATTAACCTCTAAGGTTACGGCTAGAATCAAGTGATGAAGCTTTTATTACTACACTCTAAGTGTATAATATATCTCTCAATAATTTTCTCTCAATTTTTCTCCTAGAAAAATGAAGAAGAAGTGAATGAAGAAGATGAAGATGAGTGTTAAACTCAAAGTCTATCTCTCTCTCCCTATGCTCGCGTTTGGAAGCTTGTTCAAACAAGTGATGAGAGTCTTCATTTTATTCCCCATAAAATCCTCCCAAATCAAGACCAAATAATTAAAATGAATTAATTAAAATATCTTGTTCCCTTGATAATTCAAGTCATCCACCAACTAAGGTGAAGACTATGACCAAAGGAAAGAGGAGGGAAAATGGGATGGCCATCTAGAAGGAGTCGGGACGAGTTCGGTTCGTTTCATACTCCCGTGAGTCCAAACAGATAAACTCCTATTCCGTTCCGATGTATTTGTGTCGTTTAATTAATCCAATTAATTAATCATATCAAATACAAAATAACATAATTAATTTCTCCAAGAAATAATTATATTCATGAATTAAATTAATCACCCATTAATATATTTAATTCATTAGGCCGTAAATTAATTTATCCAATAAATTAATTTAGACATCCAATGTCCCAAAATCAATTAGACATCCAATGTCCAATAAATTAGATATCCAATATCTAATATTTATAATGAGAGAACAAGCTCGATTCATTACATCGTCAACCCTATTGCGCGACTCGGTAGGTTCGTCTCAGTCAGCAATGGGAGGAACCAAAGAGTAGTAGCACCACCTAGCCAGCCTGGCGGCCTATACTGTACCCCAACTGAGAACGAATGATTGGGATCATTCAAGAACCATTCTGTCGTGAATACCAGTATACGTATAAACCCTTCTTTCAAATGTCCCGATCAAGTTATAGGGTCACGGTCAGTCAAACCCTATCTGTACTTGACGCTATGCATGCGTTAATGCAAATCAAGATCATCGAGTTGTCGTGTATCTAATACAAATAGCTCCAATACTTTGGCCAAAGACTTATGATCTCATCTTCCAATAACCGCATAGGACATATAACCCGCTCACTAATGGGAGAAAGAATTCTATCTTGGTATTCAGTAGGACCTGCTACTTGCCCGTCAAGACGCACGTCGAGGTTGACCCCTGCCTTCCAGTTTATAGGGTCGAACTACTCTAATGAAAATCTTGACATCAAAAGCACATCCCTACTAAATCCTCAAGTCGAATGTTCATGAATACCTATCACAACCTTTCGATTCCGTCATTGACTGTCCCGAAGTGAAATCCGTGTGACGAATCGAGGGTGAGTCAGTTCGAGTATACTAATCCAATTAGCATACCTATAACGTGTGCTCCCACTAACCATTAGCATTCGACAGGCACTCTCCATGTCAAAGAACACGTCATACAAGTCTTCACATAAACTTAATGCCCAGTCAAGTTTCATCGACTTGCGAACGATTAAGTATTTGAGCTATAAACCTTTCCAGTGCCGACCTCCTTATCCAATAAGGAGTGGAACGTTTTTCTCTCAAATACATAGAATAGTTTCTATACATATATTTACGAGTTAGGAAGGCCAGTAACTACCAGTAAATAAAGAAACATTCATTGCCTAATATAAATGATTTACATAATTACAAGTACAATACCCTCACTCAACATCCTCTGAGTGGCATTCGAGGGCATATTCCTAACACATATGTGGCGCTTTTGTAGTGGTGTGAGACGGATTTCAATATTTCATTACATTAAGTAATGACCATACTAGGTATGTGTTCCTATACTTAATAAATCATTAATCTGAAGCCTTAGAAAAACTCAAGGAATTTAAGGCCCTAGTTCAAAACCAAACCGGTCATCATATCAAATCAGTTAGGTCGGACCGAGGTGGCGAATATATGAGTACCGAGTTTGATGAGTTCTTAAAAGAACTGGGGATAATGTCACAGTTCACTCCTCCAGCAACTCCATAATTAAATGGTGTGTCAGAAGGAAGGAATGGAACCGTGTTGGACATGGTTTGCTCCATGCTTAAGTATACTGATCTACTGATTTACCAGCGTGACTATGCGCTCCTTACTACTGCACATATCTTAAAATGATGCCCTTCCAAATCCGTTCTTAAGACTCCACATGAGATGTGGAAAGGTAGGAAACCAAGTCTTAATCATATTAGGATTTGGGGATGTTCCACTTATGTCAAGAAGACTAAAATAGAGAGATTGTAAGCTAGGTATGTGAAGGGTCGTTTCATAGGATATACAGGGATATTTATTATACATGCCCGAAGATCATAGGATCATTGTTGTTTTACAAGCACACTTCATTGAAGATGAGTTCATTCAGGAAAGAGGCACATGTAGAAATATTTTGCTAGAAGAAATAAAAGAAACAACCAATGATACACCTGTACAAGATATCGAAACAAAATATTCTGAAATACAAACACAACCTCGTAGGTATAGTGGAACTTCTCATTTACTTGAGAGGTATGGCTATCTGCATCAAGCGGAACTAGGTCCTCATGAGTTGATGGAAAATAGCCAAGAGAATGAGACTTATGCTTATGACCAGGCAATGGTAGATGTGTACTCCACGAAGTGGCAAGAGGATATGGAAGCTTAGAGTGATTCTATGCATGCAAATCCGGTCTCGAATATACTGAAGATGCATATTGCCTATTGGGAATAAATGGATCTACAAGAGAAAAACTGATGGAGATGGCAAGTTTGATACCTATAGGGCCAAGCTTATGGCGAATGGTTATCCCAAAGAGAGGGAATGAATTACTTCGAGACCTTTTCACATATGGTCATGGTAAAGTCTATTCGCATGATGGTTGCCATAGCATCCCATTTTGATTATGAAATGTGGCAAATGGATGTGAAAACAATGTTCCTAAATGGATACCTCGAGGAAGAGATCAATATGGTGCACCCTAAGGGATTCATATCTGAGGTCAATATCCCTAAAATATGCAAGCTTCACCGTGTCATTTATGGACTGAAGCCAGCTTCACGGAGTTAGAATCTTCGTTTTGATGAGATAGTCAAAGAGTTTATTTTGTCAATAAATGAAGAAGATCCATGTATTTATAGAAGGTTAGTAGGAGCAAAATTGCGTTCTTAGTACTATATGTGGATGGCATTATAATTATAGGAAACGACGTAGGAATACTCAGTTCTGTTAAGGCTTACCTTTCTAATAAGTTCTCAATAAATGACTTGGAATAAGCCACTTATATTCTTGGTATTCGTCTCTACCGGGATAGAGCGAAGAGGATGATACTAAGATTTAGGATCTGAATGATATAAAAGATCTGAAGCAATTCAGGATGGAAATTCTAAAAGAGGGCTCCTAGGTATGCGATATAGCGTGCAACGTTTATTAGAGTTGTGTCCTCAAAGTGAGAAAGACAGAAAGGAAATAAACAAGGTACCTATGCTTCTGCAGTGGGTAGCCTCATGTACGCTATGATTTACACTAGACCAGACATTGCCTATGCTGTGAGTGTAATAAGTCGGTTTAAGTCAAATCCAGGACCAGAATATTGGACTGCTGTAAAGAAAATTCTTAAGTCCCTGAATCCGACTACAAACTTGGTTCTTATATACGGTGAAGGCGAACTTAAAGTGATAGATTATACGGACTCAGACTTTTCAGGAGACATGGACGCACAGATGTCCACATCAGGGTCTATCTTTACTTTTAATGGTGGAGCAGTATCTTGGAGAAGTGCAAAGAAAAACGCGACTGCGATTTCCACATGTCAAGTCGAATATCAGGCAGCCATGAAGGCTGCTAAAGTGGCGTTTTAGATTAAGAAGTTCACTGAGGAACTTTAACTGGTTCCTAACCCAGATCGGCCCGTAGCGCTGTTTTTTGACAATGACGGAGATGTTGCGCAGGCTAGGGAGCCTAAGGCTCACCACAACACCAAGTACATTAATAGAAAGTATATTTTTGTTAGACAAATGGTTCAGAAAGAAAACATTACATTGTAGAGAATAGACACAGCAAAAAACATCGTGAAACCACTGATCCGCTGCACTCAATGTCGCAGAAGGTCTTAGGGAGACATCTGGAGAGTATGGGTATTAGATATCATAGTTTGTGATATTGAGTGTAAGTGGGAGAAAGTTAGGGGTATTCGCTCGAATACGACTCAGAGGATGAGAGAGTGAGAGCATATTATTGTAACTATGAATATTAAATTAAATAACACTTCTATTATTTCTATATTATTGTATATCATTGGCATTGTGATTCGGTATATAGAATAATAATCCTTGCATTTGAGAGAAAATATGACACTCCTTATGGAGATATGGAGATAGGCACTGGAAGTATTTTGGGCTCGAATGCCTAAACTAGTTCCCAAGCCGATAAAACCTAACTGGGCAGTAAGTTTAGACAAGACTTGTATAGAGTGTACATTGACATGTAGAGTGTCTGTATTCACTAAGATTAGTGGGAGCATACGTTATAGGTATGCTAATAGGATTAGTATACTCGAACTCGACTCACCTCGATTCGGTCGCATGGATCTCACTTTGAAATTGTTAATGACCGAATAGAAAGGTTGTGATAGGTATACATGAACGTTTGACTTGAGGTTGCAGTAGGAGATGTTCTTGGGACATTAAGTTAGTCATTGGAGTAGTTTAATCCAAGCACCGGTTGGTGGGATGAACTTCGAAGTGCAACTTAGTAGGCAAGTAGCAGTCTCTACTGGATACCAATATATGATTCTTTCTCCTGTAAGTTAGTAGGTAAATGTCCTATGTGGTTAATGGCAAATAAGATCATAAGTGTTTGGTCAAAGCATTTAGAGTTAGTTGTATTTGACACATTAGAGCTTAGTGATCTCGGATTGCATTAACAAATGCTTAGAGTCAAGTCACAATAGGGTTTGACATTACCGTAACCATAATACTTGACCGAGACATATGATTGAAGGGTTTATACATATTTGGTATTCTTGACATATTGGGTTGGAATAATCGTATCATTCGTTCTCAGTTAGGTTACGATGTAGGCCATGAGGCTGGCTAGGTGGTGCTAACACTCATTAGATCCTACCAATGCTGACTGAGACGAACCTACAAAGTCGCGGAGCAGAAATAGATGATGAATTATCTTTTGCTTATTCTCTATGGGTTAATAATAAACATTAGATGTCTAATTTAATTAATTGGATAAATTAAATCGGTCTTCTGAATTAAATAAATTACTAGATAATTAATTTATTCATATCAATTCTTAGAGAATATATTTTTAATATAATTACTTAATTATATTAATTAATTATATTAATATTGAAACGTACCAAGGTTTATCTATCGACTAGATACATGATGGTTCGTTTCACGAACCGAAGCGAACCAACATTAATTATCTCATGTAGGCCGCCCCCCGTTATTTATCACTTGATGATTTATCATCTCATTTTGTCATGGCATGATTTATGATGAAGATTAGATGTGATAATGTGTGACATTTAATTATACAATTGCTGTATAATTAATGTTATGGTTTTGGCATGAGGTGTGGAGTGAGGTTTTTTGTTGTTATAAAACAACTTCATCCTCCCCACATGAAGTGTCCTGGCCATGAGTTTCGATGTGAGGGAGAGAGAAAATTTTCAAGCCTTATACACTTTTATTCTAAGTGTATTTTTAGAGAAAATAATTTTATAAAATACTTAGAATATTTATAAAAGTAAACATAAGTTAATTCTGTCAACTTCTAGCTGTATACTTAGAGTATAAGTTGATAGAACTATTTTTCGGTCATCTTCCGATGCATGGTACGCAGAGACACTGTGGTTTCGGTGCTTGGGAGTTTTTTAAAGCCTGGCTCGATTTATTCAATGTTTAATCTAAGACTTCACGGGTATGATTTCTATTTCATTCCTTGTTTCTCTTGATTATATTCGATACACGGTGCCTGGTCAATCCTCTTAGGGAGTCGTTTTTTATCTGGTTAGACTGGTTTTATTTTTTCACTGCGTAACTGGATTTTAATTACCGAATACCAACACGAATATCATTCTATCTTGCATACATTTGAGAGTTAGTCCTGTGTAGATTGACAAAACAAGCATCCTCGAGATCTATGTGGGAAGAAGTTGCTTATACGAACTAAGCTTCCAATCTATGTGAGAAGAAGATGAAGTTCAAGACCAGCATGAGCGAATATCTGTGAACGACAAAGTTGTTAGGTCGAGTATCAATTTGTGTGAAAGATACAGGTCGAGAAAGCTTTTACTTAGAATCACAATTATTGTGTTCTACTTTGATTCTAATAGACAAACTCTTACGTAGAGATCATGGACGTAGACGAATTTGCCTTGAACCACATTAAATATGTGTTTTTTATCGTTTTCTTTACCTTTTTCATACAACATATAACTTGTGGTTTGATATTATTTACTTACTCTTAAAACTTACTGTAAGCATCAAGCTTATGTAGGTCACAAGTCGTCCAGGAATAAGTCTAGAGGGGGGGTGAATAGACTTATAGAAACTCTTTTCCACAAAGAATGAGTTTCTCAGCTGATAGGTACAGATGAGTTGAAGTCGTCTATAGACAGGTATGAAGAAGTCAGCTGATGACGAAAGCAATTAGCTAATGGAACAGTTAAGTATGAATGCAGTAGTTAAGTATAATGCTTAAAACAGTAAAGTATGCAGGCAATTTATAGTGATCTCAGAGGTGGGGTAATCCTCTACTAATCCATTTTCTCCAAACCAGTTGGAGATGAATCCACTATAATTTTCAACCAGTGATAAATATTACAGTGATTCTACAACTTAGCTACAACAACTTCCAACCAGTGGAAATCCTATCGTCGCAACTCCTTTCTGACTGCCTAGCACCACTCGATCTTCGAATCCTTGGATGCCTGTCAGTCGCGAAACTTCAACCAGTGAAGTACCCCTTACTCAGGTTTTAAGACAAGAGTGTTTTGTCTTCTCCAACTAAGATCTTTCTTCGTATATGACCGAGAATACTGCTCTTCACGATGCTATAGACTTCTGATTGCTTAGATTGCTTTGATCACTTGAAAGTATAGTTTGCATCGTTAAGTTCAACTTCAAATCTTCAGATATTTATAGATGTAGATCTTTGAGCTTCATTTATAGTTGTTTCAAATCTTTAACAAATCGGTCCGTTGGAGAAATAGACTTCTTTGTTTTTATTTCTGAACATTGCAACTGGATTCCCTTATTTTAATCCATTTACGACCGTTGTGAAGACTTCCATGTGATGGCGCCGATTCTTTTGATTTTAATATGAATAAAGTCTTCAGAGGTGGGTCTGGATGATTTATTTAAATCATATCGTTCCGTGAATCTCTCCAATATGTCCCTTATCGCCCGCATGTGACTTTACGAAATTATTGACTATTCAATGCATGCTGACGTGGACAGGCTCACTTGGCTGATGACTTATCTGATCTTTATAAGTCAATCTGTCTGATATGCAGTCAAACTTTGCTGTCGTCGGACTACTCTGATGACAAATTCTCGGATGTCCTGCCGAGACTTCTTTGATCTGATGACTTATATGAAGTCTTCTGACCTGATGAACTTGACTAATCTGATGGTCAAACTTCAAATGACTTGGGCCCCGTCTGATCACTTGACTGCAGTCTGGTCAACCTTCTCTGATAAAATTTGTTGACCAGAACTTCTCTGATTTTAACTTGACTGTGACTCGGCTTTCTGCAGTGTTTGGTCCAACTTCTCTGATGTTGCTTTTCTGACCGAAACTTATCTGATGTACTTATCTGTACTTTGTACTTAGCCGATTCTAAGCCTAACTTAACTGGCCTATAGAAGATACTCATTTGGTTCTTCTTTACATTTTGCCAAGTATCTAACTTAACACAGTTTGTCCTATGGAAAATACTCATTTGGTTCTTCCTTACATTTTGCCAAGTAATACATTTGAATAAACAAGTACAATGATGACATCATCAAAATCTAACAAGTATTCCTAACAAATTCCCCCTATTTTGATGATGGCAAAACTTAAGTAAACTATTCAAATGAGAAACAGGTCTGCACATGATCAAGTGCAAGACATAAACTTAAAATCAGTCTTGTTTTGAGACAACTAGAGGTTGTCATTCAAATGACTATTATATTAATTTTCTGTATTGTTTATAGGTACATGGATTTCTATGATCAAAACAAATACAGAAAAAATTACAAGTACTTAAAAAAATACATGAAAAATTACAAGTACAATAAACTAATCCTATCTGCCCCTGCCTCTGCGGACAGTTTGCTTGGGAGGCCTATACAATTTGGCTCCAATAGGCCTCTTGCAGACAGGTTCAAGGCCGTACTTCCTCTTAATGATCTAAGAGGCAAAGTTCTGGTCTTCTGTGGTTGAGAAGCTATTCTTTTCGCATAGTGCTTTAATTTCTTCCTGTAGCACAAGCTCATCCATCTTTCCATCCAGTCTGGTAGTAGGCTCTTGTGCTCAGAATTCTGGGATCATGGGATAAGCATCCCAGTTGTTTGCATACTTAAGCGCGAGCTTCCAAAGAGTGGTCCATCTGGTATCCATGTAGTTTATGAAGATTTGCTGAGGGGAGCTTTCCTTGTCTTGAAGTATCTCCCAGAGATAATATTTCTCTGTGAATTCCTTTTAGCATCCTCCTAGACAATCATAAATTCTACGGGTATAAATTCTTCGACATACCACAGTTGTTTGCCTTCCCATTCGTATCTGCACTCTTCTCCTAGCCTGGTTCTTGTCTTCTTCGGGGTAGGCTGGTCCTCAAGTTGGTCAGGGTCAGCCACTTCCTTCCTCTTTAGGCTTGATGATCCAGTTTCAAGTAAGCGATTATCTTGCCTTTTCTTAGATCTGAGCTCCTGATTAGCTGCCTCAGCCTGGTTCTGACCTGTTACTTCTCTTGCTTCCCCCTGCTTCCTTCCTTCCCCCTTTTTGCTAGCATCAACTAGCATAGTCAACTGCTGCTCAACTCTTGCCATCCAGTCTCACATGCCAAGAGGCATCCTGGAGTTTGTAGGAGGAGGAGGTTGAGGGACATTCCTCTGCAGTAGGGTATCAATTGGTATATATGGTCTGTAGGTCATGTGTAATTTTTGATGCAATGAGCTGGGCAACAGTTTCTCTGACTAGAGACTTGATCAGGTCAGCCATCTAAGTTGAGATAGGTGTTGCCTGTGGAGAGTAGTCACTAGCTTCTTCTACAGTTGCAGGTCGGTTGATGGACCTGCCTGTGTGCAGACTTCTGTCTGTAGGAGGCTGATCAAATGGTGTTTTTGCAGGGGTCCCCGATCTGTCATCCTCGTCTTGGGACTTGTCTGAGCTGGGGGGTTGATTAGGTGCCCCAGGATCATCTTCTCTGTCTCCTTCATCTTCTTTTTCTTCTTCCTTCTCCTCTTCCTCCTTTTCTTCTTCTTCTTTCTCATATTCTTCCTTCTCTTCATCATCAACATTCTTTTCTTCCTCCTTTTCTTCCTCTTTCCCATCCTCCTTGTCTTCATCATCATCTTTTTCTTCTTGCTCAACCTCTTCTCCTTCTTCGTCTTCTTCCTCTACCAATCTTCTATCTTTTCTACGTCCTCTTCTTCAGATTATTTTTCAACTATAATGTTTTCTTCTTTTTCAACTTCTCTTTCTTCCTCGTGCCTCTCTTCTTCTCCTTGCTCTTCAACTAATATTTTTTCTTCTTTTTCAACTTCTATGTTCTCAGACTCTTACTCCTCTACAATTTCTTCTATTCTTATCTCCTTTTCTTCGACTTCTTCATCAATCCCCTCCAAGACAACTTCCATAATAAGATGGATGAGCTGGTCCATGTTGGTTTTAAAATGGGACATGAACCAGTTCTCCTTGAGCATTAAATGTCTGTCTCATGGCAAAAGCCCATGAGCACTTGCTCCGTAGTCTTGGGATAGTCCCAGCTACTCATTTCAACAAAAGTTTGCAGTTGATTAAATGGAACGGATTTCAAAGTTTTCCATTCCTCGAAAACATTTATATATGAAACTTTGAGAGCATGATGTTTTGCCATTAGAAGCTGCTCCATAGATAGGTTCAGGAAGTTGTTCTCTATCAGGTTGAATGAGTAACCTGCTTCAGGGATGTGGATAATTAGACCCTCTTCTTCAGACAGGTCAGGCAGGGAGATCTGAGGGATCTCTTTAGGAATAAGAACGGGGTAGGGGATGATCTGCATCTGATCTGCAGGGGAAGGTTCAGGTGGAGATTGATGGTCTGATTCCTCTTCCTCTTCAAATACTAGGCGCCTTGGCCTCTTGGGGGATGGATCCGGTGAAGATTGGACCAGAACTGGCTCTTCTGGGGCTGGTCCCCTTCTCTTGAAATGAATGGCTATTGGGGTGTCGTCTGAATCCGAATCAGACTGCTCTGCAGGTAAGCTCTGGGCTGCAGCTTGGTCTTCAGACTCGTCTGAATTGGATGGGTATGTGTAAGGTGTAGGCTTGATGGGCATTTCCTCCAGAATTTTTGCTGCCTTCCTTACACTCCCCAATCTTCTTAAAGTCTCTTGGTCTAGGTGACCAAGCCTCTTGTTGACATGGAAGGGATATGCATTTCCCTTCGCCATGCCCAAATGCTCCAAAATCCAACTGACCTGTGTCCCATAGGCCAGTTTGGTCTTGAATCTCTTTTCATCATCTAGCCATTGGACTTTATTTACTTCTCGCACCAATTGTCTGTAGATATAATCAGTCCAGTCAATTGGCTCATCTTGAATTAGAGCCCCCATAACCACAAACTTGGCTGACGACAACTGGTCGTAGCTCCCAGCCATACCCATCACGATTTTTTTGGTAATATCCAACACATATCGATATTCCTTTCTTAGCTCGCTTCTCTTCACAGTCAGCTTCAATTTTGCTGGCTGGTCAATAGCCTTGATCTTCAGCCAAAGGTCGGCTGTGTTTTGCTTCAAGGCCTCTACGGCCACGCCTCGGGGTTTCATTCCGAAGGCTTTTCCGACTGTATCCTCAGTGATTTCCACTTCCTGTCCAAAGACTGAACTCCTGATGCCCGATTCGAGAACTCTCGCTTCCCTGTAGAACGCGATGACAACCTCCTTGTAGAGAGATTTGGGGCTTATGCTCAGGAATGGGTTGATCCCATTCGTTTTCATGGATCTAATGATGTTGTACACTTCATTGTCCAGGTTTGTTTCGAGCAGCCCCTCGAAATCGACCACCAGACAAAAAATGATCTGGTCTTTCACAACGTTTAGATTCACTCCTGTGAAATACGATTCCATTTTTGCGCAAGAAAAATTTTCCGAGTGTATTGAAAGTTTGAAAGGATTTTTGCTCTTGAAAACTAGGGTTTGTAAGATTGAAGAAGGTAAAGTTGAAATAATTTTCCCGTAGAAAGCTGAAATGACGTTTGGATTTTAATATTATTTATTTAAGCGGTGGTCCACCCTTTGAGATTTTAAAATTTAAATTAAATTAATCGGTGGTCCTGCTTTTGAAAATTTAAAAAATGACGGTTGGATTTAATTGGTCATTGTGGAGGTCGTGTGAACATGTAGTTACCACGTGTAATTAAATAATAATTTAAAATTCAAGAGTCGGTTAGGAATAGAGAACTTAGCTGGTTGACCATTGACTATTTGACTGATCTGCATCAGGTAGGTCTTCTTGTCTGCTTCAGCTAGGATCTGATGCCTGTTATCAGCTTCGTATGTCTTTTGTCTTTTCGTCTGGTCTGATCAGGTAACTTCCTTCGCTCGTCTGATCTGGTCTTCAGGTAGCTTTCTCATTTGTACTAGGTTCCCACTCTAGTAATCCAAGTTCCCTGGTCAGCTCCAAAAACCTTTCTTCTGGTAAAGGTTTGGTGAATATGTCAGCAATCTGGTAGTCTTTGCTGACTCTTTCAACTCTGACTCTCTTATTAAGCACATGGTCTCTTATGAAATGATGTTTAACATCAATGTGCTTCATCCTGGAATGCAATATTGGGTTGTTGGTTATTGCAATTGCACTATTGTTGTCACACCAAATTGGGACTTCATTTGCAATGATGTTGTAGTCCCTTAGTTGTTGTCTGATCCATAAAATCTGGGCACAACAGCTACCTACAACTAGTTATTCTGACTCTATTGTTGATATTGAGTTAGATAGCTGCTTCTTGCTAAACCAGGATATCAGTATGGTTCCTAGGAATTGGCACGTTCCAATGGTGCTTTTCCTGTTGATCTTACATCCTGCGAAATCTGTATTTGAATATCCTGACACCTCGAAATTATCATCCTTAGGATACCATAGTCCAACATTGACTGCAGACTTAAGGCATCTGAGTATCCTCTTAGCTGCATCCTGGTGAGACCGCTTTGGCTTGGATTGAAATCTAGCACATACTCCTACGGCATAAGATATGTCTGGTCTGCTTGCAGTCAGATAAAGGAGTGATCCAATAAGTCATCTGTAGTGGGTTGGATCTACTGATATGCCTCCCTCATCAGTATCTAGATGAGTGCTTGTGCTCATAGGGATTCTTGTTGGTTTGGCTGATTCCATTCCAAATCTCATGATTAAATCTCTGGTATATTTGGCTTGGTTGATGAAAATTTCATTTTCCATCTGTTTAACTTGCAAACCTAGAAAGAAATTCAGTTTTCCCATCATACTCATCTCAAACTCTCCTTGCATGAGATTTGAGAATTTCTCACACAGCTCTGGATTGGTTGAGCCAAATATGATATCATCGACATATATTTGAACTAATAATATGTGGTCTTCATGCTCCACTCTGAATAGGGTCTTGTCCACTTTTCCGTTGCTGAAACCATTATTCTCAAGAAACACAGACAATGTTTCATACAATGCTCTTGGTGCCTGCTTAAGTCCATATAGAGCCTTTCGAAGATTGAAGACTTTGTCTCCTTTGACAAATCCAGGGGGTTGCTCCACATAGACTTCTTCTCCTAGAATTCCATTAAGAAAGGCACTCTTCACATCCATTTAGTAGACTACGAAATCCTTGAATGCTACATATGCAAGGAATAGTTTAATGGCTTCTAATCTTGCAACAGGTGCATATGTTTCATCAAAATCTATTCATTCACATTGTGCATAACCTTTAGCAACAAGTCTGGCTTTATTCCTAACAACAGCTCCATCTTCATCGCATTTATTCTTGTACGTACACCCATTTGGTGCCAATAACCTTATTGTGGTCCGGTCCGTCTGTTAGTGCCCAAACATTGTTCCTTTCCATCTGGTTAAGCTCTTCTTGCATTGCATTGATCCATGAGTAGTCTTCCAAAGCTTGTTCTGTAGTCTTGGTTTCAATTTGAGACATAAAGCATGAAAACATTGCCATTCCTGGTGGTAGAGTGGACTGTCTGGTCTTGATTCCATCAGTTAGCTTCCCAATGATTTGTTGGATGGGATAATCTTTAAGCCACTTAGGAATGTCTTCTTCATCAGGGTCAGTTCCCCCTATAGATTTGCTTTGGTCAACTTCTTCTCTTTCTGCATCAGCTTGGTTCTGGCTTCCTTGGTCTTCAACTGGATCAGCTACTGCCTTGTCATCTGTAGGTGGGGATCTGGTCTGGTCTGCAGGTGGGTCTTTATCAGCAACAGATGGGTCTTCATCAGCTTAAACAGGATCAGGTAAGTTTTGAGGTCCTATCTGATCTGCAGTTGGGTCTTCAGACTGATCTACAGATGAGTCCATCATTCCTGTATCATGAACAATGACTTCTTCCAAGGTGGCGAATTTGAGCTTATCCTCAATCAGTTCCACCTGTTTCCTGTATTCAGCAGTAGATTCATCAAAAAACACATGAGGTGTTTCCTCCACAACTAAGGTTCTTTTGTTA
Source organism: Orobanche coerulescens (assembly GCA_033398695.1). Lineage (NCBI taxonomy): Eukaryota > Viridiplantae > Streptophyta > Magnoliopsida > Lamiales > Orobanchaceae > Orobanche > Orobanche coerulescens. The sequence goes on along the minus strand of CM065819.1, from coordinate 47,185,952 downwards.
AAGACTCTATATGCCTTGCTTCTTTTTTAATATCCCATAAAGACACCATCATCAGTTTTAGCATCAACGGCATTTAGTTGGGTTTTACCATTGTTGTGGATGAAACACTTACAACCAAAAATATGAAAATAAGCAACTGTAGGTGTTCTGCCATTCCAAACCTCATAGGGAGTTTTGCCATGTCTCCCTAATATCATACTCCTGTTTTGAGTGTGGCATGCTGTGTTGACAGCTTCAGTCCAGAACCTCTTGGGTAGGTCTGCTTCTACAATCATGGATCTGGCTGGTTCCTTCAAGGTTCTCTTTCTTCTTTCGGCAACACCATTCTGCCGTGGAGTCTTGGCTGCAGAGAGCTCGTGCTGGATCCCATTCTGATTACTGTACTCAGTGATTGCTCTGTTGAGAAATTCTCCTCCTCTATCTACTCTGATTTTGATGATTGAGAGGGATTTCTTATTCTGGATCCTTCTCAGCAGCTCAGGCAGCTTTGTCAAGGTTTCACTCTTCTTATATAGAAAATCAATCCATGTGTACCTTGAGTAGTCATCCACTACTACTAGAGCATGCTTTCTGCCACTTAGGGTCCTTGGATTGATAGGGCTAAATAGATCCATGTGAAGTAGATCTAAGATCCTTGTTGTGAGAGTGGTAGGTTGGACTGGCTTGAATGATGCTCTGGTTTGCTTCCCTTTCTGACATGCATCACAGAGAGATCCCTTTATGAAAACTTCTTCTGGAAGTCCTCTGACCAGCTTCTGAGAACTAATCTTGTTGATGGCTTTGAAGTTTAGGTGACATAGTCTCTTGTGCCACAACCATCCATTTTCTGCTATTGTCTTAGATAGAAAGCATGTGTTGGGAGTTCCTGTTTTCCAGTCTATTATATAGACATCTGTCCTTCTGAATCCTTGTAGCTTCACTTCTAAAGATAGAATATCTATCACCATACATTTCCAAATGGTGAAGACTACTAGATTCTTTTCATCACAAAATTGACTTATGCTCAAAAGGTTATACTTGAGCCCTTTGACATAATGAACTTTTGATATAGTGATGTTTCCTCTGTGTGGCCTTCCAAAGCCTTTAGTCTGACCTCTAGAGCTATCTCCAAAGGTTACGTCTGGACCTCTTTCTTTGATATAATTTGACAGCACCTTCTTGTTCCCGGTCATGTGCCTTGAGCATCCAGAATCTACAAACCATTCTTCACCTCCAATATTTGAATTTGTGGAGATGTGGTAGTAGTCTTTCCACCTTTTCTGCAATCAAACAAGCAGAGATTTAGGTACCCAAATCTGTGTGGGTCCTCGGGGGTTAGTTGGTTTCCTGGAGAACTGATTTCTCATGGGATTGTGAAAGTTGCTGTTATTACCACTAAAAGGTGTGTGTTGTCTGGGCCAGTATCCTCTGTTAGGATTGTGTATTGGATATGCCTCATAAAATTTATGTGGGCCATTTCTAAATCTTGGCTGAGACCATTTATAAAATCTTTGTGGTCTCCACATCTTTTCATTTTGAAAATTTGGATAACCTTGAGGTTTCCATTTGCCCCTCCCATTTTGAAATCTGTTTTTAGGAAGTCTTTGATAATAATGGGCATGTTGTCTGGTCTGCTGCTTCTGCCTTGGTCATTGCCTAGTCTCGTGTCTAGGTGGTTGCCTTGTATACCTTGGCTGCAGCCTCGACTTGTGACTTGGCTGCTGCCTATTTTGAAACAAAGGTTTGTAATTAGGCTCAGCATACGGGACAAGTGTTTCTCCCTTGATGAAAGTGGTTTTCGAACTAGATGGAGTGTTCGGGTCATATCTAAGGCCTGATCTGGAATATAGAGGCCTTTTGTTCATACACAATTCATCCAAAGTTAGAGACACCTTCAGGGAGGTTATTTCTTTCGCCTGAGTTTTATTTAGCTGAGTCAGTTTAGTAAACTCAGCTTTAACATGAGCAAGTGCAACTGATTTTTCACTATTCAAAACAGTTAATCATTTTATCTCAGCTGTAGTGATGTCAGGCTGGTTTTTAAAGTTGCCTGCAGCCTGTTTTTCAATATCAGATTTAGTTTTATTCAACTCTAGGCTGAGTTTTTCAAAATCATTTTTGAGCTGCCTATTATCATCCTGCAGCTGGGTCTTCTCGGCTGATACAGATAGGTGTGAAGATTTTAATTTCTCAAAATCTTTGAGAAGCTGATTTACAGATTCATGCAAGTCCATCTCTTGTGACATGTCTGAACTATTGTTTGAATTAGAGGGTTTTGATGTTACCTCTTCATCAGCTAGGTTGGCCATCAGACAGTCATATTCCTTATCATCATCAGAGAAGAATCAGCTGCTTGATTCCACATTCTCTTGGTCTTCTCCAATGAGGGCTTTCCTTTGGTCTTCTTATCTACTCACCTCCTTCTTGCTCTCGTCCTTCTTAAGATCAGGACAGTTGATTTGAATGTGTCATGTCTTATGATAGTTATAGCATTCCACTTTCCAGCTTCCGGATTTCTGATTTCTCCTTCGATTGTCCTTATAATTCTTCTTATATTTGGAGTAATTCTTTCGGAAATTTCTGAATCTTTGCATTATAAATGCCATCTCTTCCTTGAAATCGAGTGGATTTGGAGTTTTGACATTAGATAAGCTCTTGGTGGAGGACTCGGCTGCAGATGCTATTCCTTTTTTTGCAGGCTCGCTTGATGATGAACTTGGGAGTTCGAATTCATAAGCCTTCAGGTGAGAGAATAGTTCTTGAATTTTTATTTTATTGAGGTCTTTGGATTCCCTCATGGCTACCGCCCGCATACTCCATTCGGGGCTAAGAGATCTCAATACTTTCAAGGCCATCTCCCTGTTGCCATAGGTTTTTCCAAGGGAGTTTATTTCGTTGATGATCTCTATGAACCTTGTGTCCACCTGGTCTATGGATTCTCCGGTCTTCATTTTGAAGTTGTCAAACTTCTGGGTAGGGATTGACAACTTGTTTTCTTTTAGTAGCTCTGTACCTTCACACATCACAACAAGGGTATCCCAAATCTCCTTGGCATTCTGGCAATTCTTGATCTTCACCATGGTTGATTTGTCAAGAGTTTGGTATAGCACATCTCTGGCCCGGTTGTCAAGATTGTCCAGCTTTCTTTCTTCAATGTCAGCTCTGTCCTCTTCTTGGGGATCTTTTCTGGATTTCCGGCTGCAATCTCCTCAGGTGTGTTGTCCTTCTCAAAGATGAAAGTACCATCTTCGATAATGCACCACATGTCGTCATGGATAGAAGATAACTGTGCATGCATCCTTATCTTCCAAAGATCATACTCGTAAACTGAAAACATGGGTAATCTATAATGCATGTGTTCCATTCTAAATGAGAGATAAAAATATATGTAAGATATATGGATCTGGTTTTGGAAATAAATGAACCAACCTCTCTGATACCACTTGTAGGTCACAAGTCGTCCAGGAATAAGTCTAGAGGGGGGTGAATAGACTTATTGAAACTCTTTTCCACAAAAGATGAGTTTCTCAGCTGATAGGTACAGATGACTTGAAGTCGTCTATAGACAGGTATGAAGAAGTCAGCTGATGACGAAAGCAATTAGCTAATGGAACAGTTAAGTATGAATGCAGCAGTTAAGTATGATGCTTAAAACAGTAAAGTACGCAGGCAATTTATAGTGGTCTCAGAGGTGGGGTAATCCTCTACTAATCCACTTTCTCCAAACCAATTGGAGATGAATCCACTATAATTTTCAACCAGTGATAAATATTACAGTGATTCTACAACTCAGCTACAACAACTTCCAACCAATGGAAATCCTGTCGTTGCAACTCCTTTCTAACTGCCTAGCACCAATCGATCTTCGAATCCTTAGATGCCTATCAGTCATGAAACTTCAACCAGTGAAGTGCCCCTTACTCAGGTTTTAAGACAAGAGTGTGTTGTCTTCTCCAACTAAGAGCTTTCTTCGTATATGACTGAGAATACTGCTCTTCATGATGCTATAGATTTCTGATTGCTTAGATTGCTTTGATCGCTTGAAAGTATAGTTCGCACCGTTAAGCTCAACTTCAAATCTTCAGATATTTATAGATGTAGATCTTTGAGCTCCCTTCATATCCGTCGCAAATCTTTAACAAATCGGTCCGTTGGGCAAATAGACTTCTTTGTTTTTTTCTGAACGTTGCAAGGCTGGATTCCCTTATTTTAATCTATTTCCGACCGTTGTGAAGACTTCCATGTGACGGCGCCGAATCTTTTGATTTTAATATGAATAAAGTCTTCAGAGGTGGGTCTGGATGATTTATTTAAATCATATCCTTACGGGAATCTCTCCAATCTGTCCCTTATCGCCCGCATGTGACTTTTCGAGATTATTGACTATTCAACACATGCTGACGTGGACATGCTTACTTGGCTGATGACTTATCTGATCTTTATAAGTCAATTTGTCTGATATGCAGTCAAACTTCTCTGTCGTTGGACTACTCTGATGACAACTTCTCTGATGTCCTGCCGAGACTTCTCTGATCTGATGACTTGTCTGAAGTCTTCTGACCTGATGAACTTGACTGATTTGATGGTCAAACTTCAGATGACTTGTCGTCCGTCTGATCACTTGGCTGCAGTCTGGTCAACCTTCTCTGATAAAATTTCTTGACCAGAACTTCTCTGATTTTTACTTGATTGTGACTCGGCTTTCTGCAGTGTTTGGTCAAACTTGTCTGTTGTTGCTTGTCTGACCGAAACTTCTCTGATGTACTTATCTGTACTTTGTACTTAGCTGATTCTAAGCCTAACTTAACTGGCCTATAGAAGATACTCATTTGGTTCTTCTTTACATTTTGCCAAGTATCTAACTTAACACAGTTTGGCCTATGGAAGATACTCATTTGTTTCTTCCTTATATTTTTCCAAGTAATACATTTGAATAAACAAGTACAATGATGACATCATTAAAATCTAACAAGTATTCCGAATAGCTTACACGATAACACACAGTCGTTGTACCCACAAAAAGTGTCTTGAAAAGACTTCCACAAATTTTCGAAAAGAGGGTATACCTTATTCACCCCGTTGTCCTTTAGGTATATTGTAACCAATAAATGATATCAGAAACGTTGGTTCTATCAAGAACCAAACAATTTCATTTTAGTTTCAACCAGATCCAGAAATCATAATTTCTCCAAAAATACATTCTCTCGTGTTTTCAAAAATCATCTCACCCATACAATATAGATTCCATAAGTTCCTATATTTGTAATTAACGAGTTTGATGACTGGAGAATCGGGATAAAAGACTACCTTATAGCCATGTACGAAAAAATAATCTCCGTGATACAAGGAGGACCTATCTGGATAATGAAGGTCAATACAATTACCAGTTGGATGGAAGGTCAACCATTCACTGAGATGTTGGGAGGTCGTGCAACCAATGGATAATTGATTATAGGAAATGAGCCAACCTAGACAACTCGCCAAGAATGGGCTATTTGTCACTCTCGACAAAGGCACATTTTCGGGGGTAAAGAGTTGTAAGACAACTAAAGAATCTAGAAAAAACACAAGATGATTTGCGAAGCCACAAATATTTCTAAATAAAATAATAATTCCAAATTGACTCAAGAACTTGAGTAATTTGAGATGAAATCATATGAAACTCTTAATGATCTTGATCCCAGATTCAGTAGCATTGTTGGTGAACTTGAATTATTGACCAAGGCGTAGTCCCAAAATGGTATAAGCTTAAAAGATTTTGAGTATGATATTTCTAGTAACCTAAATGATATATCTACCTTTGATCTCTTTTTTGGCTTAAAAGATTTTGAGTATGATATTTCTAGTAACCTAAATGATAATAAATCTCAAGATGTTATACAAATTACATACAATAGATCTCAAAGAAACAAACCCGATTGTCGAACATACCCCTCAGGCATACCAACCAGCCGCAAACCGTCGAACATACCCAATCACACATGGTGTATGAACGACCAATCAATATAGCTCAAGACGGACATCACATGGGATAATGTACATAATTAGTCTCACGACGTAATCGTCTCGTGTGCACAGTCCAATGTGGAAACATCCACACATGACCCTATGTGCCCGACTAAAAATCCTACACATGACCAATCGGCATGCAAACGTGATTCCAGATATATCATGATGCAATATGACAACGAAACTCAAGTAATCACATATCCAATAAGGATCAATAAACTCACCGAAGTGACAACAACGATTAGCGAGACCATCAATATCAAAGGTAGTGAATTTGGGAGTACAATCCCACAACAAAACGAGCAAACGATCAACAACAACACCTCAATATAAATCATAGATTCATAAAGTACAGAAAATATATAACATTCACAAGAATCACTTTTCATAACAACCAAGCAAGATAACTTGCCTCAATTCCAGAGACAAAAAATAGACTTTCCTCAAATGAACATACGACGTCCTTCGACAATAGCACTCACTCGAGCAAGCAACCTCGAATAAAATCTAATTCAATCAATAACACAATCCCACAATATCAATATCCAATTTATGGGAATCGACATCCATAACTCAACACGAATAGTTCAAATTATTCCAGTAAATATCAACATCTTAATTTATGAACTTTATTACTATCAATTCAGATTTTATAATCAGATTAACATGTTCATAATGTTCTTTAACATTCATGATAACCTATATTACAAGGATTGTTAAAAACAAGTTCAAATAATCATCCTATTGATATCATCATTAATCATCATAAGCTTCTCAATGGCATTAAAAATACTTAAACATGATGTCTTAAACAATCATCAATCACTAATTCATCAAGAATTTCAAATTTAACATCAAGTTTAACTTAACTATATCAAAACTATGATAGGTCTCTCCCAATTCATCATTTTCTTCCTTTACAATAGTTAATCCTCTCAAGAACACTCAAACTATAAGTATTCATCCTCAATTATGTTAATCAATAAAGCAAGTTAAGTATAATTTTTCTAAAACATGATTATAACATCTAGGTATTCATAAACATTAAGGACATACTCATTTTTAAGTCTTAATCATCATGTTCTTCATTATGTATTCATAAATTCAGTAACAATCATATTATACTCTCTCAATTAAGCATCATATGAAGTAATCATCAATAATATTATTATCATCTTAGATTTAACACAAGATTAGACAACATACCTATTAAAGATGAAGAACAACCCCCAAAACTTCAAGAATACACTCCAATCCAAGATACGAAGCTCCAATATAATATGGAAGAGGCTTATAATCACTTAGTAGGGTAGGAGGATGATTTTTAGAGAAAAAAATCAGGGTTGTTTCGTGCAAAAATGAAAGACAAGACCTGCCTTTATAATCTGCACTTTCATTAACATACACTACCTACAAAGGTTAACGTACGTTAACATCCTTCACGTACGCTAACAAGTTGCCCCAGCACAATGGGAACCTGCAACAACGGCCATACAAAACTTCATAAGGTGCCATCTAAATGAAGCATGCCAACTATTATTGTAGGTGAACTCCGTAAAAGGTAGTTGGGCTTCCCAATCATCTTTTCAATCGAAATCACAAGCTCTCAAATTATCCTCCAGAGTCTGGATAGTCCTCTCAGACTGGTCATCGGTCTTCAGGTGAAAAGCTGTACTAAAATTCAATTGCGTACCAATCGCACGATGAACCGCCTTACATAAATGTGACATGAATTGTCCATCATGGTCCCGATACGATACTCTTGAGTGTACCATGCAATCTTACAATCTCTATAATAAACACCTGAGCCAATCTCTCGGGACCCCATATGTCTTTGATCTCCAAGAAGTGATCTGATTTGGTTAGATGATCCATAATAACCCAAATCAAATTCATACCTCTACGACTCTTCGGCAAGTTTTTGCTAAAATTCATCGATATGTCCTCCCATTTACATTTTTTGATAGGGAGTGGTTTCATCATACCCGTCGGTCATTGATGCTCAATTTTAACTTGTTGACCTGTTAAACACCTTGAAACAAATTCTACAGCTTCTCACTTCATATTGCCCCACCAGTAATATTGTTTCAAGTCCCTATACATCTTGTTAGACCCTAGATGAACAGAGTACGGGGTAGCATGAGCCTCTTTCAGAATAGAATTATTCAACTCTTCATCTGCCGGTACACATAATCGATTCTTGAAATGCAAAAGTCCATCCTCGTGGGCCACAAATCTGGGGGCTTTCCCCTGGGTTACTTTATTCCGGGTCCACGATAAGAATGGGTCCGTAATTTGCTTTAATCTGATAGTATCATCAAGGGACGATGAAATCTCAAGTGTACAATGTTTCCCTTGTACATGTTGTAGCCATCCATCAATCCTCGGTCTCAAAAATTCTAGTTGTAGTTCCTTTTGAACTATCAAACGGGTAATCATTTGCTCATGTACTGTCTTACGGCTCAAGGCATAGGCAACTACGTTCGTCTTTCCTGGGTGGTACAAGATCTCGATATCATAATCTTTGATCACTTCTAGTCACCTCCTATGTCTCATGCTCAACTCCTTCCGAGTAAAAATGTATTTCAGACTCTTATGATCAGTAAAAATATGACAAGTGATTCCATACAAATAAGGGCGCTAGATTTTCAAAGCAAACACCACAACTGCAACTCCAGATCGTGGGTCGGGTAATTTACCTCATAAGGTCACAATTGCCTCAATGCATACGCAATCACCTTCCCATTATGCATCAACAAACATAAAAGACATTGTCTTGACGCATCACTATACACCACGAAACCCTTGATTCCTTGTGGTAATACCAAAATAGGTGTCAATATAAATTGACTCTTGAGCTCATCAAAGCTCTGTTGACACACCTCTGAACAGGTGTATTTCTTATCCTTTCTCAATAGATTAGTCAGCGGCTATGCAATCTTAGAGAATCCTTCCACAAATCGTCTGTAAAAATCTGCTAGTCCAAGAAAGCTATGAACTTCCTCCACGTTCTTCGGAGGTAGCCAATCTCGGATACCCTCCGTCTTTTATGAGTCCACACTAACCCTATCAGCTGATATTACATGCTCGATAAAATTCACCTCAGACATCCAGAACTCACATTTGGAAATTTTCCATAAAGTTGTTCTTGCCTCAGCACATCGAGAACCTGACAGAGATGACGCTCATGCTCCTCACGGTCATGGGAGTAAATTAAAATGTCGTCGATGAACGACCACAAAGCGATGCAGATAATCAATCGACACTTAGTTCATTAATTCCATGGATACTGCTGGTGTATTTGTCAGTCCAAATGGCATCACCACGAACTCGTAATGCCCATAACGAGTACGGAAGGCCGTCTTAGAAATATCAGACTCTCGGATCCTCGATTGATAATAACCAGATCTCAAATCAATCTTGGAGAACACAGTTGCATCTTGAAGTTGATCCAATAAATCATCGATACAAGACAAGGGATATTTGTTCTTGATTGTTACTGTTTTTAGCTCACGGCAATCAATACATAGACGTAAAGATCCGTCCTTATTACGTACAAATAGCACGGGTGTTCCCTAAAGGGACGCACTAGGCCAAATATAATCCTTCTCGGTCAAAGTCTCAGCTGATTCTTCAGCTCCTGCATCTCAGTCGGATCCATATGATACGGGCGATTTAAAGAAGCGACGTACCTCGCTCTAACTCAATGGTAAACTCTACCTTTTGCTATGGAGGTAAACCCGACAATTCATCCAAAAAACATCTAGGTAGTCTCGAACCACCTGAATATCAGTCAATTCAACTAGTCAATCCTCTATCTTGATCATGTAGCATCAACAACCAACACATCCCTTATTATGCAGTTTCATTACTTTCATTACACTGATGATTCTCCCAGAACGAGCGGGATTATCACCCCAAAAAACACATTTAAAACTATCATCAGCAGTGACGGTCACCATCCGCTTACGGATGCTAAGTATGGCATCATGACGATCCATCCAATCGACACCCAAGATTACATCATCTTTAAGTAAATTAACCACAATCAAATATGACAACCACTCACGATCATTCATTCGAATCAGGCAGTTCTGAACTTCACGATTCCCAACAATTCTTCTACCGTCAGGTAGACCAATCGCATGAGGCTCGCACTCAAACATATTATATAATTGTATCTGCTCAAGCAATAAGTAAATATAAAATATTCGAAGCACCAGTATCAAAAAGAGTACATCCAGGTTGAGAATAGATCTCGATTGCACCTACAATCATGCTGGCCTCGAGATCACTGGCCTTCTTCAGCTCATAAATTTTGGGCTTTGCAGTACATGTACCAGATGTACCAGCTTGACTTTCACGACCTACTCTTTTGTTCACCCCTGTAGTCTGTGGGAAGCGGACGAAGGTGTACGAACCATATAATACGGGCTATTAAAAGTGGCGCGTACTCCGATGGCCTCCGAATTTGGCCCCTTCTGCATCCTCGGGATTCAGCCCCTTCTGCGACCTCGGCCCCCTCTACCACGACTTGTCAAGCTTCTTTCCATACTGAAAGAATCAGACAATAATCATGAGCACAATTCATACCTCCCTTTACGGCCAATCACAAAGTTATGCTAACTTAATAGCAACAATGAGATTACACGTCCGAAAGTAATTCGTCAAGAATCAATTGCACTATGAGTGCTATACAAATATCATATAGACACAAGGTCGAAACAAGATCAATCGATCAACCAAACTCGTATTTTCCTCATAATATCAATAAGATAACTTCCCCTGCAAATCACTCAAATATCAAGATCAAGAAAAGGATCAATTCCACAAATAAACATCTTGCCAGTAATTAAATCATGGCACGAAAATTATATACCGTATTTGGCTCGCAGTGTGGCACTTGCACAGGTCACACGTGATGTGAAGGTTTCTTGATACTAGTTCAATCAACAATGACACATAATGAGAAACAATTATCTTTCATACCATTTTCTGTAACACCCCAAAATTAGCGGCTATTACAGTGCCATGGATCCCACACTGGGACCCACCAGGCGATATAATTACACAAATCAACCGTATATAATTGTAGTACTGAACTACAAAATATTAACCATCACTCTGACAAGGAGTTTATACATCATATGGCTATAATCGCCATGACACACAGGATTCTAATACAAGTATAAACCATATGAAGATGCAGTATACCCCAAATAATAATACAACTAAAAAGAAATACTACAAAGCAGAAATGAAAATACATGATTTAATCATAATCAGAGGAAAGAAGACTCGGGCCCCCCATACTAGTATCCTTCAAACCCTTCGCCGTCATAATGCTCTTCCCGTGCCTTGGCCTCTGCTCGACCTAAAATATAACAACAAATATTTCGCCCAAAACCGCAGGGTCAGATATACATGCTAATAAATCTCAAGATGTTATCCAGATTATATACAATAGATCTCAAAAAAACAAACCTGACTGTCGACCATACACCTCGGGCGTATGAACATCCAGTCGCAAATCGTCGAACCTACCCAACTGCACATGGTGTATGAATGACCAATCAATATGGCTCAAGACGGACATCACAATATGCCTGATCAGGAAATGTGTTCGTGCAGATGTCCACCCCATATACCGAATCCAGAATATACGTGAAACAATGTACTTAATTAGTCTCAGGAAGTAATCATCTCGTGTGCACAGTCCAATGTGGAAACATCAACACATGACGAAATGTGCCCGACTACAAATTCTACACATAACCAATCGGCATGCAGATATGACTCCAGATATGTCATGATGTAACATGATAACGAAACTCAATTAATCACATACCCAATAAGGATCATGGAACTCACCAAAGTGATAACAACGATCAACGAGACCAACAATATCAAAGGTAGTGAATTTGGGAGTACAATCCCACAACAAAACGAGCAATACGATCAAAAACGCCTCAATATGAATCGTAGATTCATAAAGCTTTACACATACACGACTATATAACATTCACAAAATCACTTATCATTATAACCAAGCAAGATAATTTGCCTCAATTTCGGAGATGAAATATAATATTTCCTCAAACGAACATATGCCGTCCTTCGACAATAACACTCACTCAGGCAAACAACCTTGAATGAAATATAATTCATTCAATAACATAATCTCACAATATCGATATTGGATTCATGGGAATCGACATCCATAACTTAAAACGAATAGTTCAACTATTCCAATAAATATCAATGTCCTAATTTATGAACTTTAATACCCTCAATTCATCTTTTATAATCAGATTAACATGCTCATAATGTTCTTCAACATTCATGATCATCTATCCTACAAGGATTGTTAAAAGCAAGTTCAAATAATCATCCTATTTTGACAATATCATCATTAATCATTATAATCTTCTCAAGGGCATTACCAATACTTAAACATGATGTCTAAATAATCACCAATCACTAATTCATCAAGAATTTCAGATTTAACATCAATTTTAACTTGATTATATCGAAACTATGATAGTTATCTCCCAATTCATCATTAGCTTCCTTTACAATAGTTAATCCCCTCGAGAACACTCAAACTATAAGTATTCATCCTCAATTATGTTAATCAATCAAGCAAATTGAGTATAATTCTTCTGAAACATGATTATAACATCTAGGTATTCCTAAGCATTAAGGGCATACTCATTTTTAAGTCTTAATCATCATGTTCTTTATTATGTGTCCATAAATTCAATAATAATCATATTGTACTCTCTCAATTCAGCATAAAGTAATCATCAATAATAATATTATCATCTCGGATTTAACACAAGATTAGAAAACATACCTATTGAATATGAAGAACAACCCCAAAACTTTAAGAATACACTCCAATCTTCAAACCTCCAAGCTCCAATCGAAGATACGAAGCTCCAATATAAGACGGAAGAGGCTTATAATCACCTAGGAGAACAGGAGGATGAATTCTAGAGAGAAAACCCAGGGTTGGTTCGTGTAAAAATGAAAGACAAGACCTGTCTTTAGAAGCTTCACTTTCATTAACGTGCATTACCTACACAGTTTACGTACTTTAACATCCTTCAAGTACGCGAACACCAAATATTGCGTACATAAACATCCTCCAGAGGCTACTGCCTCAATTCGTACCTTGCCTTGCATACGTTGACAAAAGTGTCGCACATTATCTCACCATCATTACATACGCTAAAGCAACGATGTTAGTTACATAATGCCCATTGACTTGGCTATCTAAATCGAGCCAAACATTCCAGCCATGCACGTCCCCGCATGCTGAAAGTTGAGATGCGATCTGATATCCTCGGTTATGCACATAATCTGTCAAGCTTAACATACGTAACACTTGTCTTAATAGCATATGCTAGGCACTGATCGTAGCTTACCCTAGATCTAATGTACTTAACCAAAAGCACAACTTACCATGCGACGTCTACCAATCCAAACAATACGAACGTCAAACATAAATAGTTTGATTCCAAGGTATCTTGATATAATAAACATTAAATAAATTTAAACACAATAGAATGGTACACGGACCATACGTACAATACAACAGTATAAAAATGAAAATTAACCGGATATTACAATGGATATCTCATGCAGAATTTCTTGAAATTCATGAAGAAGTCCAGAAAGGCTCCCTAGAGCCAAAGTTTTCAAACAAGGTGAGTATAGAGACACTACCTACAAGAGACACTAACTTATGCTCAAATTTTAGGAAGCCTGTATATTATACCAACAGATGTCCCCTGTAATATTCGTACTTTTCTATTCTTGATCATTTCTATTTTGGTATATTTTCGGTTTTCAACAACTTTCTCGTAACTGTTTTGTCATTTTGAGAATGTTTAATTCCGCATATTTTAATATCCGAGCATGTTTACGAATTTTTTACGTAATTTCGTGTTTATTAGTAATCTTTCTGCTTTTTGGTCCATTTGACATAATCATGGTTCGAAATTGTTGTTTTATGTTTCCCATAAGTTCGTTTAACATTGGGAGACATGTTGTGATCTTTAGTTTGGTTGTTCGACCTCATATCGTGTTTTTCGAACATTTTGGGCCGTTTGGTAATTTCTTAAAATTAGGATAATTACTTTCGTTATCGTTTGCCGAACCTTCGGGTAGTTGGAATCGTATTTTCTTGCATCGCTTAAGTTCGTCATCTTGAACCCTTCATAAGCGTGTTCTTAGACTTCGTGGATCGTCATGTTTCGACTCGGTGATATTCTTTTCCATAATGTTCAGCTCTCAGCAGATTTGGATTGTTTGAGACTTACGTACGTTATCAGTGCTACATAACGTATGTTAATCTCATCTTGCTTACATACGTAAGTGATTCAATAGCATACGTTGTGGGCTACAGAGGATCGGGCTGAGACTTCTGCCAGGCCGTTGAGTACATAACAGGTAGTGCGTAGCGTACGCTAGGTGCTTAACGTTTATTAAGTTCCCTGACTTACGTACGTTAATGCGGACATATTTATATACCTTGTTCAACATTTCCTGTATGGCTTTTTCTCATTTTTTCTCTTCTTCTCCTCCAAACGACGATCTGGGCGACTCTACTGATGAGGTTTAGTCAGAATATCATCATCCAACATCATAACCGAGTTCCTAACGTGATTTAACCAACATTCAACCTTCCTTCTTCGTCGAATCGAGGTAATCCTTCTCCGAACCCTAAATTTCGGGATTTTGGGGTTTTTACTTTTTCCTCCGTTATTTTCCGAATTAATCATAGAATCTTGATGGGTATGATTTGTATATCTCTGGATATTACTTCCCTACGAATTTATTGGTATAATTCTTGAGTTTTTGTGGAATCGAGAGGGTTTGGTTCTAATCTGCTCTCTATGTCTATATTGGTGAATTACATGAACCGTAGGCGGGGTTTTCGGACGTATTTCAATTTCCATTCCAGTCGTATTATTGTTGGTAGTCGTTTTATGAATAGTCTAGGTTCGAAATCTCCGAGTTCCTTCAACGGTGGTTGTTTACCATCTCAAAACATCCCGACATGTCTCAAAGGCAAGTAATTCTTACAAAAATACATTCTTAAATGTGCAAGGTGATGTATATGAGTGTTAGAGTGTATACATTCACTCCGGGAGGGTCCGACGGGGCCTCAAAGGGATCCATATTTGGTTGGGTCCACGAACATTTGGTTAAACACTTCGAGAGGGTCTAACGGGGTCTCGGAGGGATCCGCGCATGGTTGGGTCCACGGTTAATCGGGAGGATTTATATGTATGTGGTACATTTATAGATATTGCATTTCCGGTAATCATTATCTTAATTGATTTTGAAAACTATTGATGCATGTACTTTAATATTGTAAGATGTAAGAGTTCATTTGTACTACTTGTACTAGCTATTCCATAGCTAACCACAATTGGGGGAAATATATTTCATGTATTTCAGGTACGAAGAATGCGACTGGACGTGTACCGGGTCAGTACGACGATGACAGCCAGGCACGATACTGTGGAGAGTCATTGTGGTCTTTCTTGAGTCTCGTCGTTGAGATTTTTGTTTTGTCACAAACTGTTAGTTAGTACTCGAGTACTATAGGGGGTTGTTTTCTGCTGTCAGTTATATTGAACATGTCATTTATTGTGGATTAAAATATTGTCATTGGAATTTCATCGATTAATCCGATAAAGGATTGGTGGTTTTTTATGTTCTTTTGTTATGGATTTGTATGAACATAGCCTTGTGAGTTCCAAATAGGATTCACGGCACTGCGACATACCCTAAATATCTTTGGGGTGTTAGAGAATATGGCATCATAGCCTAGGTTTATGGATACCTAGGTTGTTGGTTTTTGGGTCTAGTCACGTTGTTTATAAACACAGTATCATAATGCTGCCATCAACTTAGTACGACCGATACTCGTAAAATCTCTTATCCTTCTTATCGACCTTACTGTCTTGTCTTTCGACTTCGTAATGTGGAAAACCGGTCACCATGACGGTTATATTCTGAACTGTACTTATATCTTTTCCTCTTTTTCTATCTTTTAGAATGTGAAGTGGTAGAGGACGCTGTAATACCCAGTTGTAATTCAGTCATTATCATTCAGTATTTATCATTCAGTAATTGTCACTCAGTAATTTTCACTCATTAATGATCCTTTGTCACTCATATTCAATCATTGTATTCACCGTTCAGAGTAATTGTATCATGTATCAATCGTCATTCATCATCAATCTAGTTGGAGAATCGTGCCGTGTTTATCATCATTGTCATCTTCATAGTGTGTTGTGTGTGAGGAGTAGCGTACGCTACGTACTCTCTTCAGCGTGCGCTAATTGAGTACGGGTAGCGCACGCTACCTCTCAACACTAGCGCACGCTAGTGTAGTTCAGCGTGCGATCCGTAAGGCACCGGATCGCTGGTTGTAAGTAGCGCACGCTACGAATGGTAAGTAGCGCGCGCTAGTAGGTAGGAGTAGCGCACGCTATGCAGTCGGTGTAGCGCGCGCTAAGGTCGGATCAGGCTGGGTCCAGTGGCTACTGGACTGATTAGGAATAATTCCTAGCCCACGCTATGAGTAGTTTTTAGCGTACGCTAATCGGGGTCAGTAGCGCACGCTGAATCTTGTGTGTAGCGTGCGCTACCGCGAATAGATCAGAGAACAGGAGGTTCTGGACTCTAGTACTGGGCATCAGATAATTCGTTAGCGCACGCTAACTATTTTTGTTAACGCACGCTAATTACATGGTTGTAGCGCACGCGACAAAAGGTACGTAGCGCAGGCTACCGTTGTGAACAGAGGGTACTGGACTACCCAGTACACCCGTTAGCGCACGCTACGCACAGGAGCTAGCGCACGCTAACTGGGATTTGCTATATATATAGGACATTCGAATCCTTTCTTCGTCATTTATCATTCCTCTTCATTCCTTCGGCGGTTTTGGGCGATTCCGGGCGATTTGGAGAGTTTCTTCGAGCTGAATCCACTAATCATCATCTTCAAGCTTATCATTCGGATTAATCATCATTTCATCATCCCCATCACATCAAATCAAGGTAATAATCTCTTGGATCTAGAATTTCGGATTTTTGGGTTTTCCTTCCGATTTCTTCGTGTAATCTTGGATTGTTGTTGGAATATGTTAGATATGGATTATCCACCTTGGATAAATTTATTCCTACGGATTTATTGTCGTATATTTCGGATTTCATGAATATTGGGGTTTGATTCAAGAACACTTTAGAGTTGACTTTGATACTTGGGCGTTTTCGATTTGTTATTGTCGTTAACTCGATTTGTGGATTTTTATTGGATTATTGATATCATTGAATGTGTTTTGTTGGTTTGAGATACTCATTTTGGAGTTAGTTTCGATATATTCGGGTTTGGATATTATCAAAAGATGTGTCTTTGCTAAGTGTTCGCTAGAATGCCTCAATGAGTTTGGATATTGTTGTATCGACGTTTGAGTTGGTTATAATCACGTTCGATACGTATATTGAGCATTTGTTGGTAATTGTCATTCAAGGTTGTTCGAGCGACCGACATCTCATTGTAGGACGTTAGTTCGAGGAAGGACATTCTTCACCGGTTGTGTAAGTTAATTCTTACTCGGTTAAAAGGATATTCATTCCTTTCGTTGTTGTTCATTTATAATCATAATTCATTCATAATGTATTAGCCGTATTGAGACTTGTAATTGTCAATTAATCACTTCATTCACGAGGAACGACGGTTCCAACCATTTCATTGAGCTATCATTCATTTTGATACGAATTATCCCGGAAAGATGGATACGTATCGTTCGGAGTGTGCGTATGAATGTCGTAGCGGAAGTCTTTTTACGATTAGGGTGTGTTTCGATGTATTTTTGGATGTAATATCGAATATGACAATGAAAATTCGAACAAATGAAAATGGAAGTAATATTGGAAAAGGTGATAATATCGATCAAAGTGATTCGATCGAACAAGAACAAAGGATTTCGAATTAGACCTATAATTCGATAAGGTGGTTTCTTCTCAAGACCTATTGAGAATCAGTCGGATTAATACTCGAAAACGCGTCGAATAAAAATCAAGTTTCGGTAAAAATCATTTACCAAGGATAGAAATACAAAGTGTATTCTTTCACATTCAAATTCATAATACAATTATTACAAGGCTAATCAACTCCTACTTATAGGAGGTGAAGTCTTACAACTAAGTAATCAAACAAAAAAAAAATTCAAAGATTACAAAATCTTTGAATAATCAAAACAAATCAAATACAAACAAGAAACATGAATCACAAAATGGGGGAAACATAATCCCTAAAATAAGTAAAAAGGAAAAGAGAAGTAAAAAATACACAAAAGTGTATAAAATAAGTGGGTTGTCGGCAGGGACTCGACCGTGTCCCGTGACACGGCCGCGGCGCGGTCGACAGGCGCCGGCAGGGACTCGACCGTGTCCGCTTGACACGGTCGCGGCACGACAACGATGTCCGACAGTGACTCGGCACGGGCGCGGCGCGATAGGGATGTTTGGCAGGACTCGACCGTGTCGCCTGGCACACGGTCGGGTGTCGGGACAGTCAGTTCCGGTAGTTGTGGGCGAGTAGGACTCGACAGTGTCTCCTGGCACGATCGGGTTTGGCCGACAGCGACCTTGGCTATTCCGGACGAGCAAGACTCGACCGTGCCGGACGATACGGTCGAGTTCGGTCGGCAGTGCTCGGCATTTTCTGGCAGGGTTACATTTTCGGGCAGGCGACGACATTTTCCGGCAGGTTGTGTCATTTTCCGGCTTGTGTCCGTTTTCTCGCCTAAAAATGTCGCCGTACGTGCATGACGCGTTGTAAGGCCGTTTATTTTGATCCTTGCTCCGTCTTCTTCATTTTGACTACTTAATTTCGTATCACATTTCACTGTCATTTCATCTCGGTGAGTCATTCTTGACTTTGTCGGATTGTTATTCATTAATGTTCTTTATGGTCATTCTTGTTCATATGACCTTCTGGGTTCATATTGCGCAGCCGGGTAGGGATGTGTGGAATTTTTAGTCGGGCACGTGATGGTCATGTGTTGGGTTTACCGACACATTGGATTGTGCACACGGTAATGTACCTCCGTGAGACTAATTAGGTACAAGGGCGGGTGTGTCCGGACACTCGTCTTGTGCACGTGCACATACCATTACGGGCGTACTATGATGCCTCTCTTCAGTGTCATTTCATAATTAAGATATATCATGATTGTGTTTATTCAACTCTTGAGGATTGTTGTTCTATGTAACTGACCCCGTTGGGGGATGTTGTTTTCAGGTCATGGCAAGGCTAAGGCACGGGAAGAGAACGTTGACGGCGAGGAGTCCCAGTGATACTAGTAGGGGCCCCCAGTCCTTTTCATTCACTCGTGCTTTCTTTACTTCATTTCCGCTGCAGACTTCCGTTTGGATATTCATTTCATTCAGTGTTGTATATTTTATCTTCATATAAAATATACATGTATTCTGTATTATCTTGGGTGTGTTGTAATGAAACTCCTCATCGGAGGGATTGATGATATAATGTAGTTCGGTGCTACAATTATATTATTTAATTCATTAATTTTCATTCGCCTGGTGGGCCCAGTCGGGGGTCTACGGCACTGTAATATCCGCCTAGTTTGGGGTGTTACAGACGCGAATGCGGTCGGGGACGTGGCGCAGCAAGTGGGTCGGCCATGTCTCTTGGTTCGGATGCTGGATCGACTACTCCTACCTTGTCGAATTCAGTTCATCCTAGTACCGATGGTCAACAGGACCAGTCGGCTAGTTAGGGGAATTCCGCAGGGAATAATGCAGGTATAGGTGTGGCCACTATATTACAGCAAGTGGCTAACCAAATGGCTCTCTTGACCCAAGCAGTTCAACTCAACAACCCACCTCCTATGGCGGATAATGGGGCATAGAGATGGTTACAAGATGTGATCCATATGCGCCCTCCCTAGTTCATTGGTGCTATGGACCAGTCGCTTGGGAAGATTGGATTAATGAGATGAACAAAGTTTTTGTGGATGTGAATTGTACAGAGGCACGTAAGGTGTCGATTGCGCAGTACTTCCTAACGAGGGATGCTGCTAGCTGGTGGTAGGCAGTTGCGCCTCAAGACCATGCAGTTTCGTAGGACTAGTTTAAAGAGTTAATGGAGGTCGAGTATTGCCCGTGGCCTATTCGGGAGGCCAGGCGAGCCTTTTATGAGGCTAAACCCCAGGATATTCCTGTATCCCAGGCGATCATCAGTATAATCAGCAACTCAACCACGTGAAAGGTCAAGTGAGAGAAGAGAGGGATATGATCCGACACTTGGATATGTCCTTCAAGGCTACGGAGATGACTAGTGAGGGTAAGAAGCAGAAGACCTCCAAAAAATTTTTGGGCAGTAAGAGTAACAACCAACAGATATCTCAGTCGTTGAACTACCCATCTAGAAAGTCTTACTATACGTCATGAGGCAATCGGAATTCCAGAACCGGCCCTAGTGTTACCAACTGGGTCATAACATGTGTTAACTGCGGCCAGCATGGCCATATTAGTCGTGATTGCAACCTGCCTCCTCTAAAATGTTATACTTGCGGCCAGGCGGGCCACAAAGCTGAATTTTGTACCGAGGGAGAAAAGACACTTGGAGATCAGGCATTCGCTTCTAGGCCTGGAGAACCAAGTGTTAATCAGAAGTCATCAGCTGGCCAGCCGTCTCAGAGTTTAGGTGGGGGAAGAGGACGAGGTTAGTCCGTTAGAGGGGGAGCCTCCAGTGCTGGTTCAGCACAGCTGCGTGTTTATGAGATGAGGAGAGCAGATGATCCAGAGGCTACTGTGGCTATAGGTACCATTTATGTTCTCTCTCATCCAGTTAGAGTGCTTTTCGATTCTAGTGCTTCTCATTCGTTCATCTCTTTGGATTGTGTGCGTCGATTTAGTATTGAATGCTTGTCTGTTTGTAAACCTTTTGTGGTTAAATTGCCTAGTGGTGATAGAATTGTGGGGGATAGGTGTAACACCCCCAAAACCATAGAGGAATATTACACACCGTAGATCCTTTACACAAGGATCTGCAGGCTAAACATCCCAGAACGACTAAATGCTTGCCCGGCCAAGGTCAAAAAATATAATAATACAGACCGTTAAGATTAATTACAAGTAACTACACGGACCGATGAGGTCGCACAACTCAATCAACAGAAACTAACTTTTTACAACATTACCCACACAGGGGTCAAAGTACAATACAGCAGAAGACTGATTACAACTCTAACAATACAACAAAACTCTACCAAACTCTCAACTATTGATTAGTATCGTAGCTCGTCACTTCCTGTGCCGATCCTAGAACTGCTCCTCAAGAACCTGCATGTACCTAGACGCAATACAGACATCCACCCTGATTAATCGGGGGTTAGTAAAACTCCACTATTTTACTAATGCAAGTATCAAATCATATGAAATGTAACAAGCAAACATCAACCATGGATCAGATACAATAACCAATTACCAAATCATTCCCGAGAGGTTTTAACAATTTAGAAAACGAGCAAGGAATTATTCGCAAGTAAAATTCTCATCTCGGGGATTTTTAGAAATACAAAACCTTTAAGACCTCGAGTCCTGATTTGTAAAACCTTTTCGAAAACCTTAGGGTTCTAACCCAAATCTCGATTTGTATTTCGCCAATTTACAGTACAAAAACATTTCCATAAATCTCGTGGGGCTCAGCCCAAAATTCTTTTCTTAAAACTTTCTTTCGAATCTAGGTTTATCAAAACATAATCATGACTCTGTGATCTCCTACCACGAGTCTCCATAGGTTCGACATCCCACACGGAAGGAATCAAACATATCAATCACAACATTCAGTCTGACCCCGTGAACCTATGTCACGTGTCACCGTAGGTTCCGCCAAACCTGCACGGTTGGAATCCAACACATCAATCACAACAACTAGTCCTGACCTTGTGAACCTGTGTCACATGTCACTGTAGTTTCCGCCGAACCCACACGGTTGGAATCAAACACATTAATCACAACAACCAGTCCTGACCCCGTGAACCTGTGTCACGTGTCACCGTAGGTTCCCCCGAACCCGCACAGTTGGACGTACTGTGTCCTGACCTCATGGACCTGTGCCATGTGTCATCGTAGTCCTCGTCCGACCCACATGATTGGACTTCAGCACTATGAAGGCGGTGAAACTCATTAGGGATTGTTGTGTTGGGTATTGGTGCTATGCTGCGAGAGCAGAGGACGGGAAAGTTGAACTTTCCTCGATTTCATTGGTGAACGAGTTTTCGGATGTTTTTCCAGATGATTTGCCAGGACTACCACCGGATCATGAGATCGAGTTCGCAGTTGATTTAGAACCGAGTGCAGCCCCGATTTCCAAAGCATCGTACCGTATGGCACCTTCAGAAATGCAGGAGCTCAAGTGTCAGTTAAGGGAATTGTTAGAGAAGGGATATATCAGACCTAGCACTTCACCTTTGGGTGTGGCAGTCTTGTTCGTGAGGAAGAAAGATGGTTCACTGTGTTTATGTATCGATTATCGGGAACTGAACAAAGTGACCATTAAGAATAAATATACCTTGACTCCCATAGATGATTTTTTTTGACCAGTTGCAGGGAGCTACGGTGTTCTAGAAGATCGACTTGAGATCTGGATACTACCAGCTCTAGGTGAGGGTGTCCAATATTTCTAAGACGGCTTTTCGTACAAGATACGGGCATGATGAGTTTGTGCTTATGCCATTCGGGCTAACCAACGCGCTGACAGTATTTATGCAACTGGTGAATAAAATACTTATCGAGCATCTTGATAAGTGTGTGGTCGTTTTTATCGATGATATCCTAGTCTATTCTCGTGATGACGAGGAACACGCTCAGCATTTACGATTAGTGTTGGGGATTTTGAGAGCTCAGCGTCTCTATGCATAACTCTCGAAAGGCGAGTTTTGGTTGAAGGAAGTTATGTTTATCATACATGTGATTTCAGATGAAGGGGTTCGTGTAGATCCCTAGAAGATGAGGTTGTGTTAGATTGGCGACCGGCTAAGAACGTGAATGAGGTTCATAGCTTTTTGGGTATTGTTGGGTACTATAGACGGTTTTACGAGAGGTTCTCTAACCTTTCTCGACCACTTACTCAGCTACTCCATAAGTCAGAAAAGTTCGAATAGAATGATGAGAGGCAACACAGTTTTGAAGAACTAAAAAGGCATTTGACTACAACACCGGTTCTATCCTTGACTCGAGGGAACGGTGGGTTTTCAGTTTATAGTGATGCTTCAGGCCAGGGACTCGGGTGCGTCCTCATGCAACACGAAAGGACTATAGCTTTTGTGTTGCAGTAGTTGAAACCTTATGAAATGTATTACTCTACTCATGACCTGGAGTTAGTTGCAGTGGTGTTTGCACTGAAGATTTGGTGCCACTATCTATAGGGTTCTCCATGCCGGATTTATACCGACCATAAGAGTTTAAAGTACATTTTCATCAAGAAGGAACTGAATATGAGACAGCATCATTGGTTAGAGTTAATAAAGGACTACTACTTTGAAATCCTTTACCATCCGGGGAAAGCCAATGTTGTGGCGGACGCATTGAGTCGGAAGCCAGTATCACTTCAGATGCTTGAGGTTCTCACACCACAAGCGAATATTCGACAGGAGTTTATTAAGGAGGGAATCGAGGTATGGGTTCAGCATGTGCAGGATCAGTTGTGTGCCCTCGAGATTACTTCATCATTAGTTGATGACATCAAAGGAGAGCGGATGAATGAACTGGTGATCTCTCAACTGAAGGCGGATGGAAAAAGGGAAAGCCCCCAACTTTATGGCTCATGATGACAGCATTTGAGATTTCAGGGAAGACTCTACATCCCGGATGATTTAGATTGAGGCAGAGAATACTTCGAGAAGCCCATACTACTCCTTACTCCATCCATCCCAGAACGCGTAAGATGTATGAAGACCTTACGAGAAATTTTTGGTGGAATAATATGAAGAAAGATGACACTGAATTCGTTGCATGGTGTTTGACATTCCACAAGTCAAGATTAAGCATTAGTGACCAGCCGGGTTATTGAAACCGCTTCCTATTCCCGAGTGGAAGTGGGAAGATATTTCCATGGATTTTATCAACAGGATACCAGGAACGAAAACTGGAATGAATATGATTTGGGTGATTGTCGATCAACTAACCAAGTCAGTGCATTTTCTTAGTATTAAAGATACTTGGGGACTGGAGAGGCTGGCTCGGAAATTTATAGCGGAGATAGTACGGTTACACGGTATGCCTAAGATTATTTTCTCCAATTAGGATGACCATTTTGTGTCGCATTTTTGGCAATCAGTCCATTAGGCTTTGGGTACCGAGTTGAAGTTAAGTACATCTTTTCATCCACAGTCAGACGATCAAACTGAGCGGACGATTCAGAAATTGGAGGATATGTTGCGGGCATGTGCCCTAGACTGGAGTAGTGATTGGGAATTGCATCTACCCTTGATCGAGTTTACTTACATTAATAGTTGGCACGCATTGATCAAAATGGCACCTTTGGGACGGATCCAGATATGTTGATGGAAACTAGAGAGAATTTCTACCATTCGAGACAGACTGTTGACTGCTCAGAGTCTACAAATTCTTATGCTGATATTTGTCGTCAACCCTTGGGGTTTGAGTTGGGAGACCATGTTCTACTCAAGGTATTGCCGACGAAATGGGTTTACCATTTCGGGAAGAAGGGAAAGCTTAGCCCGAGGTATATTGGGCCGTTTGATATTCTAGACAGAGTCGGTGAATTGGCTTATCGGTTGGCGTTACCCCCAGCCCTTAGTCACATTCACAATGTGTTTCATGTCTCTCAGTTGGGAAAGTACGTCCCGGACTCGAGTCATATCATTGATTACAGGGATATTGAGGTAGCGGGTGATGTCACATTTGAAGAAAGGCCGGTGAAAATCCTTGAGCATCCTGAAAAACAACTTCGGCACAAAACCATTCCATTAGTTAAAGTGCAGTGGTCGAGGCATAGAGTCGAAGAAGCAACCTGAGAAACATAAGATAGCAAGCGTGCTAAGTACCCAAAATTATTTATCTCTAAAGTTTCAGGACGAAACTTGTTTTTAGAGGGGGAGAATGTATTATTCATATTTTTTTTACTCTTAGTAATTTCTATTTTGGTGTATTTTCCGTTTTCAATGACTCGCTTGTAACTATTCTGATATTTTGAGAATGTTTAATTCTGCATATTTTGACATCCGAGCATGTTTCGGAATTATTTT
Organism: Orobanche coerulescens; assembly: GCA_033398695.1. Classification (NCBI taxonomy): domain Eukaryota; kingdom Viridiplantae; phylum Streptophyta; class Magnoliopsida; order Lamiales; family Orobanchaceae; genus Orobanche; species Orobanche coerulescens. Next base: position 47,160,642 of record CM065819.1, on the reverse strand, counting down.
ACTCGATTTCGTGTTTATTAGTAATCTTTTTTCTTTTTGGTTCATTTGACATAATCATGGTTTGAAATTGTTGTTTTATGTTTCCCATAAGTTCGTTTAACATTAGGAGACGTGTTGTGAGCTTCGGTTTGGTTGTTCGACCTGGTATCATGTTTCTCGAACATTTTGGGCCATTTGGTGATTTCCTAAAGTTTAGGGCGATTTACATCTGACTACCTTTTTAGATTGCCTAATTACAGTTTAGACCCTATTGTTTCAGATATTACAATGAAGGACAAACTTTGCACTGTCCAGAAACTATATTTACAACGAAGGACAAAAGTCAAACTTTCAGATGATGTCCTTTGAGAGAAATCTTGATATTCCAAATTTGCCCTTTTATTTTTCTTTTTCTTTTTTACCCATTTATTTTTCGGCTCACGTGGGTGGCACATGCTGGACCTCATTGTAATATATATAACACTTTTGGACTTCAGTGTAATAAATTTTCAAGCTTTCTAGAAAAAAATATTTTTTCCAAAAAAGAAATGGAAAAAAATATATTATTTTTCGAAAAAAAAAAATATATTTTCTGGGAAAAAAAATTATATTTTTGAAAAAAACATTATTTTTTGGAATTTTTTATTTTTTTCGAAAAAAATTAAAAAATATTTTCTGGAGAAAAAATTATTTTTTGGCAAAATAATATTTTTTTCGAAATAAAATTATTTTCTAGAAAAAAATAAAAAAAAATATTTTTTCGAAAAAATTAAAAAAAAAATCTGGAGGAAAAATTATTTTTTGACAAAATAATATTTTTTGAAATAAAATTATTTTCTGGAAAAAAAATAAAAAAAATATTTTTCCGAAAAAAATAAAAAATATTTACTAGAGAAAAAGTTATTTTTTGGCAAAATATTATTTTTTCGAAATAAAATTATTTTCTTGAAAAAATATTATTTTTTGGAAAAAATAAAATTATTTTCTGAAAAAAAAAATAAGATACTTTTGCGAAAAAATAAAAAAATATATTTTCTGGATAAAGTTATATTTCGAAAAAAAATTATTTTCTGAAAAAAGAATATTTCTTAAAAGAAATGTATTAGTCAAACACTTTAATAACTTATAAGCTATTTGTTTCATATGAAATGTATTTTAAAAGAAATATTTTATTCAAGTAAATAGAGGGGCATTTTCGTCTTTTTAATGGAAGTCAACACCAATTCAGATTTTTGTCCTTCGCTGTAATTTATGAAACAATAGGGACTAAAGTGTAAAGAGGCCATCACATAGGGTAGTTGGCTGTAATTTCCCCTAAAGTTTATGGTAATTACTTTCATTATCGTTTGCCGAACCTCCGGGTAGTCGGATTCGTATTTTCTTGCAGCGCTTAAGTTCATCATCTTGAACCCTTCGTAAATGTGTTCTCAGAATTCATAGATCATGTTTCGACTCAGTGATATTCTTTTCCATAATGTTCAGCTCTCAGCAGTTCTGGACTGTTTGAGACTTACATACGTTATCAGTGCTACATAACGTACGTTAATCTCATCTTGCTTACGTACGTAAGTGCTTCAATATCATACATTATGGCCTATAGAGGATCGGGCAGAGACTTCTGCTAGGCTGTTGCATACGTAACATGTAGTACGTAGCGTACGTCAGGTGCTTAACGTACGTTAAGTTTCCTAACTTACGTACGTTAATGCAGACAGATTTATATACCTTGTTTAGCGTTTTCTATATGGGTTTCTCTCATTTTTCCTCTTATTCTCCTCCAAACGATGATCTGGGCGATTCTAATGACGAGCGTTGGTCAGAATATCATATCCAACATCATCACCGAGTTCTTAACGTGATTTAACCAACATTCAACCTTCCTTTTCCGTCGAATCGAGGTAATCCTTCTCGGAACCCTAAATTTTGGCATTTTGCGGTTTTTGCTTTTCCTCTGTTATTTTCCGAACTAATCATAGAATCTTGATGGATATGATTTGTATATCTCCGGATATTACTTCCCCACAAACTTATTGGTATAATTCTTGAGTTTTTATGGAATCGAGATGGTTTGGTTGTAATCCGCTCTCTATGTGTATATTGGTGAATTACATGAATCGCAGGTGGGGTTTTCGGGCGTATTTCAATTTCCATTATAGTCGTATTTTTGTTGATAGTCGTTTTACGAATTGTCTAGGTTTGAAATCTCCGAGTTCCTTCAACAGTGGTTGTTTACCGTCTCAAAATATCCTGACATGTCTCAAAGGCAAGTAATTCTTATGAACTTACATTGTTAAATGTGCAAAGTGATGTATATTAGTGTTAGAGCGTATACGTTCACTCCAGGAGGGTCCGACGGGGCCTCGGAGGGATCCAAATTTGGTTGGGTCCACGAACATTTGGGTTAACCACTCCAGGAGGGTCTAACGGGGCCCCAGAGGGATCCGCACATGGTTGGGTCTACAATTAATCGGGAGGATTTATATTTCTGTGGTACATTAATAGATATTGCATTTCCGAAAATCATTATCTTAATTGCTTTTGAAAACTATTGACGTATGTACTTTGCTATTGTAAGATGTATGAGTTCATTTGTATTACTTGTACTAGCTAGTCCATGGCTAACCCCAATTGGGGAAAGTACATTTCATGTATTTCAGGTACGAAGAATGCAACTGGATGAGTACCGGGGCAGTACGACGATGACGGCCAGACGTGATACTGTGGGGAGTCATTGTGGTCTTTCTTGAGTCTAGTCGTTGAGATTTTTATTTTGTCACAAACTGTTAGTTGGTACTCGAGTACTATAGGGGGTTGTTTTCTGTTGTCAGTTATATTGAACGTGTCGTTTATTGTGTATTGAAATATTGTCGTTGGAATTTCATCGGTTAATCGGATAAATGATTGGTGTTTTTTGATGTTCTTTTGTTATGGATTTTGTATGAACTTAGCCTTGTGAGTTCCAGATGGGATTCACGGGGCTGTTACATACTCTGAATATCTTGGGGTGTTACATCCCCATCCCAAGGTCCACAAGCTACCTAAAGTAGAGCGGCTAGAAAGGGATGATAAGCTTAAGATGTGGCACAACAAGCTGAAGGAACTCATGGGGAATCCGAAACAGTGCCAACATCAAGCAAGTCATAGGAATACCTATAGGCTATAACCAACAGTGGTACCCATGGGGACGAGGAAAAGGCATACATGTGTATGATGGACAAAGAGGAAGAAGATGACAACAATGATGATGAGTCATCCTCATCCTCTTCTAGTGGCAGCTATCTTATAAGCATGTCATTTACCTTTAACACAATGGTGAATGAGTTCAAAACCATTCAGCAAGTTCATGAGAATTTAAAAGAAGAAAACTTACAACTCTCACTTTTAAATCTAGAACTTAGGGATGAAAATGACTTGCTAAAATTAATTTTGGAAACATGTCTTTAGATTGTGAAAACATCAAAGTCGAAAGTTAAAAACTCATGTAACAATCTTAAACTTGCTGCCGAAGTGAATGAGATACAGTCTCATGATCGGCACAACACAAACGATTATGCTCTACTTGAAACATGGATACAACATCTCGATAAACGAGAAAGATAGATAGAGACCATCTTCAAATTATTTGAAAAATCTTCTAAGAGGATGAAGATATCCAAAATTCAGCGAAACATGTTCATAAAAAAATGTGGCCTAGGATACAACTCATTCTCCTACTCCAATAAACAATCAATATGGTCATTGTCAAAAAGTATGAACCTACAGTGAGTCCCAAGACCAAGGAGATGCAAAGAATGGTCCTTGTAACAAAGACAAAGACAAATCTACATCTGCTCACCCATACAGCGAATAAATTCTGTTGCACCGCCACCAATATCATATCACAAGCAGCAGACAACACAACCTTACAAACTACCACGACTGGTGAATAAAAGTAGTGATACCCAACAAAGTCAGTATGATCCACCAACATAATCATATCACCACAGCAAATAGCAGATAAATGATGTACCTCAACACCAACAATGGTTACAACACCTTAGGCGATCCACATGCAAACAAGTTGCATTTCATTACCAGCAACAACTCTAGGAAGCCATCTCGAGACCCAGAAGGCCTACTCAGAAGCAAATATAGAAAATAAATATGGTTCCACCCCCTAGACCACAACTATATAAGAACTATAACTCTCATTCTCATATGCATAACTACCATGAATCTAGTGACTACGTGCCTGCCACACCTAGATTGCGTAAGAGAGGACCTAAGAGAACTTATATTAAATAAGTTACTGTAGGGAAAATCAGGGTACCTAAAGGCACAAGTAACAAAGGACCACACAAAAATGATTACCTAAATCTGCTTAATTTATCTACATGATATCAAGGAGAAGGACATCTGGTACTTTGATAGCAGATGTTCTCGGCATATGGCAAGAGATACCAAGAAGATGATAGATTATGTCAATGGACTAGGCCAAAAGGTCAGATAAGGTTATAAATCCAAAGAAAGAACACGAGTAAAGCGAACCCTGTTTTTTGGAAAGTCCCAAGTTATCGATATAGCCTTTATGGAAAGACTGAAGTAGAACCTCTTAAATGTTAGTCCGCTATGTGACAAACAATTTTCGGTTAAGTTCTTCTAATCCAACTGTAGATTAAGGACATCAAGACCAAGAAATTTATCCTCATAGTAACCATATCAAGTAATATGTATATCGCAGATTAGATCCCAACATGAACAGATATTCCATGTTTTGTTGCCAAAGTTAAAACAGATCAAAGTTGCATGTGGCACAAGAGGACGTCACATCTAAACTTCAAGACCATCAGCAAGATTTTAATTAAGAAAATGGTTAGAGATTGTCATATATAACCTACCAAAAGGATAGTGTTTGTGGAGCTTATCAAAAGGGCAAACAAGTTAAATCCACCATGAAGAGCAAGTCAATACTATCATCCCATAGGTTCCTAGATTAAGTTCATATGGACCTATATGGCCCTGGACCCTATCAGCTTGGAGATAAGAAATATTGCATGGTTATTATTGATGATTCTATAGGAGCACTTGGACAATATTCTTTAATATGAATAAGAACGAGGCATCGAAAATTATCATAAACACGTGAGAAAGCTATAAAATGAAAAGGGGCTTAGAATTCTATTAGGTCAGACATAGGTACATAATTCATAAGCTGCTTCATAGAGCAGTACTGTGTGGACATGGAATACCCCATAGCAAAATAATGTTGCCGAGCAAAAGAATATGACGCTAAAAGAAGCCATCAGAATGATGGTCGCTGAAAGCAAGTTACCACATCTATTGTAGGGCAAAGCAACAAAGACATCATGCTACACACAAAAACCTCAATCTCATGAACAAACATCTGAACAAATCTCCATATGAGGTATGAATAATAAAATTCTAACTATTGCATATTTCCATATTTTTTGATGTGGGTGTTGTGCTCAACAATTGAATGATCAATTCAAGACCTTCGATTAGAAACTAGATGAAGGAGTGTTCATTGGCTACTCGAATGTTAGCACGGCTTATAGAATCTTCAACATTGGCTACTCGAAAGAGTCAGTCCATGTAGTGTTCAACAAGCCGCATTGTGATTCCATGTGAATATATGGAGCGACTCAGGCCATCAAAATCATCACCCTAGAAGAGATCCATAAACCCAGGGGGAACCTGTCACCTCATTAGAAATCAATCCCGCAATCTTAAGAACCATAAGTAGTTGTAACACCCGGTATACCCTACAGCCCAACAGGATACAACTCAAAATGCAGATATAGAACCCCAAATAAGATGGTTAAGAGATCACCCACATGAACTGTTGATCAGGAATATCAATACACGAGTTACCATCAGAAGCACATAGTAGTACACAAGGAATTGTATGTGCGCTCAAGAACATAAGGAGCTAGAAGCAAATATAAAATAGTTCCATTTATGGAATACTATAGCCGAACTATGAAGATTGGCTGTGTGCACCATAGTTGTATTCATGGCGCATTTGGAAATAATATCAATTGACGAAGCTCTTGATAATTCTCATTGGATTACTTCAATGGCGGACAAGCTTAATGGTTTCAAAAAAAATAATATTTGGTATTTAGTTCCCTGACCGACCCATAATGCTATCATTGGGACAAAATGGGTGTTTATAAATAAGAAGGATGGAAATGGATTAGTTATAAGGAACAAGTCTAGACTAATCGTAAAAGGTTATAGATAAGAATAAGGAAGTGATTACGATAAGACATTTTCTTCTATAGATAGACTAGAAGTAATAATGATGTTCCTTGCACTTGCAGCTCACAAGAACTTCATTGTATGTCAAACAAATGTTTAGAGTGCATTTCTAATTGGAGATCTAACTGAAGAGGTATAGTCGAGCAAACTTTGTAATGCCCGGCTTTGGATTCACTATTATCATTCAGTAATTGTCACTCGAAATTTTTTTCACTCAGTAATAATCATTCATCAGTTATATTCATTCAACTGTGTTCACCTTTCGGCGTACTTTGGAATCGTATATCAGTTGCTATTTGTCATTCATCATTGTTTGAGATCGAGCCAAGATTATTGTCATCATCATCATCATATTTTGGTAGTATGCGTGTGAGATAGCGCACGCTATGTACTCCTGTTAGCGCGTGCTAATGGGGTATAGGTAGCGCGCGCTAGGCATCAGTATTTGTGCACGCTAGCACAAGTGAGGCAGACAGTCCAGAAGGCACTGGACTGCAGTTGAGTTATAGTAGCGCACTCTACGAGTGTTAAGTAGCACACGCTAGAAGTTTGAGGTAGCGCACGCTATGCAATCGGTATAGCGCACGCTAAGGCCGATCAGGCAGAGTCCAGTGGGTACTAGACTGAATCAGATTAACTTGATAGCGCAGGTTAATCACGAACAGGTCAGAGGACAGGAGGTTTTGAACTTCAGTTTCTGGGCTTCAGACATCAGTTAGCGCACGCTAACAATTGGTTAACGCACGCTATCGGGAAGGCGTTAGTGCACACTACCAAGTTCGTAGCGCACGCTAACAAGGCAGTCAGGGCTCACTGGACTGCCCAGTTAACCGCTAGCGAACGCTAAACATCAGGTCATTGCGTGCGCTAATCGAGGATCAGTATATATTGGACAGTTCGGTCCAGGTTCGTCATTTTTCATTTCCTCCTCCCCCCGTCGGTTTTGGGCAATTTTGGACGTTTTGGAGAGATTTCTTTGAGTTTAATCCATCTAGCATCATCTTCAAGCTTATCATTCTGATTAATCATCATTTCATCCTCTCCAACACATCAAATCAAGGTAATGATTCTTGGATCTAGAATTTCGGATCTTGGGTGTTTTGCTTTCGATATCTTCGTGTTAGCTCGATATTATGTTGGAAAATGTTAGATATGGATTACCTATCTTGGATACATGTATTTCTATGGATTCATTGGTGTACTTTTCGGAAATTGTGAATCATTGAGGAATTTTTCAAGAAACCCTTGGTGTTGACTTTGGAATGTTTGGGGGTTTTGACTAGATGTTGTTGAAATCCCGATTTAAGTATTCCTATTGGATTATTGATGGTATTCATGACGTTTTGTTAGATCGAATTATTCATTGGAGGTTGGTTTTCGATATTATTGGGTTAAATTGTAAACAATGGGAGATTGTTTACAACGTGTTTGTTTTAATGCCCCAATGAGTTTTGGGTAGTGTTGTATCGACTTTTGAGTTGGTTGTGATCATGCTTGATTCGTATATTAAGCAAATTGTTGGTATTTGTATTGTTAAAGGTTGTTTAAGCGGCCATCAATTTCATTAAGGGCATTGTTCATGGAAGGACTTTCTCGCCGTCGGTTTGAGGCAAGTTTTATACTTATACTAGTCAATGAGATTAATGTTATCATATATGTGTATGAATGTGTTGTATCTTTCCGAGACTTAGTCTCTTCATGAATTCATTGTTATTAAGAGATCGTTCGATACGATACTTTTCGGCAATTATGCCAAATGTTTTTATTGTTCGTTAATGCCCGGTTCAAGGCATTGTGATACTCATTGTAAATGTATTGTCGATAGCCGGTTCACGGCATCGATGTATCAATTATGGTTGTGATACTGATGTCGATCAAAGACATCATTGTAATCATTGTTATTGATGTTGGTGTTTTATCATTGACGTTGTATTGGCCGATTGAAGGCATTGGCGTATTCATCTCTCATCTTCGTCGTTGGTAACCGATTAAAGGTGCCGAGGCATCCTTCCTATCATTGCTATCGATTGTCCGTTCTAAGACAATCGAGGTATTCACTCATTCATTGCATCATTGTTATCGATTGGCCGTTCTAAGGCAATCGAAGCATTCAATCATTCATTGAATCATCCGCTGCATCATTGTTATCGGTTGGCCATTCTAAGGCAATCGAGGTATTGAATTAGGACTGCCACGGGCGGTGCCCATCCGTAAGTTACTGTCGTCGTGTTGGCCGACTCAAGGCAGCACACTATCATTCTTGTGAATTTGGCAATCTTTGAATCGTTGCCGTTTGTGGTTAATTGTGTTTATGATCTTATTATGGGTAAGCTTGGGGCTTGAACCTTTGCGGTTGGCTTCCTAACACCTACAGCTCAGTAGGTCACGGTCATGTTTATGATCTTATTATGGGTAATCTTGGGGCTTGAACCTTTGCGGTTGGCTTCCCAACACCTACAGCTCAGTAGGTCACGGTCGTGTTTATGATCTTATTATGGGTAAGCTTGGGGCTTGAACCTTCGCGGTTGGCTTCCCAACACCTACATCTCAGTAGGTCACGGCCATTGGATGGTCTTACTGTATAACGGCTTCGTGTTGTGGCTTCGGCCCCTTCATTAATTACAGCCTCGGGTTGTTCCGGTTTCAGGTGTTTATGTTGATTGACAGCTTCGGCTGAGTGACTTTCAGGTCTTTATGATGTCTTGGTAATTTCATTGGAGCCCTCGGGCATTGTGATTCATGTTTAACTCAGTTCTGGTTTGGTTCATGTTCGTGTAATTCATTGTGGTGTTATATAATTATGATACGCCATTGGGCATTCATGTTTTGATCTGTTGAGCAGGTATTAGTAATATGCCGTGGGCATAGTACCGCACGAATGCTCGATTCTTACCTTGGTTTGTGAGCATCTCGTATTATTATTATCATTGTACCGTTTCATTCTACCTTTGGATGCATATCATGCCATACATGTATTTGATGTTCATTATCTGGATGACTGACGCCATGGGGGAGGAGTATGTTTTAAGGTTTTAGGTGCTTGTGAGGAGATAGTTGAGACACAGGGGCATGACGATGGCGACGAGGCATTCGAGCGATACTAGTCCGAGTTGTTCATTGTTGGTCAGTCAGTTGGAGTGTACTCCAGTCTTGTCAGTTGTTGTCATGTTGTATTTTCCGAGCAAGGCTCGTGGATGTCATTGTATTTCATTTTTGGCCATGTAGGCCACTTTTGTCGTTGAAATTCCTTATCGGAATATTGTGTCGGATATCATAGTAGGGACTGTGATCTTCCTTGTTGATTATTTTTCTGTATTTTAGTCATGTTCGCCTGGTGGATCTCCTGGCGTGGGGTCCACGGCACTGTAATAACCCAATAGGATTTGGGGGTGTTACAGAAGATGGTATCAGAGAGTGTTGGGCTGTGAGATACCCTGATATGTGAGTTATGTGGCTCTACCGTCGAGGTAGTAGTGGGAGTGTCAGGTAATGACAATCTGGACGGTCGGGTTTTGTGAGTCGTGAAATTTGTACGACTGCACGAGTCATTCATTCATCGAGTCATCATCAGTAGAGACTAGTATTACAAGACCTCGAAGCTTCGTATGACCTATGTAAGGACTCGATTCTCTTTATGTTCATACATTCATCATGTCATTAACAATACATGCTTTGTTGAAACCTATATGTGATATTAGTGTTACGATTGATTCATGGCTAATTGTTTTGGAACACTTGTGATCTGTATAAGCGATAAGAATCAACTCATTCATCAGTCAGAAATCCTCAATCATCATTTTTTATCTTGTCGATCATGTTAATTCAATTATCACTCAGTCAATCTCATTGTTCAGTTAATTCACTCATCACTCAGTCAATATCATTACTCAGTTAATTCATTCATCACTCACTCAATCCCATTACCCAGTCAATTCATTAATCATCCAATCCATCTCGTTGTTCAGTTGTTGATCTTGTGGATCTAATTTTCAACCTTGTTAACTTGTTCAAGGTAATCATTTCAAGAATTCCATCAGGTAATCATGTTACCTCATTTGATCTTTCATGCGACCTTCTCATATTCCGGCGTCATGTTGATGATCATTTTATTACATTATTAATGCATTCATTGTGTTAGAGCGTGTATGCTCATTGTTATCATTCAGTAACGTAATCATAATGCGATATTTATGCGGGATCTATAATCATCATGTGACTTTCCTACTTCAGTATGGATAGAGCTGTCAGAGGACGCAGGGGAAGAGGCCGCGGTGCGGGCCGGAACCCGGGACCTCGTGCGAGTACCCGTGCGAACGCGAGGGATATCATTAATTCATCAGATAGCGAGGCTACTCATTCATCAGCAGATAATCAGTCGCTGTCAGGGAGTCGTACCCGAGATTCAGCTCACTCGGAAGGTGTTCGGGTTGACCCATTCATATTTATGCAGGGCATGATGGCCCATATGACTCAGATGATGCGGATGGTGGAGACCATGCAGACCTCGATGGTTCGTGGTCCACCGCAGCAGGGATTCCAGGTGCTGTTTCATGGACAGACTGGAGGAGTGAGTCAGGTTATTGGCGATATCTCTCGTTAGAGGCCGTCTACTTTTGAGGGTTCGTCGGAACCAGCTGATATTGTTCATTGGCTTGAGCATTTTGATAAACTTTTCGACATGGTTCAGTGTCCGGAAGGGAGTAAAGTGGCAGTAGGGGCATACTACTTGAGTAATGGTGCTTATTCTTGGTGGCTTTCTGTGAAACCCACTAATCGTAATTGTGTTTGGAGCGAGTTCAAGAACCTAATGATAGAGAGGTATTATCTGGCTCCACTTCGGGAATCCAAGTTATCAGAGGTTTTGAACCCCGAATCCATCGAGGACGAGGGTGTTATTATCATCGCTGAGAAGTTTCAGGTACTACTTCAGTTTGCTTCGCCTGTTATCCGTACTGAAGCGGATAAGATCAAGTATTTTAGCAAGAGGCTAAATCTGCAGTTGAGGATGCAGTTGTTCAATCACAATTATAATTCACTTAGTGAGTTCATCGGGAAGGCTCTGGGAGCAAAGCTTTTGATCAAAGAGCTTACTCAGAAGCATCCTTCAGTTTCTTCGAGTGAGAGGACTAGAACGCCGGCTCGTTCAGAGGGACATCGGGATCCGACGTCCAAGAAGTCATTTTCTAGTCATCTTCGTGTGGAGGGAGCATCCTCTTCTAAGGCAACGAGTTCGACCGTTGTTTGCTTTAACTGTGATGTAATAGGACATTGCAGTACCCGGTGCTCGATGCAGGCCGTTACTTGTTTCCTGTGTGGGAGACATGGACACCTTCAAAAATACTACAGGAGTTCTAGTACCAGTAGATCTCAAGGGAGCTCGCAAACCTCGAGAGGTTTTGTTACTCTAGCCCATACCTCCTCCAAGGGGCCCTATCAGGCTCCGAGAGCCATAGGTAAAGACATTCATCACCAGTTTTGAACAAGTTAATTCTTGCTCGGTAATAGTATAATCATTCATTTCATTGTCGTTCATTCATTCATATAATTCATTCATCATATATCAATCATGTTGAGACTTATAAGTATCAAACTAATCATTTATTTCACGAGGAATGATGGTTCCAATCATTTGATTGAGTTATCTCTCCTTGCGATATTAATTCACCCGATGAGTCGTTCTTGATCCTTGTTGGATTCCGATTCATTATCATTCATTGTGATCATTTAGTTCTTATAACCTTCCGGGATCATATTAAGCGGTGAGTACAGATTTGAGTCTTCCTTGAATCGTTGGGATCGAGGAGATCGATGATATGAAGGATATCGATGTTGGGTACATTTGAGATGTGGCCTTGTTTTTACGGATGACTGGGTAACCCAATCCGTAGTGGTGTATCGTTGTTGTGAATCATTTATGGTTGATCTATTTTATGAGGATCGTATTTGAGAATCTTGAGATTTTGAGATCATTTATGCGTTATTTTGGTATTGTAACCGAGATTTCGTGATTATCTGGGTAATCGTTCATTGAGTTTCGAGACGTCTAGTCACGGAGACTTGGGCGTGCGATTGATATGGTTCCGAGGAATAATTGTACAGTTCTGTTTTCAGATCATGATGGGTGGTTCATATCCCGAGATGTTTACCCTTAGTTTCGAGGACGAAACTCTTTTAAGGGGGGAGTATGTAATGCCCGGCTTTGGATTCACTATTATCATTCAGTAATTGTCCCTCGAAATTTTTTTCACTCAGTAATAATCATTCATCAGTTATATTCATTCAACTGTGTTCACCTTTCGGCGTACTTTGGAATCGCATATCAGTTGCTATTCGTCATTCATCACTGTTTGAGATCGAGCCAAGATTATTGTCATCATCATCATCATATTTTGGTAGTATGTGTGTGAGATAGCACATGCTACGTACTCCTGTTAGCGCGCGCTAATGGGGTATAGGTAGCGCACGCTAGGCATCAGTATTTGCGCACGCTAGCGCAAGTGAGGTAGGTAGTCCAGAAGGCACTGGACTGCAGTTGAGTTGTAGTAGCGCACACTACGAGTGCTAAGTAGCGCGCGCTAGAAGTTTGAGGTAGCGCACGCTGTGCAATCGGTATAGCGCGTACTAAGGCCGATCAGACAGAGTCCAGTGGGTACTAGACTGAATCGGCTTAATTCGTAGCGCACGCTACGAGTGGTAAGTAACGTATGCTAACTGTGCTAGTAACGCATGCTAAGTCGCATTGATAGCACATGCTAATCACAAATAGGTAAGAGGACAGGAGGTTCTGGACTTCAGTTTCTGGGCTTCAGACATCAGTTAGCGTACGCTAACAATTGGTTAACACACGATATCGGGAAGGCATTAGCGCATGCTACCAAGTTCGTAGCGAACGCTAACAAGGCAGTCAGGGCTCACTAGACTGTCCAGTTAACCGCTAGCACACGCTAAATATCAGGTCATTGCGTGCGCTAATCGAGGATCAGTATATATTGGACAGTTCGGTCCATGTTCGTCATTTTTCATTTCCTTCTCCTCCTCCCCTCGGTTTTGGGCGATTTTAGACATTTTGGAGAGATTTCTTTGAGCTGAATCGATCTAGCATCATCTTCAAGCTTATCATTCGGATTAATCATCATTTCATCCTCTCCAACACATCAAATCAAGGTAATGATTCTTGGATCTAGAATTTCAGATCTTGGGTGTTTTGCTTTCGATCTCTTCGTGTTAGCTCGATATTATGTTGGAAAAAGTTATATATGGATTACCTATCTTGGATACATGTATTTCTATGGATTCATTGGTGTAATTTTTGGAAATTGTGAATCATTGAGGAATTTTTCAAGAAACCCTTGGTGTTGACTTTGGAATGTTTGGGGGTTTCGACTAGATGTTGTTGAAATCCCAATTTAAGTATTCCTATTGGATTATTGATGGTATTCATGACATTTTGTTGGATTGAATCATTCATTAGAGGTTGGTTTTCGGTATTATTGGGTTTAGTTGTAAATAATGGGAGATTGTTTACGTGTTTGTTTTAATGCCCCAATGAGTTTTGGGTAGCGTTGTATCGACTTTTGAGTTGGTTGTGATCATGCTTGATTCGTATATTAAGCGAATTGTTGGTATTTGTATCGTTGAAGGTTGTTCAAGCGGCCGATAATTTCATTAAGGGCGTTGTTCGTGGAAGGACTTTCTCGTCGTCGGTTTGAGGCAAGTTTTATACTAGTCAATGAGATTAATGTTATCATATATGTGTATGAATGTGTTGTACCATTTCGAGACTTAGTCTCTTCATGAATTCAATGATATTAAGAGATCGTTCGATACGATACCTTTCGGCAATTATGCCAAATGTTTTTATTGTTCGTTAATGGCCGGTTCAAGGCATTGTGATACTCGTTGTTAATGTTGTTAGGAATATGCCCTCGAATGCCACTCAAGGGATAAGAGAGTAAGGGCATTGTACTTGTAATTATGGAATAATTAATAAAAAGGCAATACGATTCATTCACTGTTTATTGTATTTCAATTGCATTCTTGACTTGGTAAATATTGAAGTGAAGTCCATGTAAATAAATCGAACATTCCATTCTCGTTATGGGATAAGAGAAAATGCACTAAAAGTGTTTAAAATTTATTTACGTAAATTGTTCGCAAGTCAATAAACTTAAAATGGGCATTAAGTTTTAATACGGCTTGTATAACTGATGCTAGGACGTGTGCACGTCTTGATAGCATAGTTATAAGTATATTGGTGGGGCCAGTATACTCGAACACGACTCATACTCGATTCAGTCACACGGTATTCACTCTCGGAGAGTCGATGACGAATCGAAAGGTTGTGATAGTATACGTGGACCTTTGACTTGAGGGTTCAGTAGAAGATGTGCCTGTGACATTTAGTTTGTCATTAGAGTATTTAGACTCATTTGCTTATTTACTGAGTCGACCTCAAAGTGCGGACTATACGGGCAGGTAGCATTCTTTACTGTACGCCAAGAAAGGATTCTATCTCCTGTTAGTGAGCAGGCGAATGTCCTATACGGTTAATGGAAAATAAGATCATAAGTCTTTGGCCAAAGCATTCTGATATAGTCGTATTAGATACACTATTAATCAGTCGGTCTTAATTTGTATTAACACAGTAGGGTTTGACTTTACCGTGACCCGAAGACTTGACCGGGACATCTGATGAAGGGTCTATACGTATATAGTATTCACGACAAAATGGTTCTGGAATGATCCCTTCATTCGTTCTCAGTCGGGGTTTACAGTGCAGCCCGCTAGGCTGGCTAAGTGTGGCCCGCACTCATTGGTTCCTCCCAATGCCGGCTGAGACGGACCTACGGAGTCGCGCATCAGGAGCGTTGACGGATAAATGTGAATTTATTATCTCTCTATTAATATTAGATATTGGATATCTAATTATGATTTATTGGATAAATCAAATAACGGTCTTACGAATTAAAATTAAGTTACCGGGTAATTAATTTAATTCATAAATTATATTTCTTAGAGAAATATAGTTGTATTTGCTATAATTAATTAATTAGATTAATTAATTAATATAAATACATTTATAATTAAACGGAGTGTATTTAACGGATTCGTTTGACGAACGCACGGTACACGAACCGAGTGGCTCGGCTCGTTTCTAGGAAACTTCCTCATGAGACCGCCCCACCCATGTGTGCTCTTGGTTGATTGTCATTTTCTTTCATGTGAGGTGGTGGGTCTTTCCATCATGTTCCCATATGATTAGATATAAGAATCTTATTTTTGTAAGAAATAAATATCTAATCATTTCATCTTGAGAATGGTTTTCTTCATGAGATGAAAAACCACCACTGCCGTGAGGAATTCTTGAGGGAGAGAGAAAAATTTTTATTTTCAATTTTTGTTCATCTTTGAGGTGATACAAAATCAAGAAAAAGAGAGATATAAATTCCTATAGTAATTCCTAGCCGTGTTCTTGGAGAACGGATTGCTATCGAATTTTTCCGGGCAACTTCCGACGCGTGTGAAGTAGAGGCTTCGTACCTTTCGATGCTTGGAACGAAGGGATTTCGTGTTCGGGACGGGGTTCGTGATCATCATCATTTTTACGAAGATTTATTTCAAAGGCTTCAAGGGTATGATCTTTATCTTCGTATTTATATTTTCGTATATACGTTACTTGATCGATCCTGTTTGGGATTCGTATTTATTTCCGCTGTGTATTTCGTTTTATTTTCTGAATCCCAACAGTGGTATCGGAGCGAGGTCAATGATACCGTATATACGATTATTTGTGCATTTTGAATGCTTATGGTTGATGTTTTTGATTTAGAATCAAGTTTGGTATAATCGTAGATTTTTAAAATTATTCGTTGTAGCATCACGTTGTTGGCAACGAAAAAAAGCGAAGAAAGCGGTCGCTGGCGGTGGTGCGGCGACCTTTGCACTTTTGCCCAGTGCGAGCGTGCTCGGCCATGACTCGGCCAGGGCTGAGAGTGCTCGGCAGGCCGAGTGATCGGCAGGCTGAAGAGGACTCGGCCAGGCACCCCTCGGGTTTTTGGCCCGATTTTGAATCGGGCCGCGGGCTGGGCCTAAAACCGGATTGTCCGGGACTCCGTTTTAAGTTTATATTTTGTTGTAATTATTTCCCAAAATTTAAATTGGATTTTAATTTGACTAAATTAATATTTGGAATATTTTTTTGTTAAGGGAAATAAATTAAACGAAAATATTATTTTGGCCGGATTAATTCGAATGAATTTAAATGACGATTATTAATATTAATTGGATTAATACCATTAAAATTGAATAGATTAATTTTATATTGATTGGATTAATATATTAATTGATTATTTAATTTTAATGCCACTTTATATTAATTGGATTAATATAGTAGAAATTGAATAGATTAATTTATAGATTAATTAGATTAATTTATATTAAAATTAATTGTTTAATTTCGTTGCCATTACATGTTGTATGGAATCCTTATGTGATGGTGATATAGCTCGTGGACTTAGTTTTTGATTTGTTCGATTCGATTGGGTTGTAAAGGCCGTTTTAAGCCTATTTATATTTACTAGAAAAATTTGTATAGGATGCAATTTTTCAATGATGTAATTATTATTTTGGGTATGACGAAGACCGAAGACAACCGACCGAGAAGACGAAGATTCGAAGACTGTATTTTTATTTATTGGGTCATTCGCTTGGTCCAGTACTTAGGAATTAGGTCCATGAGCTATATGTTGGTAGTAACTAGGTTACTGTTTTCTGTTTTTCATTTTGAATGATTGACAAACCAACAAACGCGCGTATAAATGAATTAATGTGCAAAGTGTAACATTAATCGCGAAATTCTCCCGACTACAAACACACTAAGTTATAAAGGTTACGAGGTTTCCTACCCTCCGTCAAACTCATGGAAAATTGAAATCTAAACCGGAATATTATTCTTCCGAGTATGTCGGGGTAATATTTTTGGGGAAAGTTGATAAATTCCTAGAGTGCATTAGATGCCTTTGGTTGTGACAAATCAAACCCCTATAAACCGTATGGGTTGATGGGTAAGATTCAATTGTCAGACTAATAGGAGTTGACGGTTTAAACTTAGATAGTTCAGCGAGCCATAGAAACCGAATGGGTTGAGGGCAAGTGAACTATGGGTAAAACAAGATCGAATCATCCATTAGATGGGTTGGTATTAGACACCACTTTATAAAGAATAATAGAATAGAAGCCGTATGGGTTGCCCTCTATTAAACTTTGTAAAGAAATCGATCACCACTATGAAGTCACCCAAGACTTCCGGATTTAACATGGGAGTGTGTAAATGCTGATAAAATAGTGGGAGCCGAGTTATGAATAAAGAAAGTCCTTAAATTCTTTACTCGAATCATAATAAAACAAGTCACTAATTGAATCTTGTCTAAATCTTTGCAGAAAACGAAACTGAATCTCTCTAAAATTGGCTAAAAACCCACTTGCAATACTACTTGAAAAGAATCTCCTAACTGGACCGAATTTTGTTGACTGGTTGCGGAATCTGATGTTTGTACTCAGTATGGAGTCTCTGGGATACGTCTTGGAGGCGGACATTCCACCGACTCCAATCCGAACCAGGGGTAATCAGGAAGATATTGACGTCCATGAAAAATGGGTCAAGGATGACGTGCTAGTCCGTGGCTTTATGATGGGCTCAATGATAAATGAGTTGCAGAGAGCGCACGAGAAAATAACTTCTGCTAGGCAGATTCTCGCACACTTGACTGAACTTTATGGAGGGCACAGTAGGACTGCTAGATATGAGATATCAAAGCAGTTGTTCAGTGCTAGGATGAAAGAAGGAGAAAAAGTGGGAGACCACGTCCTCAAGATGATCTCGATGATTGAGAGGCTCGAGGTGCTCAACTTTAATATGGATTTATCCCTTCAAATTGATCTCATCCTTCAATCTCGCCCTGACTCTTTCACGCAGTTTCTAATGAATTTCAACTGTAATAAAATTTCATGCACATTAGCTGGGCTAATGAATAAACTGGTGACATCGCAGTCTAACATGAAGACTAAACCGAGAGAGGATGCTCTTGTGATTTCTTCTGGGCCTCGGAGGTCCAAGAACAAGAAGAAAAAGACCTACGACCAGTACAAACCCAAGAAAGAGGTACAGAAAGGAAAGGGCAAGGCCCAAAAGGTTCAAAAGGTAGGCGGTCCAAAACCTACGGACAAATGCCTTGAATGCGGTGAGCTGGGCCACTGGCGAAGGACTTGTCCTAAGATTAATGGCGCATCAGGTACGGAACTTTTTGTTTTTGAAACAAATTGTTCCGCTACTGTATATTCTGCTTCATGGATTCTGGATTCAGGTGCCACTTCTCACAATTGTACTTTGAATCAGGATCTGGAACAAAGTAGAAAACTTGAAGCTGGGGAAATAATGATCACTGTCGGAAGCGGACAAAGTGTCGAGGCAACCGATATTGGATCAATCCTACTGGGTTTAGAATCCGGTTTTATTTTGACATTAGATGAAGTACTTGTTTTGCCCAAGGGGCATAAAAATATTGTATCCATTCCAGTCTTGGACCGGAAAGGATTTTGTTTCTTCATTGGAAATGGTAGTTGTAAAATTTATTTTCGAAATAAATTGGTTGGCACAGCTACATTGTTGAATGATTATATCATCTGAACATGCAAAATAAAACAGCAGTGAAAACTATAACCAGGAAACATGGTAGGCAAGATACTAATCAAGCTTTTAAATGGCACCTTAGACTTGGTCATGTTGGTCAGACCAAGGTTCAGAAAATGGAGAAAGATGGATTTTTAAGTCCATTAGGTGTAGAACCCTATCCAGCTTGTGAATCTTGCCTTAGAGGCAAAATGACTAAGTCCCCCTTCACAGGGACTTTTGAAAGGGCTGCCGATAAACTTGGATTGGTACATACCGACGTTTGTGGTGCTCTAAAAGTGGCCCGAGATGGATATCAATATTTCATAACGTTCACAGATGATCATACTAGGTATGGGATTGTGTACTTAATGAAACATAAATCCGAAGCCTTTACTAAATTCAAAGAATTTAAGGCCCTAGTTGAAAAACATACTAGATGTCATATCAAAGCACTTCGGTCGGACCGAGGTGGCGAATATATGAGCACAGAGTTTGATGAGTTCCTTAAGGAACATGAAATAGTTTCACAATTGACGCCGCCAGGAACCCCACAGTTAAATGGTGTTTCAGAAAGGAGAAATCGAACTTTGTTGGACATGGTTCGCTCTATGTTAAATTACACTGATTTACCTATTTACCTGTGGGGGTATGCCTTACTAACCGCTGCCTGTATCCTTAATAAATGTCCTTCCAAATCCGTTCCTATCACTCTACATGAGATGTGGAATGTTAAGAAACCAAGCCTGAATCACATAAGAATTTGGGGATATCCAGCCTATGTCAAGAAGGCTAAGGTGGACAAACTGGAAGCGAGGTCCATCAAAGGACATTTCATTAGATACCCAGAGGACTCGATGGGTTATCAATTCTACATGCCAGAAGACCATAGGGTCGTTGTGGCATTACAAGCGCACTTCCTTGAGGATGAATTCATTCAGGAAGGTGGCTCGGGTAGAAATATCTCTTTGGAAGAGCATAATGAAGGTCCTAAGGAGACATCTGATCAGGGATAAGGAACCGAACCTATTGTAACACAACCTCCACTTCAAGGTCGATAAGATGTGTAAGCCGCAACGAGCTATTTATGGGTGAAGCAAGCTTCTGAGTTGGAACCTTCGATTTGATGAAGCAATCAAGGACTTTGACTTAAATGCGAAATGAGGAGGAACCGTGTGTTTACAAAAGGTCGATTGGGAGCAACATTGCGTTCTTAGTACTATATGTAGATGATATTCTACTTATAGGAAATAACGTAGCAATGCTCAGCACTGTGAAAGCTTGGCTTTCTAAAACGTTCTCTATGAAAGACTTGGGAGAAGCTTCCTATATTATAGGGATCCGTCTTTACAGAG
Organism: Orobanche coerulescens; assembly: GCA_033398695.1. NCBI lineage: Eukaryota > Viridiplantae > Streptophyta > Magnoliopsida > Lamiales > Orobanchaceae > Orobanche > Orobanche coerulescens. Next base: position 47,140,380 of record CM065819.1, on the reverse strand, counting down.
ATAGAGCGCAAAGAATGATAGGACTTTCCCAAGCCCTCTATATAGATAAAATCCTGAGAAGATTCAAGATGGATGAATCTAAAAGAGGGTTCCTTCCCATGCGACATGGAATTCATCTCACCACGAAAATGTGTCCTCAAAGTGAGGAATACAAGAGAGATGAGTAAGGTACCCTATGCCTCGATGGTGGGTAGCCTCATGTACGCTATATTGTGAATGAGACCGGACTTAGCCTATGCTGTGAGTATGGTAAGCCGATTTCAAGCAAACCCGGGTAGGGAACACTGGACTGCCGTAAAGAACATTTTTAAGTACTTAAGAAGAACTAGAGATTTGGTTCTTTCTTACGGTGGTGGAGAACTGAGGGTGATTGGATTCACCGATTATGATTTTCAAGGAGACAATGACGACTCTAAGTCGACATCTGGGTATTTGTTTACTCTCAATGGAGGAGCAGTATCTTGGAGAAGCTCCAAGGAAACTGCTACTGGAGATTCCACCAGCCAAGCAGAGTATCTAGCTACCTCAGAGGCTAGCAAAGAAGCATTTTGGATGCAGAAGTTTATGCAAGAACTTCAAGTGGTGCCTAATGCGGAGCTGCCTATATCACTATTCTGTGATAATGATGGAGCTGTCGCCCAAGCCAAGGAGCCCAGGGCTTACTACAACACCAAGCATATAGAGAGAAAATACCACATCGTTTGAGAGATGGTGAAAAAGGATATGTTTCATTGCAAAGAGTAGACTCAGAAGACAATGTATCTGACCCGCTGACTAAGCCATTATCTCAGGCCGTCTTAGAAAGACATCTGAAGAACATCGGTATTGGATACCATGATGTGTGGCATTGAGTGCAAGTGGGAGATTGTTGGGAATATGCCCTCGAATGCCACTCAGGGGATGAGAGAGTAGGGGCATTGTACTTGTAATTATGGAATAATTAATAAAAAGGCAATACGATTCATTCACTGTTTATTGTATTTCAATTGCATTCTTGACTTGGTAAATATTGAAGTGAAGTCCATGTAAATAAATCGAACATTCCATTCTCGTTATGGGATAAGAGAAAATGCACTGGAAGTGTTTAAAATTTATTTACGTAAATTGTTCGCAAGTCAATAAACTTAAAATGGGCATTAAGTTTTAATACGACTTGTATAACTGATGCTAGGACGTGTGCACGTCTTGATAGCATTGTTATAAGTATATTGGTGGGGCCAGTATACTCGAACACGACTCATACTCGATTCAGTCACACGATATTCACTCTCGGAGAGTCGATGACGAATCGAAAGGTTGTGATAGTATACGTGGACCTTTGACTTGAGGGTTCAGTAGAAGATGTGCCTGTGACGTTTAGTTTTTCATTAGAGTAGTTACACTCATTTGCTTATTTACTGAGTCGACCTCGAAGTGCGGACTATACGGGCAGGTAGCATTCTTTACTGTACGCCAAGAAAGGATTCTATCTCCTGTTAGTGAGCAGGCGAATGTCCTATACGGTTAATGGCAAATAAGATCATAAGTCTTTGGCCAAAGCATTCTGATATAGTCGTATTAGATACACTATTAATCAGTCGGTCTTGATTTGTATTAACACATGTATAGAGTTTAGTCAACAGTAGGGTTTGACTTTACCGTGACCCGAAGACTTGACCGGGACATCTGATGAAGGGTCTATTTGTATATAGTATTCACGACAAAATGGTTCTGGAATGATCCCTTCATTCGTTCTCAGTCGGGGTTTACAGTGCGGCTCGCTAGGCTGGCTAAGTGCGGCCCGCACTCATTGGTTCCTCCCAATGCCGGCTGAGACGGACCTACGGAGTCGCGCATCAGGAGCGTTGATGGATAAATGTGAATTTATTATCTCTCTATTAATATTAGATATTGGATATCTAATTATGATTTATTGGATAAATCAAATAACGGTCTTATGAATTAAAATTAAGTTACCGGGTAATTAATTTAATTCATAAATTATATTTCTTAGAGAAATATATTTGTATTTGCTATAATTAATTAATTAGATTAATTAATTAATATAAATACATTTATAATTAAACGGAGTGTATTTAACGGATTCGTTTGTGACGCCGGTACACGAACCGAGTGGCTCGGCTCGTTTCTAGGAAACTTCCTCATGAGACCGCCCCACCCATGTGTGCTCTTGGTTGATTGTCATTTTCTTTCATGTGAGGTGGTGGGTCTTTCCATCATGTTCCCATATGATTAGATATAAGAATCTTATTTTTGTAAGAAATAAATATCTAATCATTTCATCTTGAGAATGGTTTTCTTCATGAGATGAAAAACCACCACTGCCGTGAGGAATTCTTGAGGGAGAGAGAAAAATTTTTATTTTCAATTTTTGTTCATCTTTGAGGTGATACAAAATCAAGAAAAAGAGAAATATAAATTCCTATAGTAATTCCTAGCCGTGTTCTTGGAGAACGGATTGCTATCGAATTTTTTCGGGCAACTTCCGACGCGTGTGAAGTAGAGGCTTCGTACCTTTCAATGCTTGGAACGAAGGGATTTCGTGTTCGGGACGGGGTTCGTGATCATCATCATTTTTACGAAGATTTATTTCAAAGGCTTCAAGGGTATGATCTTTATCTTCGTATTTATATTTTCGTATATACGTTACTTGATCGATCCTGTTTGGGATTCGTATTTATTTCCGCTGCGTATTTCATTTTATTTTCTGAATCCCAACAAATGTATTGTCGATAGCCGGTTCGCGGCATCGATGTATCAATTATGGTTGTGATATTGATGTCGATCTAAGACATCATTGTAATCATTGTTATTGATGTTGGTGTTTTATCATTGACGCTGTATTGGCCGATTGAAGGCATTGGCGTATTCATCTCTCATCTTCGTCGTCGGTAACCAATTAAAGGTGCTGAGGCATCCTTCGTATCATTGCTATCGATTGGCCGTTCTAAGGCAATCGAAGCACTCAATCAATCATTGAATCATCCACTGCATCATTGTTATCGGTTGGCCATTCTAAGGCAATCGAGGTATTGAATTGGGACTGCCACGGGCGGTGCCCATCCATAAGTTACTATCGTCGTGTTGGCCGACTCAAGGCAGCACACTATCATTCTTGCGAATTCGGCAATCTTTGAATCGTTCCCGTTTGTGGTTAATTGTGTTTATGATCGTATTATGGATAAGCTTGGGGCTTGAACCTTTGCGGTTGGCTTCCCAACACCTACAGCTCAGTAGGCCACGGTCGTGTTTATGATCTTATTATGGGTAAGCTTGGAGCTTGAACCTTTGTGGTTGGCTCCCTACACCTACAGCTCAGTAGGTCACGGTCGTGTTTATGATCTTATTATGGGTAAGCTTGGGGCTTGAACCTTCGCGGTTGGCTTCCCAACACCTACAGCTCAGTAGGTCACGGCCATTGGATGGTCTTACTGTACAACGGCTTCGTGCCGTGGCTTCGGCCCCTTCATTAATTACAGCCTCAGGTTGTTCCGGTTTCAGGTGTTTATGTTGATTGACAGCTTCAGCTGAGTGACTTTCAGGTCTTTATGATATCTTGGTAATTTCATTGGAGCCCTCGGGCATTGTGATTCATGTTTAACTCAGTTCTGGTTTGGAACATGTTCGTGTAATTCATTGCGGTGTTATATAATTATGATACGCCATTGGGCATTCATGTTTTGATCTGTTGAGTAGGTATTAGTAATATGCCGTGGGCATAGTACCTCATGAATGCTCGATTATTACCTTGGTTTGTGAGTATCTCGTATTATTATTATCATTGTACCGTTTCATTCTGCCTTTGGATGCATATCATGTTATACATGTATTTGATGTTCATTATCTGGATGACTGACCCCGTGGGGGAGGAGCATGTTTTCATGTTTTAGGTGCTTGCGAGGAGAGAGTTGAGACACAGGAGCATGACGATGGCGACGAGGCATTCGAGCGATACTAGTCCGACTTGTTCATTGTTGGTCAGTTAGTTGGAGTGTACTCCAGTCTTGTCAGTTGTTGTCATGTTGTATTTTCCAAGCAAGGCTCGTGGATGTCATTGTATTTCATTTTTGGCCATGTAGGCCACTTTTGTCGTTGAAATTCCTTATCGGAATATTGTGTCGGATATCATAGTAGGGACTGTGATCTTCGTTGTTGATTATTTTGCTGTATTTTAGTCATGTTCACCTGGTGGATCTCCTGGCATGGGGTCCACGGCGCTGTAATAACCCAATAGGATTTGGGGGTGTTACAAACTTCCTGGTTTGCCAACGTAGACAATGGTGATTAAGTCTACAGACTAATAAAATCCCTATACAGTCTCAAGCATGCGCCAAGATCTTGGTATGAAACCCTATCCCTGTATCTAATTAACAGTACTTTCAAAAAGGGTGTTATGGAAAAGTCACTCTTCAAAAGGCGGCAACCTACTCATGGTACAAATTCATGTTAATGACATAATATTTGGTTCAACTAACTAGAATTTGTGCATGATGTTCTCTCATCTCATTCAAAGTAAATTTAAAATGAATATGATAGGAGAACTTAGTTTCTTCTTAGGATCACCAAGTTGAGATGATATCCCTCACACCTCACCAAATCTAATGAGCACTTCTATACAAATAAGCTCATATGATGTTGAAAAGCCAATAGACCAATCACTCTACAGGAAAATAATAGGCTAACTCCTGAACCTACCAGCTAGCAGGCGCGATATCCAATTTCCTATAGGAGCGTATGCACGATATCAAGTAGCACCTAAAGAATCACACTTCACTATGGCCAGCAGAATCCTCAAATACGTTAAAGGAACAATCAATGCAGGATTGTGGTACTAAGAAGAGAGACTTCGAATTGGTAGATTACAACGATTTGGATCTTGGAGGCTGTAAAATGGATAGGAAGAGTATAAGTGGGACTTATCACTTTCTTAGACCAAGACTTGTGTCTCGATTCAGTAAGAAACAATTGTCTAACTCACTTTTCATAGCTGAGTCAAAGTATTATGCTACTGGAAAATATTATATATAGATTCCCTAAATGCAATAACTATAGGACTACGGGTTCGAGGATATAGAAATCCCATCATGTTTGATAGACGAGTGCAATTTCATTCATGCAAAATCCTGTATTGCACTCAAGGACTAAACACATTGATATAAAGCATCACTTTGTTAGGGATGATGTCGAGAACAAGCATGTCTGGGTAGAGAAAGTCCATAGAGATGTACAAATTGTGGATATCTTCACCAAGCCTCTCAGTACAACAAGATTCTATATTCTTCATCAAGAATTAGGAATGTTTTAGCTAGACGAACCCCTGTAAGCTTTTTAAATTAATACTCACTAATTGAGGCGGAATATTGTAGGACCCATGAGTACAGTATCCATAACTATTATTGTACATACAAACTCAAAAGTCACATTATCTCTATAGGAAGAATAGGACACAATACCCTTCCTACAGTTGTATTGTACATTAATTAAGGGGGAATACTGTAGGACCCTCGAATACAATGTTCATCACAAATTGCTATAGAATTGAATCATATGTATGCACCATTTAAGGAGGAATGTTGTGGATACAGAAAATATGTTGTAGGACTTCAATTAATTGTTTAATCGTGTTCAAGCATATATACTTATCCTTTTTAAACCGCTTTATGACCATGTGCAACTTTTGGATTTAAAACGACCGAATACTTACTATCGAAGCGACATATACAACAAAGCCTTTAAACCCACGTATTTGTATTTTGAAATTGCTAATCATGCATTTTGGAACCAACATTTAATTTAAAAATAGATGGATTTGACGTAGCAGTTGTGTCAAAATGCAGATTGTTCATTTTTCTCAAAACCATTCCCATCCCTTAAATCTGACTGTTTGCTGTAACAATCCTCCATCGCCTATTCAAAGGCACTTTCACTGGCCTAGTTACTCTTTAGTGCCTTCAACCAAATAGCAAAGAGCATAAAATAATAGTGTGTGGAAGATTCCTTCCCACTTAGCAAGTTTTCTGCAATCTTTTCTTTTTCAACTCTCACATCTCAAATGGCATCATCTCAAGCACTCTCTTCTCAGTCCCAATGGAGAAAGGAATTCCTTATAATCGTTGGTCCCCTACTTTCGAGGGAGGTCATTTAGAAAATATTCCATACCAAAGTCAAGGATGAAGCCTCCATGATGTCGTTGTTTCGAGGGTTAAGCAAAATGGCTTGTACAGATCCTGCATGCTGCAAACTATGATGGACCCAGTTGAAGAATTTTACCTGGACCCAGTTTTCAAATTTGAAAATCCTAAGAATTATAATGATGTAACCAGCATCATCATGTTAGGAGTATGCCCTCGAATGCCACTCAGAGGATGTTTGAAAGAGGGCATTGTACTTGTTATTATGTAAAACTATTATCAGAAGGCAATTGTTTGTTTCTTTATTTACTGAAAGTCGTTGGTATTCCCGACTAGTAAATATATAGATAGAAACTAGTCCTTGTATTTGAGAGCAAAACACTCCACTCCTTATTGTATAAGGGGATCGGCAATGGAAAGGTTTATAGGTCAAATACTTAATGGTTCGCAAGTCGATGAAACTTGACTGGGCGTTAAGTTTATGTGAAGACTTGTATGACGTGTTCTTTGACTTGGAGAGTGCCTGTCGATCACTAATGAAGTGGGAGCACATGTTATAGGTATGATAATGAGGTTAATATACTCGAATCGGCTCACCTTCAATTCGTCACACGGATTTCACTCCTGGACAGTCAATGATGGAATCGAAAGGTTGTGATGGGTATTTGTGAACCTTCGACTTGAGGATTTAGTAGGGATGTGCTTGTGACGTTAAGATTTTCATTAGAGTAGTTCGACCTAGAAAACCAAAAGGTGGGGGTCCACCTTGACGTGCATCTTGACGGGCAAGTAGCAGGTCCTACTAAATACCAAGATATGATTCTTTTTCCTGTTAGTGAATAGGTATATGTCCTATGCTGTTATTGGCAGATGAGATCATAAGTCTTTGGCCAAATCAGCTAGTTGTATTGGATACACAAGAGCTCAGTGATCTGATATGCATTAACTCATGCATAGCGTCAAGTACAGATAGGGTTTGACTGACCGTGATCCTATAACTTGATCGGGATATTTGAAAGAAGGGTTTATACGTATACTGGTATTCACGACAGAAAGGTTTTGGAATGATCCCCATCATTTGTTCTCAGTTAGGGTACAGTGTAGGACGCCAGGCTGGCTAGGTGGTGCTACTACTCTTTGGTTCCTCCCATTGCTAACTGAGACGGACATACCGAGTCGCGCAACAGGATTGACGAGGGAATGAATCAAGCTTATTTTCTCTTTATAAATATTAGATAGTGTATCTAATTTATTAGACATTGGATGTCTAATTAATGTTGGGACATTGTATGTCTAATTTAATTTATTGGATAAATTAATTTATGACCTGATGAATTAAATAAATTACTGGGTGATTACTTTAATTCATAAATATGATTATTTTTTGGAGAAATTAATTGTATTATCTTGTATCTGATATAATTAATTAATTGGATTAATTAATTGATATAAATACATTAGACTGAATGGAGTTTATCGGATTAGACTCGCGGGAGTCCGAAACAAACTGAACTCCATATGCTCTTCAACATGGCCACCCCACCCCACCATGATACTTGTCTTGATTCTTTTCTTTTATTTAAGTTGAAGAATTAAGCCTTGTGATATATTATGAATTGAATATCATGAGATGTTTATTCATATGGGACATGGTATCATGTGAGGTGAGTTTATCATTCTCTCTGCTCTATTCCAGTAGAGTCGAATCCCAAGAATATAGGTTTCTTTTCCCAAGTCTTTCATGGAGAACCTACTCGAAAGCCAAGCTTTCACAGAATTGAGCATTCCCACATCATTTCCTATTAGTAGAATGTCATCCTCATATAGTACTAAGAATGCGATCTTGCTCCCACTAACCCTCTTGTATACACAAGGATACTCTTTATTTTGCATGAATTCAAACTCTTTGACTGCCTCACCAAAACGAAGGTCCCCACTTCGTGAAGTCTACTACAGTCCAATTCACAGGGTCTACATCCACCATTGCTAGGTGCGGGTCGATCTCTTGGTTATCACCTAGAACCTCATGGAGACTCAGTTCCTCCAAGTGCATAAAACCATACCTCTCAGATAATTGAGACACCCTACTAGACTTATGAGGTGGTTGTACATGTGTTTTAGAAGATTTGGTTCCAACTTCTTGTACAGGTGTCTCCTGAGGAGTTTCATTGTATTCTTCCAAAGAAATACTTCTATCTGCTCCACCTTCCTGAATGAACTCATCTTTACAGGAAGTGTGCTTGCAAAGCAACAATGATCTTTCGATCTTTGGGTATGTAGAATAGATAACCCATCGTCCCAGATGGGAATCCAATGAAACGTCCCTTCACAGACCTTCCTTCCAACTTTTCCACCTTAGTCTTCTTGACATAGGCGGGACATCCCCAAATCCTAATATGATTAAGACTTGGTTTCCTACCCTCCCACATATCTTGTGGAGTCTTAGGAATGGATTTGGAAGGACATTTGTTCAATATATAAGCAGCAGTAAGGAGCACATAACCCCACAGGTAAATCGGTAAGTCGGTGTAGCTAAGCATGGAATGAACCATGTCCAACAAGGTTCGGTTCCTTCTTTCCGACACACCATTTAATTGAGAAGTCCGTGGAGGTGTGAGTTGTGACACTATTCTGTGCTCTTTTAGGAACTCAGTAAACTCAGTGCTCATATACTCGCCACCTCGGTCCGACCGAAGTCCTTGATATGATTTACCAGTTTGTTTTTCGACTAGGGCCTTAAATTCCTGGAATTTCTCAAAGGCCTCGGATTTATGTTTCATTAAGTATACATAACCATACCTAGTATGATCATCCGTAAACATAATGAAATACTATTATCCATCACGTGCTGCTTCTAAAGAACCACATATGTCTGTATGGACTAATCCAAGTTTATCAACGGCTCTTTCAAACGTCCATCTGAAGGGGGACTTAATCATTTTGCCTTCAAGGCAAGATTCACAAGTTGAAAAAGGATTCAATCCCAATGGACCCATAAGTACATCCTTTTCCATTTTGTAAACCTTTGTCTGACCAACATGACCAAGTCTAAGATGCCATTTCAAAACTTGATTAGTTTTATCCCTACCACGCTTCCTAGTCATAGTATGCACAACGACTTTGTTGTTTAGGTTTAGATGATACAATTCTTTTAACAATGTAGCAGTGCCCACTAGTTCATTTCTAAAATAAATTTTGCAGGAACCACTACCAATGAAAAATGAAAAGCCTTTCCGATCCATGACCGGAATGGATGCAATGTTCTATGCCCCTTAGGCAACATTAGTACATCATCTAAAGGTAAAACAAAGCCGGACTCCAAATCCAAAAGAAGTGATCCTATATCGGTTGTTGCGACACATGCCCGCTTCCGACAGTAATTATACTTCCCCAGCTCCAAGCTTTCTACTTCGTTCCAGATCATGATTCATGGTTCAAATATGGGAACTAGCACCTGAATTCCAGTATCCCAGAAGTAGAAAATATGGTAGCAGAACAATTAGTTTCCAAAACTAAAAGTTCCGTACCTGAAGCTCCATGAAGGATCGGACAGTCTCTTGCCCAGTAACCCATCTCACCGCATTTGAGACATGTGTCCGTCTACTCCTTCTTGCTCTTGGAAACCATTGGGGCCTTGCCCTTATCCTTAAAGTCATTTTCGTGGGCGCGCCTGCTTCTTGGTCTTTTTCTTCTTATTATTGGACCTCAGAGATCCAGAAGAAATCACAAGAGCAGACTCCTTCATCCACAGAGTCTTAATCTGAGACTGAGCGGTTACAAGTTTGATCATCAACCTTGCTAAATTGCAAAAAATCTCATTGCAGTTGACGTTTATAACAAACTGTGAGAAGGAATCAGCAAGAGACTGCAGGATAAGGTCGGTCTGAGAGAAGTATGCATCATAAAGTCAAGAGCCTCCAATCTATCAATCATAGAAATCATTTTGAGGACGTGGTAACTTTCTCTCCTTCCTTCATCCTGGCACCGAACAGCTGCTTGGATATCTCATATCTTGAAGTTCGACTGTGCTCACCATAAAGCTCGGTTAAGTGAGATAAAATATGCCTAGCAAAAGTCATTTTCTCATGAGCTCTTTGAAGCTCATCAGACATAGAGTCCATCATAAAACCACGGACTCAATGTCATCCTTAACCCACTTTTTGTGGTTTTAAACATCTTCCTGACTGGCTCTGGTCCACACTGGAGCTGTCGGAATGTCCACCTCGAAGACGTGTCCCAGTGCCTCCATACTGATGACTATCATCAGGTTGCAGAGCCAGTCCACAAAATCAGGCCAAATTAAGGTGTTCTATCAAGTACTATAGTGAGTGGGTTCATTGTCATTTTGAGCGTTGATATTTTGTTTGTCTGCATTAAGTACGACAGATTTATTAGTGACTCATTCAATTATGATCCGAATAAAGAATTTAAGGACTTTCTTTATTCATAACTCGGCTCCCACTATTTTATCGACATTTGCACACTCCCATGTGATATCCGAAAGTCACGGTTGACTTCTTAGTGGTGATCGAGTTCTTTACAAAGTTTAATAGAGGGCAACCCATAGGGTTTATAGGGGTTTGATTTGTCACAACCAAAGGCATCTAATGCGCACTAAATTTATCAACCTTCCCCTAAAATATTATCCTGACATACTCGGAAGAATAATATTCCGGTTTAGATTTCAATTTTCCATGAGTTTGACGGAGGGTAGGAAACCTCGTAACCTTTATAACTTAGTGTTTGTAAGTGGGAGTATTAACGTGATTATATGTTACACTTTGCACATTAATCCGTTTATAAGCACGGTTTATCGGTTTGTTTGTTTGTCATACAATATGAAAACATACACAACCTAAAACTAACAACATGCAGTTCATGGACCGTTCCTAGAACAAAAACATGGTAACCTAATTACATGTCTTCGGTCTTGAATCTTCGTTTTCTCGAGTGGATCTTCCTCCAATCTTCATTATTACATATAAATTTTACATTTGAAAAATTACATCCTATACAATTTTTTCTAGTAAAATAAATAGGCTCAAAATGGCCTTTACAATCCAATAGAACAAAACTAACAATTCAAAACTAGGTCCATGAAGTACATCCCCATTCAAAATTAATGCAACAATCACATTAAAATAAATGACAATAATAATTAATCTAAATATTGATCCAATCAATATAAAATTAATACATCTAATAGAATTAATCAAATTAATTCATACAACCGTTGATATTAATTTGTTCCGGACAAAATTAATATTTTATTAAATTAATTCCCTTAAAATTAAATTACCATAATTATATTTTAGTCAAATAAAATTTAATTTAATTTGTGAGAAAATAATTACCGAACGAAATCTAAAAGACAGAGTCGAAAAACACACGGCCCGGCCAAAACGGGAGCTTCCCAGCACACTGCCCAGCAGGTTGCCGAGCAGGGCCGGACTGTATGGCCGGATCACAATCCACTGCCTGGCAGCAGCCGCAGGCTGCCGAGCAGGGCCGGACCACATGGCCAGATCGCGATCCGCTGCATGGGACAGCACGGCAGTGCCCGTCCAGCTCCAAGATGTCGGGTCCATTCTCATTTTCGGCTCGTTTTTTTGCGCCGATTCCAAAAATAATATTTTTCTAATATTTATATTACACATTTAAATCAGTTTTTCAAAAGAAAAATAGATTTACATTGTAACATAAAATCATGAAAAAAATTATTTTTAGACGAACAATTGAAAATCAATGATTAATATATATATATATATATATATATATATATATATATATATATTTCACTTAAATATATTGAAGTTACATATAGATAGTGAAATTGCCTCCTTAAGTTGAACCTTTCTTCTTCTAGGTATATATATATATATATATACCTAGATATATCTTACATACACTAACTTAAACCACATATTCATCATCCATGGTGTGGTATACATTGATCAAAATAAAAAGAGGAGAGGCAAAGAAGAGGTTGGTGCAACTAGTTCAAAGACTTAGATCTCTTCACCACTTCAAGAACTAAAGTGGGTAAAACTATTCTTCTCACTTTAATATGCAATTTATCTTAAACAAGGATGCATGTCCCTTCCATGAAGTTCTTATAGTCCACTTTTCTCATACTAATAGCATGCATAATGGTTTATAGCTTGTTGCATGCGAAATTAGCCAATTTTGATGATTTAAGTGAAATGTCCCAAAATTTCTTATCAATTAAGTATGATTTTGTCTTCCTTTATATTCTGGAAATTATGTTTGGAGAAGTATATTTGTGTTATATGACCATGCATGTGAAGTTGGATGTTTAATTTGTGCCCTAACAAAAATGGGATGATCAAAACGGACACAAAATAAGAATTAAGTGAAGATAAAGAAAATTATGAAAATTATTACAAAAAAAGATGTAATCTGACTCAAGGTCAGAAAATACAATATATTCACTTGTTAATCACCTACCCTTAAAATTTTATAAGAAACGTAAATCATTTTCTAAGTCAACGGGTTAAAATCGGCAAAATACGAAGATTATGTAAATCCATCAAAATGGTGAAACTACTAAATAAAATCCGTATATTTCAGTTTGGAATATCAAAGTGGACATAATAACATGTTTAGCCTCTGTCCTAAAAATTTCGTAGTAATCGGAATCCATTTCCGGTGTCTACGGACCAAATGTGTAAATTAAGACAAAATAAGGGGGTCAAATAATAAATTCCTCAAAAATTTGGAACCAAAGTAAAAAGTTCACCTTCTGGACTGAATACATAACTTATATAGAAATAAATATTCTGAACTTAAAATTTCGTAGAGAGGGGAAGTCGATTCAAGATTTGAGGCTAAAATGCAATAATTGGTAAAATTGGGGTCAATTAGTAAATTTCAATAAAAATAGAATTATAAGATAAATTTTAAGGTCTATGGACAAGAATGTTAATTATCAAAGGATAAATATTATATCCAAAAAACCCTATAACAATAGGAGTAAATTTTGGGTTTTGGGGTCAAAACGACATTTTAAATAATTTTGGGGCAAAACTGAAAATTTTAGAAAAATCAGTCCGAAACTGAAAATTCTGGAAAGTTCACTAAAACACAGAAGTTCCAAGTTCAACATGAATTCTCCCATAAGTTTCGTCACCATCCGTGACGAAAACCAAACCACATGGGCATAATAATCCGTTTCGCAAGAATTATGGGCGTAACCGTAAATTGGAAAAATTTAAACCAAAAATCAACGATTGAAATTTATCAAGTCTGGAATCAATAATCACAATTACATTCCAAAGATATGTCTATAACGGAACCATAAACTCATAAAAACTCGTGCCACGAATAAACTCCAAATCGCAATTATATAATCAATTTACGCTAAGTATTGGATATATGACTCTGACCATATCATGTGCATTCACCGCAATGTGACTAACGTACACTAACATCTAACCGGGAACTAAGTGCCATACAAACAAAGTGCCACAGACAGATCCGCCTCTAATCCTATCGGGGCAAAGTGCCACGTCGGCAGACGGGGGGCCACCTCTTGAGCCCATACGAAACCGAGAGCCGACCTGAAATCTGGGGGCCACCTCTTGAGTTGTAGGGGCCACCGCTAGAGTCCCAAATTTGTGTCAGGGATGGTTAGATCATGTCTTGGATCGAGCAGCACGGCTGCGGTTCATGAACAAGGCTACCGCCGTTTCCTATTCCCTTGAAGCCAATGGACGGAGTGTTCCGGAGGTGACTGGGTCGTAGACTTAGGGTATAATCGCGATTATGGTATGATCCGGGCACTAACCCACAATTAAGAACATGCCGAGCCCAGATAAGAGATAAGGAAGCACGTCACCAAGCGTGAGAGCGATAAGCTCAAAGGCCAAAGTTATAGTGACGGTCCGACAAACGCCCAAGACTACGGTCATTAAACCAAAGGTCGTGGCGATAGTCAAAGGCCAAACACTGATAACGGTCTAAGATGCTATAAGGAGGCCGAGGGACTTAGTCATATAGACGACCTCCCGAAGCTAAATACTCTCTAGGCGCTCGACGCCACATATTGTCATACTTAACAACAATCTACGGAGATTGACTGTTCACTCATAACTTAATTCATTGCATTATATTTTGAAACTTATACCATCCATAAATGATAAATTTTCAAAGGTGGGAGTAAAATAGTATATATTTCAAAATAATTATATATGTATAATTTCAGAAAATATACTCAACCCAACTCACTGAGAATCCATTATTCCCACCCCAATTTGTATTGTTTTTCTAAAACCCCACTAGATGTGGAGACCCAAGAAGATGACGAGACGAATGCTGATGACCAGTGAAGATCGTCGTTGAAGAAATGTCGAGACATAAGTATTAGAATGTTGAGATAAATGCTCCTTTTTATTCTTGTATCAATAAAGTATTCTGATCTCCGCTGTACTCTTTGAACTTTATGTAACTATTCCCCTGTACTCATGAATGTTTATTTCATCGAATAACCAGACTTAGTTCACCGGGCTAAGATCTGGCATTTGAATGCTCTACTATAATTCCATTATCACAAACGTTATTTAATTACGTTAGCTGTCGCGTTCTCGTCCAACCCCGGTGTGGGGGCGTGACACGGGATCTTCTCAATAATTAAATCAACGGACTACAAGGGTATGATTTCGAATCTCCCTATTTATTCTTTTTATATTCGTATATACGTAGCTTGAATCGATCCTCTTGAGGGATTCGTTTTTGCACTTTTGTTTTTTGGCTTCCGCTGCGCCCTTCATTTTTTCTTGCGAATCTCAACACATCAGTCTGGTGCAAGGTGAAGAAGTTTTTACTAATATTGTGTTGCTTGACAAACTGTAAAAATTGCCATCTGAGGTCTTACCATGGAGGACATGGAATCCCTTTGCGCTGAGTGGATGGACTGGTTCTGGATGATATCCACTACAAATCCAGGCACTGAAAACCCACATCTATCATGCCACAAGAATAACTTCACCAATTCTTACTTTTTGTTACATTAAGTTTGATGCAGGATACTGAAAATCAGATTGGAGAGTTTGAAATGTGCACCAGGTTGCGATTCAGGCTCAATGGCCATTATGAGCCATCAAAAGGTGAATGGGAATGAAATCCTGCTCTAAAGACTGTGTGGCAAAATAGACCCGATATTTCTAAGAAATCTTTCAAACTTATTTTCAATTACATCGTTACATAGGGCGGGGTGCAACAGTTTCCAAATGCTAAAAAAATACAAACTAGAGAGTTCTTGGGGGAACTAAGCCAACCTTATACAACAAGGAGACTCCGATTGAAAACTGACCTCTTCCTGATTTGATGATCCACTCGTATGATATCAGAGATTTAAGATCTCAATCTAAAAATATTGGAGCAATAGAGTATAAGAAGAAAATGCACAACAAAAAGAGGGTTATACCCTACAACGCCTCTCCTTTGGCTGTTGAAAAGAGAAAAAAAAAAGCATAATTCTCGTTGAGGCTACTAAATGCGCTATTTTAATAACATATTAGGCGGCTACATTGGCTCTTGAGGCCAACTGTTAGACCCTTAACATGGGTGACTCGCTGGGCTCGGCAGGCGGCCGAGTTGCTGGGCGGACTGTGCCGACTGGGCGTGGCACGACACTAAGGCACGGGAATGAAAAGTGATTTGGAGGCTTCTTGGCAAGTGTGAGGCTTAGCTAAGACATGGAATCAAGACAATCTCGTGTTACTTTGAGGTTTTTGGGCTGGTTCAAGACTGGAGGCAGGTGAGTGACTCCTCAACTTTTCAATGGTTACTGCCATCACCAGGGTTTATCCGTCTAAGCCTATTATAGGGGGGGAGGTAGTTACTGAGGGCCATGCCCAAGGGGTGACCCAAGGTGCTCGGCCAAGGACTTGGCAAGGTGCTGGGACTTGCCATGGGGTTGGGTCACGGGTCGATCCGGAGGTGAAACCCGTCCGGGATCGGACCGACCCGACCGACGAACACTTCGGGCGCGGACAAGGCTTGGGCTGTGTGCCCACGGCCGAGAGGGTTCGGCCGTGCTAGGCGGACCTCTTCGGAAATCGGACAAGTGCACAAGTTGTTGGACATTTGTGCACACTTGCGGACAAAGGCACAGCCGTGCCCACGGCCGAGAGGATTCGTCCCGGGCCGGGCGACGGCGGAAGGGTTCGTGCGGGACGGACCATGTGCGGACATATGCGAGCTTTGTCGGATCATTGGGGGCAAGACTTCGGGAATGTGCAAGTGGTCGGGCACTTGTGCATAATTCTATGGGAATGGCTCGGACCATGTGGGAACAAGACTTGGCGCGAGGGAACGCTGATTTGGCGTGCACGAGCTTGGCATTGGCGGTTCGAGAGTTACGAATCATGGCGATTGCATGGGGCGGTTATGAGGTAGTTCCGTGCAACGACATGACGGAACTTACTTGGAGCGATTGTGCGAGAACGGTTCCAAGCGGTTATGAGACGTCACGGGCACACGTCAACATGTGGCGATTACTTGCGGATCGCATGTGCGGTGGAGTGCTGGGATCCATCAGGGCAGTTGCGGGACGGTTACTAGCAAGCGGTTGCGGACGGTTGCAGGACGGTTCCAGAAGACCTTGTACGTGGCAGTACAAGGCAAAGGCGAGCAAGTTGTGCGGAAACTGCTCGGGACAAGTGGCAGGGACGCATGGTGGTCTTTTGCCACCCGTCGACACGTGGAGTGTCGAGCTGAACCTAGCGGTTGGGGTTGTCAACCGATGTAGTCCTTTGCTTGGGCTATAAATAGGTGCTTTTGTACAATTTTGTAGGCAACGAGAGGGATCGTGAGATCTGAGAGTTGTACAGCGAGGCCTTTTTCCTTGTTTATTGAGAGTGCAAATAATATTCAAGGTTGGGGAATTGTCCCCGTAAATTGTGTGTGCCTTTACGTGTTTTGATAGTGTTCCGCTGCATACTCCTTCAAACACTAAAGGTGGCCTTGAGCTGTAACTCTAATCGGACTAAACACGAGTGCTGTGAGGTAAACACGAGTGTTTGGTGAGGATCGAAGGCTGACTGGTTGTTGTGCGGACAATCAGTGCCGGCACGGAGAGGAATTTTTCGGCGAAAAATTCTAGTCCATTTAGGACCCGTGACACCAACCTAATATAGACCAATCAATACGTGGCCATTCCTACATAAATTACTCCTGTTGTGGGCCCAACAGATCCAAATCTGCCCGCGACAATTATTGATGAATAGGTGTTCCTAAGGCTGGATGGAACAGGAGTATCAGTTGTCCCTTTGGAGCCAACATCAGCACCCTCGCTCTCTTACAGTTTCCGCTCCTCACAAGGAACCCACCCCTGTCACGAACCCCTCTCTTCCTAAGGCACCCATCTCTATTATGAAACCCACTCCTCCTCAGTATTCCACATTCATTGGGAATCTGAACTTCTGAGGAACCTAATTCCTCAAAGGAACCCCCCCACCAATAGAATTAATCAAGGGTATCCTTTTGTCCATGGAAAGAGCGGCACATACCGAGCACTTAAACATATGGAAGGGCTGCAGTTTCATAGTGATTTGTTCTACTGGGCCGACTAGCAACATGAAGAACAATTTGTTTTGCCGGTCACCAAAGCTGCAAATGTGGAGACTCAGATAATGTTTGATGATAATTTTTGCCATGGGCTGATCAGACAACATATGTACGAGTAGGTGAAAGATCATGCAGCAAAGGGCATGAGGACTCGTTCTGTTGTTATCTAAATCCCCAGCCATCATTCTGATCCAGATTCTGATGAAGATGACGATGACTTTCAAGCCTTTTTTCGAATGAGTTACAAGGCTGTTCGTGATGCAGGGTATGAGAAGATATAGGACACTCAAGGCCAAGAGAAATTTGGGTAACCAGTGATGTAGACAAGTTCCCTGAAGAACCAAGAACTAATCCTTAGCCCATCCGACAAGGCGAACCCCTACAGGAGGAATCGGTCCCTCCTGTCCAACCTATAGCAGAACCCGGAAGGTACAATTTCCACCTCTCTGTACATGTATATAGGTGGATGAGGTTGATCCAGCAAGGGATGATTATGTTACTAAAACTCCACGGAGCACTATAATCCAAAAGTGTTAGGGAAGAACACCAACCACCAGCAAGTCGTTGCCACTCAAACCATCTTTGTTGAGGATGTTGTTCAAGCCATGTAAAAAGTAGGCTAAGAACTTGAATACCTCTGGGAAACCACTCAGGAGGAAGTCATGGACCTCTGGAGCACTATGAACAACATTTGTGAGGCCTTCCTTCTAGTTCCACTTGCTTTTTGGCTAGCCTTTTGCCTTGATATGCATCGACCTAATATAATGTTATTGAAAAGAACATGAATAGGCTGGTGTTGCATCTGCCCACTACTGTAGCCGCCTTACAACACACATGAGACAGACAGACTGAGCATGACCCCAAAATTAAAGATTTCACAACAATCATCTCTAACCTCACCAAGTTGGTGAAAATAGTGAAAGAAAACCAAATGGGTTAGGCGACCTCCTCTACAGATCCATAACAAGGTCTCCTATTTGGATAATCCCAAAAAGGGAAGAGTTACGAGTAGCTACAAGGATGTGGTGACAGGACGTGGAATGGTAGTGGGAAGCAAATTTTAGATAACTCTACAGCCGAAGGCATCAGCCATCGGGCTGGACCGGCTATTGGTCAAGGGGATACAAGACACAAAATGGAAAGATTAAGACTGGGGTATGCCGATTTGAACATAAACTGGAGGGAAACAATGGGAAGAAGCCTGCTGGGATTTTTCTCTCTAAAAACATGAAACCGACAGTGAAAGAATTAAGGAACTCGAAGAAAATAGGATCGAATACATACATTTGTACCTTGGTCAAGGAATCCACCATCCTCTATCATTGCAAGACACTGGAGATAGCATGCAATGAAGTTTCTAGGCTAGAGGCAGAAGGCAAACTCCCAGCACAGATGAACATCAAGTGAAGATACATGAGGAGTGAACATCTAACACATCCGAAAGATTAGATGCTTGGATGACGTTAGCCCATAAGTCAAAGGTTTTTACAAGAATCAAGCTAAGGACCAACTAGAGAATTGGTGGAAGAGAACATAGTATGGTCCCCAAACCTACATAAGGTCAAGCTGACAACAGCTACTCGACGCTATATCCTATAGCTGCTCCACTTCTAAAATTGTTGTACTTTACTATAGTTATCTGTGTTTTTACTATTTCCAAGTTAACCAATGAAAAACTTATTTTCTCCATCAAAAGATTACAACCCGTAATCCATTTACTTTAAGCAGCTTGCTTATAAGTTACTGAAATTATTTGCAATTATGATTCTTTAGACTATGTTGTACGAACTTGCTTATGAGGAGTTCAAATATTAAGTTGTAAGGTGTAAGGAACATACCATATAACTGTTGGGATTCGGGGTTTAAAACCGAAGGCGAGTGGAATATATATATATATATTGACCTAACCCCTGAACAAGATCAAGCAAGCATCGTATATACGAATGTAAAATTATAAAGTATAGATTTAAAGAAATCATACCCTCATAGTCCTTTGATAATTTCTTCTTGATCACGAACATGAATCCAATTCGCATGAACTTGTGCAAAACCCAACATGAAAAGTGTCGACTGTCTCTACATCACCACGCATCGGATAATCAACCGGAATAATTTGGTAATAATCCATTCTTCAAGAACACAACTACGAATTATTATAGGAATTTTTCTATCTTCTTTTCTTCTTCTTTATTTCTCTATAAGAGATGAACAAAACAAAGAAAAAAATTTCTTCTCTTTTTCACTTTCTTCACTTCGGTCGAATGCTCACGTATGGGGTGTTGTGGTTGTCTTTGTTTTATAGATTAAAGATAAGAAAACAAAGACTTCGAAATCTCATTATTTTAGCTACTAGAAAAAAGACTCCCACATGATCAGACCACAACATGACAAGGTAGAAGGGGGCACCATGGGCTTAGTGGCAAAACGAGTCGAGCCACTCGGTTCGTGTACCGGACATTTGCATGTCTACTCTGTTAAGTACACTTTGTTTTATCTCAAATTTACTTATACTCAACTAATTAAATCAATTAATTAATTATATCAAATATAATATTAGAATTATGTTTCTCCAAGAAATAATTATTTATGAATTAAATTAATCACCTATTAATTAATTTAAATTCACAAGACCGTATAGATTTATCCAATAAATCAAATTGGATATCCAGTATCCAATATTAATGAAGAGATAATAAATTCATATTTATCTGTCATCTACCTTTGCACACGACTCCATAGGTCCGTCTTAGTCGGCAATAGAGGAACAAAAGACTACGGGTAACACTTAGCCAGCCTAGCGGCCCACACTGTGACCCCAATTGAGAACTACTGATAGGATCATTCCAAAACAATTATGATGTGAATATCATATATGTATAAAACCTTCAATCATATGTTCGGTCAAGTATTAGGGTCACGGTAGTGTTAAAACTCATTGTAACTTGACTCTATGCATTTGTTAATGCAGACCGAGATCATCGAGCTCTTGTGTACCAAATACTACTAGCTCTAAATGCTTTGGCCATAGACTTATGATTTCATTTGCCACTAACCACATAGGACATTTACCTGCTTACTTACAGGAGAAAGAATCCGTTCTTGGTATTTAGTAGAGACTGCTACTTACCCACTAAGTTGCACTTCGAGGTTGACCCCACCAGTGTAACATCCTAATTTTATTTAATATTTAAATCTTGAAAACATCCATTTTTTTTTTTTTTAGTTTAATTATCTTAATTTAAAATTTTACTTTAAATAAAATAATAATATGCGGAAGCTATATAATATCACATAATTATCATTTAGAAGAAGAACTATATATTTTCTTTCTTTACAAAAATTTCAAAGTCAACTTTTAATAATTAAATAAGTTTAAGGAATTAACGGAAACTCCAATTTAAATTGCAATCAAAGTATTAAGTGCAGAATTTATACTATGTAAGATTATACCAACATTCATCGTCTACAAAAAAAATAAGGCAATCGCTAAAGTTCGCAAAACATTCAAATTACAATTTGAAATATTTTTCGTAAATTAAAATATAATTAATAATATTAAGAGTTCGATAATTATATTGATACCATCCTCCACCAGTACCGCGCCTGCTTCATTAACCTGAAAACATTTTAAAAATTCGGGGTAAGCTTGAGCTTAGTGAGGCTATACATGTCACATATGAATATATCACGAATAATTGAACACATAAATATTTCTGTTCTGTTTTTACGTGTATTTCTACACGGAGTACTCGGAGCCCGGAGGCGATCTGAGCCCGAAGGCTAACTGAGCCCGAAGGCTAAATGTTCTGTGTACTGAAAGTACAATTTTTCTGTTCTGTCTGTATGACATGATAAATCACATCGTAATAATATATGCCAAATTGTAACACCCCAATTCACAAAGGGGACATTACACGCCGTAGAAACCTCGTGAGGTCTACCCGGCTAACACAAGACACATAACCGCAATGAAAAACCCAAAAGATGCACTCAAAAGTAAACAGGGCCGTGGCCTCGGCCAAAACATTTCAACGGAGTACATGAAACATAATGTAAATATAAATTCATTGCCCACGCAGGGGACTTAAACCAAATTCGGAAGTAAGCAGTTTAACTCCAATACTCAACAAATGACATGACAAACCATTTAAAGAACCATACAGAATCGAGCCACTATCATCAATCCATCCCATCCTTCTCGAGCGTGCCCCGTGCCTCGCTCCTCGGTGCACTGAAATGCATAAGACGCATTTCCCCATTTAAGGGGTTAGCATTCGAATAGCTAGTGCAAGTACACAATTACACAACATTATATACAAAATACGCTTTTACACAATCATCCCACACGTAAGTCATTTGCCACATATATATTCCTAATACTACATTGGCAATCACATCAATTTCCAATCATCACGATATCACAAAATCACAATCGTATCCCGTGGCCGTACCCTTAGTATCGACCCCGGACATCCCGTCGAACACCGGTGGGATACCACTTCCGCGGCCGTACCCCTTAGTATCGACCCCCAGACATCCCGTCGGACACTCCGGGTGGAAGTTCAACCACACACGCACCCAAGTCCACTTCCGCGGCCGTACCCCTTAGTATCGACCCCCAGACATCCCGCCGGACACTCCGGGTGGAAGGAACACAACTCACGCACTCAAAAATCACCATTCATCATTCATTTCGAAAAATCACAATATACATAACGAAATGTAATACATGTACTTGCCTTGAATGAAACGAAACGAAGGAAACGACGACGGAATAGGTTTCGGTCCGAACAATCCTCCTAAATCCGTTCCTAACACAATAACGGTATAAAACCAATCTCAACACCATGAATACGAAGAAATTCATCCTAGTTCTACCCGTTGGGACAATTCATCGGACACTACGCGTGCATAAGGAAAAGAAATCGGTAATCGGTGGAATAACGGGATTTCATCCCAACCAATAACAAGAAAACCAATGGTTACGAGTATACTATCAAAATCTAACAACAACATCGGTAAATTCGAATTAAAACACAAGATCACCACCAAACCCTCCCCAAAATCATACTAGGATTGAAGGAGTTCTTACCTCTTGAAGATTCAATCCCTATAATCCGAAGAACACGTGCTAAATCCACAATCCGAGCTAAACGATCGAAGGAGGATGAAGAAAATAAAACACTCAAATGATTTGTGAAGTAAAAACCCTCCCTCCGGCTCTCTCTCTCGGTTGCAGGTGAAGAAAAGGGGAAAATGAGCTAAAATGCCGAGAAAACGAATTTATAGGGCGGACAGACTCGACCGTGTCCGACATGACACGGTCGTGGCGCGCAATCGGCCGGCAGGGACTCGACCGTGTCCTGCATGACACGGTCGTGTCGCGAAGGGGCGCTCGGCATTGACTCGACCGTGTCCTGGAACACGGTCGGGCCTCTGGGCAGTCGCTACCGGCTTATCCGGACGAGTACGGCACGGCCGTGCCAGACGACACGGTCGGGTCCTGAGGCAGTCGCTTCCGGCTTATCCGGACGAGTACGGCACGGGCCGTGTCGGACGACACGGCCGAGTCCGGTCGGCAGTGATCGGCCAAATGAGCGGGTGAGCTAAAACGACCATAACTCTCTCGTCCGGACTCCGATTGACTCACCGTTTGAACCATTGGAAAGCTAATTCGATGCTCTATAATATTGCAAGGATTTAGAATTTTTGGAGTTACCAAAAATTAATGGTGATCTAACAAAGTCGAATTCATATGATGAAAGTTGAAACAATGAACAATAATGATACACAACTCGAAGTTTTTCCGAACGGTGAACACGGTGAATGAATATGATTGATGAATGATTATAATTGAGTGAAATACACCGAGTGACAATTACAGGCTGATAATTACAAAATGAAAATAAATGAATTACGACCGGGTATTACATTATCTCCCCCTAAAAATAAGTTTCGTCCCGAAACTTACAACACGAATAACTCGGGGTATCTCGACCTCATACTCTCCTCCGTTTCCCACGTGGCTTCCTCGGATCCATGCCTCGACCACTGCACTTTGACCAAAGGAATGGTTTTGTGCCTGAGTTGCTTCACTCGACGCTCTAAGATCTGAATCGGCCTCTCCTCGAAGGTAATGTCGGGCCCCAACTCGATCTCTCCAAAATCAATAATATGGCTAGGGTCCGATACGTACTTCCTAAGCTGGGAAATATGAAATACGTTATGCACGTGGCTCGTGGGACGGCAAGCCTAACCGATACGCAAGCTCTCCAACTCTATCTAAAATCTCAAACGGCCCGATATATCTCGGACTAAGTTTACCCTTCCGACCGAAGCGGTAAACTCCCCGTGTCGGCGATACCTTAAGCAAGACGTGATCTCCCACCTCAAACTCCAACGGTCGGCGACGTGTATCGGCATAAGACTTCTGCCGACTCTGGGCCGTCAGCAATCTACCACGAATCAGGGTAACCTTCTCCCTCGTCTCAACTATCATGTCGGGCTCGGTACCGAGTAGCTCAGACGCATCATCCCAACACAACGGCGATCTACACCTCCTCCCATACAACGCTTCGAATGGTGCCATTTTGATCGAGGCATGCCAACTATTGTTGTACGTGAACTCGATCAATGGCAAGTGTGTCTCCCAATCATCCTTCCAATCTAAAGCACAGGCTCGTAACATATCCTCTAGCGTCTGTATCGTCCGCTCAGACTGTCCGTCTGTCTGAGGGTGGTAGGATGTACTAAGTCTCAACTCGGTTCCCAAAGCTCTATGAACGGCCTGCCAAAAATGTGATATGAACCGGCCATCACGATCCGAAACAATGCTCTTAGGGGTCCCATGCAATCTCACTATTTCCGCAACAAACACTCGTGCAAGCCTCTCCGGCCCCCAAGTGTCCTTAATACTTAGAAAATGAGCTGATTTGGTTAGTCGATCAACAACGACCCAAATCATGTTCATTCCCGTCCGAGTCTTAGGCATACCGGTAATGAAATCCATAGAAATGTCCTCCCATTTCCACTCCGGAATAGGAAGTGGTCGTAAAAACCCCGCGGGTCGCTGATGCTCGATCTTAACCTGCTGACAGGTCAAACACTTCGACACAAACTCGCTAACGTCTGTCTTCAAATTACTCCACCAGTAGTTGCTCCTCACATCCTTGTACATTTTACTCGTACCAGGATGTATGGAGTAAGGTGTGGTATGAGCTTCACTCAAGATCTTCTGTCTCAGATCAACAACACCCGGTACACATAATCTGCCGCGAAATCTCAAAACTCCATCATCGTGAACCACAAATCCGGGGGCTTTCCCTTTCCTCACATCCTCCCTCAACTGGACCAAAAACGGATCGTCATACTGCTTCGCCTTGATATCATCAGTCAAGGACGAAGTGATCTCTAACGCATATAACTGGCCCTGAACTCTCTGAACCCAAACCTCAATATTCTGACAGATGAAATCTCGCTGGATCCTACTCTGCGGTGTAAGTACCTCTAACATATGCAAAGCCATCGGTTTTCGGCTCAACGCATCAGCCACTACGTTGGCCTTACCCGGATGGTAAAGTATCTCGAGGTCGTAATCTTTAATTAGCTCCAACCACCTACGCTGTCTCATATTTAACTCCCTCTGACTGAAGATATACTTCAAGCTCTTGTGATCGGTAAAATCTTACACGACGACCCATAGAGATAATGCCTCCAGATCTTTAAGGCGAAAACGACCGCAGCTAACTCCAAATCATGCGTGGGATAATTTACCTCGTAAGGTTTCAACTGGCGGGACGCATAAGCAATCACTCTGTCTCTCTGCATCAAAACACATCCTAGACCAAGGCCCGAAGCATCACTATACACTACGAAGTCCTCGTTCCCCTGAGGCAATGCTAAAACGGGTGCGGTAGTCAGACGTCTCTTTAACTCGTCAAAACTGCTCTGTCTGTCTGCGGTCCACTCGAATTTCTGAGTCTTCTGAAGCAACTGAGTGAGCGGTTTAGCAATCTTAGAAAATCCCTTAACAAATCGACGGTAGTAGCCGGCGAGACCCAGAAAACTCCTCACCTCCTTCACATTCTTAGGCGGCACCCAAGCCATCCCTGCCTCTATCTTCTGCGGATCTACCCGAACTCCCTCTGCTGAAATCACATGCCCGAGGAACGTCACTTCCTCGAGCCAAAACTCACACTTAGAGAACTTCGCGTACAACTGCTCAGACCTCAAAGTGTCTAATACAATTCGGAGATGTAAGGCGTGTTCCTCCCGACTCCGTGAATAGATAAGAATATCGTCGATAAAAACGACTACGAATTTGTCCAGATACTCAATAAAAACTTTGTTCATCAACCGCATGAACAACTGCTTTGGGGCATTAGTTGGCCGAAAGGCATAACCACAAACTCGTAATGGCCATATCTCGTCAAAGGCGACTTTGAATATCGACGTCCGAATTCTCAATCGTAGTAGCCCGATCGCAAATCAATCTTGAAAAGACGCCGCCCCTGAAGCCGATCAAACAAATCGTCAATCCTGGGCAAAGGGTATTTATTTTTGATGGTCAACTTGTTTAATTCTCGAAAATCGATGCATAAACGGCGACCCATCCTTCTTCTTAACAAAAGTACGGGCGCACCCCAAGGCGATGCGCTCGGTCGAATATACCCTTTATCTAACAATTCTCCCAACCGATTCTTCAACTCTAACATCTCCGACGGTGCCATACGGTATGGTGCTCGATAAATAGGGCCGCATTCGGCTCAAGATCGATAGGAAACTCCACCTCTCATTGCGGTGGTAATCCCGGCAAGTCGTGCAGGAAAACATCGGGATACTCACCAACAACTGGAATTGACGACATGCCAACTCCACCATCTTCCGCCTGTAGAGCGAAACACCAGTAGCCGACACAACCTTGGTTTAGAAGTTTCATCGCCTTCAAGGCGTTAATCACGCTCCCCGATTTACCCGACTACGGTAGACGAGTATGCTCGGTGCCATCCTCGGCCACGATCGAGATAGTACGAGTCCGATAGTTCATGATAGCACCGTGACGCTCTAACCAATCGTCCCCGAGGATTAAATCCTCACCCTTGAGGTCGATAACAATGAGGTTTGAGGGCCAATCTCGGCTCCCGATCCTCACTGGGCAATCCCTAACTTCCCGGTCCCCAACCATACGATCCCCGCTAGGCGTACCCACCACAAACGGTTCACACTCAAACAAGCAGTTAAAGCCAATACGATTCACACAATCCGCTGCAATAAAGGAATGGGTAGCACCCGAATCAAAAAGCACGGAAACCGGATGAGTAAGGATCTGAGTGGTACCTGACGCCACCGGAATGTCTGCCTCCTCTGTGCGCCTCATCTGATACACTCGGGGGTGAACTGAACCCGAACTCGAGGCTGCACGGCGATCCGGCTGACCCCGTCCTCTACCACGACCCGAACTCTGCGGAATATGAGTAGCTGGAGTGCTGTGATCCTTCTGATCGGTAGTGGTAGTCGGAACTCTAGCGGCCCTGGTGGCCCTCTCACAATGAACTGCCCGATGTCCGGTCTGCCCGCAAGTAAAACAAATAACTGGAGGAGAAGGGCAATCCTTCATCAAATGCTCATATTGGTTGCGATTAAAAAAACCCCGCCACGAAGCAATTTGGATCGAGCGATTACCACAGAGATCCCGGTAGGTGAAAGCGGTCTCTTCCGGGTGTAGGAGCGAGAGCGAGACTTGAAAACTAACCACCTTTACCGGCCGAGAACCGCCGGTAGTCTTACGCTTCTTAGCTTCCAAACCGACTCGATTAGGACAGCCATCTCGATCGCTAGAGCGCGATCCTGGTATTCCTTCAAGGTGGCACACATGAGCGGTTCCATACTCTGCCTGATATGCGGCTTCATGCGCATATTGAAGTATCGGATTTTATCAGCCTCCGTTCTCACTTGATCCCTCACGAAGCCCAATCGCCGATTGTAAGAAATGATGGCACGAGAAATAGGCACATCCCGAGGTGTAGCGGTGAAAAACTCCACATTCTGCGCTCCTTAGCGGCGGTGGACAATATTACGCTTCCATAGCGGCCACGAACTCCTCCCAAGTGGCCCGACGATCTCTCGGGCGCAACGGCCTCCCACCACTCCGCAGCCTTCCTTATCCGGGAGGTCTTGGGCAATATGTACCCTCCTGTCTTCGGGACAAGCTACGGCATCAAAGGTCTGGACAAGCTGAAGATCCGATTCTCCCATCCGAGGAGTCGGAAGATCCGGAGAAACGAGGAGGGTGCATCTTAGTTACCGTCAAGCCACTTACTAGCCTCCTCTTCCGGTGTCGGGGCGGATTCGACGTCCACCACGAGCTATCGAGTAAGTTGGGCTACCAAGCTGCTGAAATCTGGCGAGAGCCGGTGTCGGCATTATTACCCGACGGCACCGAGTGAGAGGCCGAGTCCGCAGAGGAGGGGAAAGTGAGCCCTCCTCATTATCGGCACCACGACCACGGCCTCATTGCGTCCCTAGCCGGTCTACCACGACCTCTCAACATACTGAAGGAAAATAAGAAAAGAACAAGATCAGAAAGATTCACAATTTACAAGGTTGGTAATCATAATTCTCAATTCCGAACAACGCAAGAAAACGAATACAGAGTATAAGAGTTTGAGAAGACTTACAGCCACGGGTCGCACGAAAAGACGGTAGCATGATGATATTAGGCTCAACGACTGACTCTAATGACGCAGCTAACAGACCCAAAAATTAACCGACAGCCTAGGTATTCAAAACCTAAGCTCTGATACCATAAATGTAACACCCCAATTCACAAAGGGGACATTACACGCCGTAGAAACCTCGTGAGGTCTACCCGGCTAACACAAGACACATAACCGCAATGAAAAACCCAAAAGATGCACTCAAAAGTAAACAGGGTCGTGGCCTCGGCCAAAACATTTCAACGGAGTACATGAAACATAATGTAAATATAAATTCATTGCCCACGCAGGGGACTTAAACCAAATTCGGAAGTAAGCAGTTTAACTCCAATACTCAACAAATGCAATGACAAAACATAAAAAGAACAATACAGACTCGAGCCACTATCATCAAGCCATCCCATCCTTCGCGTGCGTGCCCCGTGCCTGCTCCTCAGCTTTTTCGGTACCTGAAATGCATAAGACGCATTTCCCCCATTTAAGGGGTTAGCATTCGAATAGCTAGTGCAAGTACACAATTACACAACATTATATACAAAATACAGTTTTTACACAAATATCCCAAACGTAAGTCATTTGCCACATATATATTCCGGAATACTACATTGGCAATCACATCAATTTCCAATCATCACGATATCACAAAATCACAACTGGTATCCCGTGGCCGTACCCCTTAGTATCGACCCCCAGACATCCCGTCGAACACTCCGGGTGGGATACCACTTCCGCGGCCGTACCCCTTAGTATCGACCCCCAGACATCCCGTCGGACACTCCGGGTGGAAGTTCAACCACACACGCACCCAAGTCCACTTCCGCGGCCGTACCCCTTAGTATCGACCCCCAGACATCCCGTCGGACACTCCGGGTGGAAGGAACACAACTCACGCACTCAAAAATCACCATTCATCATTCATTTCGAAAAATCACAATATACATAACGAAATGTAATACATGTACTTGCCTTGAATGAAACGAAACGAAGGAAACGATGACGGAATAGGTTTCGGTCCGAACAATCCTCCCAAATCCGTTCCTAACAAAATAACGGTATAAAACCAATCTCAACACCATGAATATGAAGAAATTCATCCTAGTTCTACCCGTTGGGACAATTCATCGGACACTACGCGTGCATAAGGAAAAGAAATCGGTAATCGGTGGAATAACGGGATTTCATCCCAACCAATAACAAGAAAACCAATGGTTACGAGTATACTATCAAAATCTAACAACAACATCGGTAAATTCGAATTAAAACACAAGATCACCACCAAACCCTCCCCAAAATCATACTAGGATTGAAGGAGTTCTTACCTCTTGAAGATTCAATCCCTATAATCCGAAGAACACGTGCTAAATCCACAATCCGAGCTAAACGATCGAAGGAGGATGAAGAAAATAAAACACTCAAATGATTTGTGAAGTAAAAACCCTCCCTCCGGCTCTCTCTCTCGGTTGCAGGTGAAGAAAAGGGGAAAATGAGCTAAAATGCCGAGAAAACGAATTTATAGGGCGGACAGACTCGACCGTGTCCGACATGACACGGTCGTGGCGCGCAATCGGCCGCCAGGGACTCGACCGTGTCCTGCATGACACGGTCGTGTCACGAAGGGGCGCTCGGCATTGACTCGACCGTGTCCTGGAACACGGTCGGGCCTCTGGGCAGTCGCTACCGGCTTATCCGGACGAGTACGGCACGGCCGTGCCAGACGACACGGTCGGGTCCTGAGGCAGTCGCTTCCGGCTTATCCGGACGAGTACGGCACGGGCCGTGTCGGACGACACGGCCGAGTCCGGTCGGCAGTGATCGGCCAAATGAGCGGGTGAGCTAAAACGACCATAACTCTCTCGTCCGGACTCCGATTGAGTCACCGTTTGAACCATTGGAAAGCTAATTCGATGCTCTATAATATTGTAAGGATTTAGAATTTTTGGAGTTACCAAAAATTAATGGTGATCTAACAAAGTCGAATTCATATGATGAAAGTTGGAACAATGAACAATAATGATACACAACTCGAAGTTTTTCCGAACGGTGAACACGGTGAATGAATATGATTGATGAATGATTATAATTGAGTGAAATACACTGAGTGACAATTACAGGCTGATAATTACAGAATGAAAATAAATGAATTACGACCGGGTATTACACAAATAACATGTAATATACATACGAGACATGTAATTTTGTAGAAAATAAGTGAAAATAAAAACCCCACCTCAATTGATGTGGCGTGACTAAGTGTGGATGCTCGACTTGCGAAATCCTAGTCCTCGAAATTTCCGATGTCTACAAAATAAAATATTCTAATTAATACCTTAATTTAGAAACTTAAGAAATAGATAAAATTTAAAATAATAGATAATAAAATAATATTTGAGTCAAAAGAAAATTGGACTAAAATAAAATGGGTGAGAATAGTAGGCTCATATGGAAAATTGGGTCGAGTTATGGCCCAAAAAAAATAAACCCTAAACAAATCCTAATAAGAAAGCCGTCCCCCCCTCTCCTCTTTATTTCTCTTCTCTCTCTCTCTCTCTCTCTCTCTCTCTCTCCCGTTCTTCTCCATGTTCTTCTTCTTTTTTTTTTTTTTTTTTTCTGCATCTGATTCTTCTCTCCCTTCCTTCCCTCTCTCTCTTCATTTCACAACGGTCAACAGACTGTGGCTAGTAAAAAAAAACGGCAAGCGGATGATGGAAATCAGAGGAAAATGGTTGTGCTGGGCATCATGACCCGTTGGTGATTATCGGCTGGGAATGGCGGCGGGGTTTCTGAACGGCCGTCGGTGGTGGTGTGGGGGCAGCAGATCTGGATGCTCTCAAAGGAAAAGGTTTTTTTTTTTTTTTTTTTTTTTTTTTTGGATATTGAAACTCATTATCAGGAATTTGATTATATTTCAATGTTTGAATCTTGATAGAAAACTAAACGGATATTTGCTGGAAAAAAAAAAAACAACTGTTACCTTCTTCGCTGGGAAAATGTTGATTTGCAGAAGGAGGGGAGTTAGTGTGATATATATTGTTAGGAGAAGAATTACAAAAGGCATAAATTAATTATGTCTTAATTTGGTTCATAAATGGGTGATGAATGCAGTGAATAAATTTTCTTTAACAATGAAAATTAAGGTTAAGATGTAAAGTTCCGTTTCTGATCAGAAGAGAGAAAAATGGGGAGGTGAAAAGATAATTGGACTTTGGGTTGGGCCAATTAAAGATATAATTGGGTTGGACTAATAAATAGGTTCTTCAATTAAAATTAAATGTATAAATAATTTAGTAATAACATTTATAATCATGTTAATAATATTTTAATAATATATTAATACTAATAATAATATTAATACTACTACTAATAATAATAATAATAGTGATATTAATATTGTTAATAATAATAATAATAATAATAATAATAATAATTCGCGGGTATTACATTCTACCCTCGTTGAAAAATTTTCGTCCTCGAAAATTAGTATCATACCTTGATTATAAAAATCAGGATAACGAGCTCGAAACTCTTCCTCGCGCTCCCAAGTAGCTTCGTCTTTACCATGACGATTCCACTGCACTTTAATCAATGTGATATCTTTGTTTCTCAATTTGAGAATTTTCTTCTCGAGTATTGCACTCGGTAGCTCCTCATACGTTAAATCTCTGTTAACGTTCAGATTCGCGTAGCTGATTACATGACTCGGATCATGTGCATATTTTCTGAGCATAGAGACATGGAATACATTGTGTACTGAAGCAAATTCGGGTGGTAAAGCGAGACGGTATGCTAAATCTCCAATTCGTTCAAGAATTTCAAATGGTCCGACAAATCTCGGTCGGAGTTTTCCCTTTTTACCAAACCGAAAAATTCCTTTTATTGGGGCCACCTTTAAAAATACTTTATCTCCCACATCAAAATGTAACTCCTTTCTACGCTTATCAGCATATGACTTCTGTCGGTCCTGAGCGATTTTAATTCTCTCTCGGATCATCTTAATTTTTCTGACTGTTTCCTCAACTAACTCAGGTCCCAATACTTTTCTTTCTCCAACTTCATCCCAATACAATGGAGATCTGCATTTTCTTCCATATAGAGCTTCGTATGGTGCCATCTCAATTGTGGCTTGATAACTATTATTGTAGGCAAATTCTACCAAAGGTAGCAGTGATTCCCAATCACCATTTGCATCCAGTATGCATGCTCTCAGCATATCTTCAAGGATTTGATTTGTTCGCTCCGTTTGACCATCTGTTTGAGGATGGTAAGCAGTGCTGAAATTTAACTTTGTTCCCATAGCTTCATGCAAACTTCTCCAAAATCTTGAAGTAAAACGAGGGTCTCTATCTGACACTATTGATGTCGGAATTCCATGTAATCTCACTATCTCCTTGATATACATTTGTGCGAACTGATTCATCTTAAACGTCATCTTTACTGGCAGAAAATGAGCAGATTTTGTCATTCTGTCGACAATCACCCAAACCGCAGTATTTCCTTTAACTGTTGTGGGTAGACCAACTACGAAATCCATGGCTATATGTTCCCACTTCCATTCTGGAATTTCAAGTGGTTTGAGTAATCCTGATGGTCGTTGATGTTCGGCCTTGACCTGTTGACAAGTCAAACAACTCTCCACAAATTTCCCTATATCATTCTTCATTCCTTTCCACCAAAACATTTTCTTGAGATCTTGGTACATTTTTAAATGCATTGCACAGGTGGGCGATATGGCGTACTGTGAGCCTCGATTAAAATTTCCTTTATCATACTCTCATCTCTGGGTACACAAATTCTCCCTTCGTACATCAAGGTTCCGTCACATGCTAATCCAAAACCCTTATTGTCTGCAGATATGGCCAACTCTTTCATTCTACTTAATATCTCATCCTGGGATTGAGCTCTCTTAATTCTTTCCCGTAAGGTTGGTTGAACCACTAGAGCTGATAAAATTGATGTTGTTCCCTTTGGTCTAACAACCTCAATATTCAATCTCGAAAAATCTTGAATGAGTTGCTCCTGAGTAGTGATCATATTGCACAATTCTCCTCTCGTCTTGCGACTTAAGGCATCTGCAACTACGTTGGCCTTGCCTGGATGATACTGGATTGTGCAATCATAATCTTTCACAAACTCAAGCCACCTTCTTTGCCTCATGTTTAGCTCCTTCTGAGTAAACAAATACTTCAAACTTTTATGATCGGTAAAAATTTCACACTTTCCTCCGTACAAGTAATGCCTCCAAATCTTTAGCGCATGAACTACAGCGGCTAATTCTAGATCATGAGTAGGGTAGTTTAACTCATGTTGTTTAAGGTATGCTGAGGCGTATGCAACCACCTTTCCATGCCGCATCGTAACACGCCCAAGACCTTGCTTGACGCATCACGTATATTACAAAATCCTTGGTAAGTGCGGAATCGTTAACACAGGTGCTGTCGTCAACCTTTTCTTTAATTCTTGGAAACTCGCTTCACACGTATCATTCCATAAGAATTTCTCCCCTTTTCGAGTAAACTTCGTCATAGGCGCTGCTATCTTTGAGAAGCCCTCGATAAATCTCCGGTAGTAACCGGCTAAACCTAGGAAACTTCGAACTTCATTCGCATTCGTAGGTGCTTCCCAACTGTTTATCGCTTCGATCTTGACTGGATCGACTTCGATCCCATGAGCGGTCACCACATGACCGAGAAATACTACTCGATCAATCCAAAATTCACATTTCTTAAACTTCGCGTATAATTTCTCATTGTGAAGAGTCTCCAATACTATTCTTAAATGTTCCTCATGCTTTTCTCATCTTTAGAATACACCAAGATATCATCAATAAATACAATAACAAATTTATCCAAGTATTGGTGAAATACCCGATTCATCAAATCCATAAATACAGCTGGGGCATTACTTAGTCCAAAGGGCATTACTACAAATTCGTAGTACCCATATCTTGTTCGAAAGGCCGTATTAGAAATATCATCCTCCTTTATTTTCAATTGATGATATCCCGATCTCAGGTCGATCTTAGAGAAAATTCCTGCTCCTCTAAGTTGGTCAAATAAATCCTCGATCCTTGGTAACGGATACTTATTTTTAATTGTGAGTCGATTTAACTCACGATAATCGATACACATCCTTAATGTACCGTCTTTCTTCTTGACAAAAAGAACCGGTGCTCCCCATGGGGAAACACTTGGACGAATAAAATTTAAGTCCAGCAACTCTTGCAGTTGAACCTTCAATTCCTGCAATTCTTTTGGCGCCATCCGATAGGGAGCCTTTGATACCGGTGCTGCTCCAGGTATCAAGTCAATTGTGAACTCTACTTGTCTATCAGGTGGAATTCCTGGAAAATCCTCAGGAAACAGATCTGGAAATTCCTTCACAATTGATACATCTGAGACTGACGATTCTTGTCTTTCTGTACCAACTATGTTCACCAGGTATCCTTGACATTTGCCTCTTTTAAGCAATTTAATTGTTTTCATGGCTGATATAAATCTATGTGAGGTACAAGTCTTTGCTCCGAAAAATGTAGTCTCTTTATCCCCAGGCAAGACTAGGGTTATTTCTCTCTCATAACATTTAATGGTAGCTCGGTACTTTTTCAACCAATCCATCCCAAGGATTATGTCGAAGTCTTTCATATTAATCACGTATAGATCCGCATCCAAGTTATTCTCATTCAAATCTATAGGTGTATTTCTAACCATAGAATCAGCACATATTATTTTACCAGATGGTACGCTAACCTCTAATGGTTCTTTTACTCTGATGTCTTTACTTCCAGTTAGAGCATGAAACTTCTTAGACATGAATGAATGGGTAGCGCCAGTATCAAAAAGTACTAATGCAGTTATATTAAATACTGTCAAAATACCTGTCATTGTATCTGGGTTTCCTTCAGCATCTTTCAGGCTCATGGCAAACACTCGTGCCCTACCCCCGGAAGTCTGACCTTCTTTTCCGACTGGGCAATCATAAGATGTATGCCCTGATTGCT
This sequence comes from Orobanche coerulescens, assembly GCA_033398695.1. Classification (NCBI taxonomy): domain Eukaryota; kingdom Viridiplantae; phylum Streptophyta; class Magnoliopsida; order Lamiales; family Orobanchaceae; genus Orobanche; species Orobanche coerulescens. Next base: position 47,104,951 of record CM065819.1, on the reverse strand, counting down.
TGCATCGATAACATTTTCCACTCCGACCGAGCATACTCCCCATGATTCTTTCCGCAATTTGCACATGAAGGTTTCTCGGCCTTGACGTTGGGCTTCGCTTTTCCTTCAATTACGCCTTGCTTACTCGGCCTTGGCGGCATTCGACTCCCAGTCTTACCTTGGTTAGGGCCCCGCCACTTCCTCTTACTGAGCTCTCAACCCTTTGTTACGGTCCATATCGACTTGAGGAAATCTCTTGAGCTCTCTTGACGGTTTACGCATAAGATAGATCACCGTGGCTCTTGAGAATATGCCTTATCCACAGTGGAGACCATCCGAGAACTTGCGGGATTTTCCTATATCGGTGGACACAAAACGTGTCGCAAATTGGCTCATGTCGGTAAATTTCCGTTCATATTCATCCACAGACATTCCTTCTTGCTTGAGATCCCAAAATTCCCATTGTTTTTGTTCACGATAATGCCTCGGGTATCTTGTTCTCTGATTATAACCTTGAACTCGTTCCAAGTTAGGGCTGCACGCTCCTCTTGGCCGAGTCCTCCGGTGGCTCTCATACCAACGGTCGGCTCCTTCCGTAAGGTGATATTCGGCACAGTTACTCGTTGTGCATCTGTGCATCCGATCGGCCTAAACGTTCGTTCTAACGATCGAATCCATTCTTCCACGAAAGTAGGTTCTTCATTTCCGGTGAATGCTTGGGGTCCGGCGACGGAATTGTTCCACCACTTGGTATTGATTTACGGTAGGTATCTCGGCGTTGTTTTCTCGTTCTCTATGCCCTCTATTCAAAGCACCTTCGTTTCCTCCTCTTCCGGTCGTGGCCTCCTTGGAAACATTTTCCTAATGTTCAAAATTGTGATTACTGGTAAGATTCTACGTCTATATATTATTGCAATTTTTTTTTATAGGCCATATTAGGGACTGTAAAGAAATAAATAAATAAATACATGTGAAATAAAATCCCACTATTATTTGTATAATTATTTTAAATGGGAAATAAAGTACAATGTTGTAATCATAATTAAGATTATTAAAAGTACCGGGATGCCCAACTTACGACAATTATTACTAAATAGTCGTATTTTATTCTCCAATATAAATTATAACTTAGTTTGAATTCATGCTGAAGATGCCGAAGCCACACTGGCATCTTCGCTTGGATCCTCTTCTTCCTCTTCATCACTATCGGAAACATCATCCAGACCACAGCGTTCTCGAAGCCACATTCGATGTAGCTCGGCCGAGAACTCCACAAAGTCGATCACTGGCGTATCTGAGGTCGAGGTAAAGTCCACCAAATTTAAGAGTAGCGTCCTAGCTCGTAGGCTCCAAGCAGTGGTAAGAGTCTCCATAAGCTTCACAACGGCAAGGTAGTCGGAAACTCCATCCCGCCTAACACGTACGAACTTTCTCGCCATAGTGTTAATATGATCGCCTACGTCGTGATGGTCTGGCCTTTGGTATTCTCGAAAATTCCGAACTCTCGTGCTTCTCAACACCAATGAACATGGAGTTGATTTCCTAGCTGTTAATCTCGTGCGAGCCATCTACTCACATGAATTATTCTCTAATTTGTAAATGCATTGACCAATATACAAATAATATCGAACGATAATATTAACTGAGTAATCAAGCATATCCACAATTTACAAAAATGAGAATAATTCAAGATATATGCATATCTGAATTTCTGAATTAAAATATGTACCTGTTGAAGCTGGCGAAGTACCGTGGAATGGTATTACTGAATAATATTTTCATATAAAAGAGTATGCAGAATCATAAACTTCTCCGATACCACAATGTAACATCCTAATTTTATTTAATATTTAAATCTTGAAAACATCCATATTTTTTTTTTAGTTTAATTATCTTAATTTAAAATTTTACTTTAAATAAAATAATAATATGCGGAAGCTATATAATATCACATAATTATCATTTAGAAGAAGGACTATATATTTTCTTTCTTTACAAAAATTTCAAAGTCAACTTTTAATAATTAAATAAGTTTAAGGAATTAACGGAAACTCCAATTTAAATTGCAATCAAAGTATTAAGTGCAGAATTTATACTATGTAAGATTATACCAACATTCATCGTCTACAAAAAAAATAAGGCAATCGCTAAAGTTCGCAAAACATTCAAATTACAATTTGAAATATTTTTCGTAAATTAAAATATAATTAATAATATTAAGAGTTCGATAATTATATTGATACCATCCTCCACCAGTACCGCGCCTGCTTCATTAACCTGAAAACATTTTAAAAATTCGGGGTAAGCTTGAGCTTAGTGAGGCTATACATGTCACATATGAATATATCACGAATAATTGAACACATAAATATTTACATTACTGTTTTACGTGTATTTCTACACGGAGTACTCGGAGCCGGAGGCGATCGAGCCCGAAGGCTAAGCGAGCCCGAAGGCTAAATGTTACGTATCTTGAAAGTACAATTTTTCTGTTAATGCGTATGACATGATAAATCACATCGTAATAATATATGCCAAATAACATGTAATATACATACGAGACATGTAATTTTGTAGAAAATAAGTGAAAATAAAAACCCCACCTCAATTGATGTGGCGTGACTAAGTGTGGATGCTCGACTTGCGAAATCCTAGTCCTCGAAATTTCCGATGTCTACAAAATAAAATATTCTAATTAATACCTTAATTTAGAAATTTAAGAAATAAATAAACTTTAAAATAATAGATAATAAAATAATATTTGAGTCAAAAGAAAATTGGACTAAAATAAAATGGGTGAGAATAGTAGGCTCATATGGAAAATTGGGTCGAGTTATGGCCCAAAAAAAATAAACCCTAAACAAATCCTAATAAGAAAGTCGTCCCCCCCCCCCTCCTCTTTATTTCTCTTCTCTCTCTCTCTCTCTCTCTCCTCCCGTTCTTCTCCCTGTTCTTCTTCTTCTTCTTTTTTTTTTTTTTTTTTTTTCTGCATCTGATTCTTCTCTCCCTTCCTTCCCTCTCTCTCTTCATTTCACAACGGTCAACAAACTGTGGCTAGTAAAAAAAAACGGCAAGCGGATGATGGAAATCAGAGGAAAATGGTTGTGCTGGGCATCATGACCCGTTGGTGATTATCGGCTGGGAATGGCGGCGGGGTTTCTGAACGGCCGTCGGTGGTGGTGTGGGGGCAGCAGATCTGGATGCTCTCAAAGGAAAAAGATGTTTTTTTTTTTTTTTGGATATTGAAACTCATTATCAGGAATTTGATTATATTTCAATGTTTGAATCTTGATAGAAAACTGAACGGATATTTGCTGAAAAAAAAAAAAACTGTTACCTTCTTCGCTGGGAAAATGTTGATTTGCAGAAGGAGGGGAGTTAGTGTGATATATATTGTTAGGAGAAGAATTACAAAAGGCATAAATTAATTATGTCTTAATTTGGTTCATAAATGGGTGATGAATGCAGTGAATAAATTTTCTTTAAGAATGAAAATTAAGGTTAAGATGTAAAGTTCCGTTTCTGATCAGAAGAGAGAAAAATGGGGAGGTGAAAAGATAATTGGACTTTTGGGTTGGGCCAATTAAAGATATAATTGGGTTGGACTAATAAATAGGTTCTTCAATTAAAATTAAATGTATAAAGAATTTAGTAATAACATTTATAATCATGTTAATAATATTTTAATAATATATTAATACTAATAATAATATTAATACTACTACTAATAATAATAATAATAGTGATATTAATATTGTTAATAATAATAATAATAATAATAATAATAATAATAATAATAATTCGCGGGTATTACAACCAGCCGGTGATTGGATCGAACTGCTCTAAAGACTAACTTAATACAACAAACACATCTCATACTGAATCCTCAAGTCAAAGGTTCACGTATACCTATCAAAACCTTTCGATTCAGTCATTGACTATCCGAGTGAAGTCCATAAGACCGAATCAAGGTGTGTCGAGTCTGAGTATACTAATCCCATTATCACACCTATGTCATGTGTTCCCACTAATCCTTAATGAAGACAGTCACTCTTTATGTCAATGTATACATTATACAAGTCTTGTCTAAACTTAATGCACAGTTAAGTTCTATCGAATTGCAAACCAGTTAAGCATTCAAGCCCTAAGCACTTCTAGTGCCTATCTTCTTATCTTCATAAGGAGTGAAACGTTTGCTCTCAAATTCAAGGACTATTATTCTATATCCCAAATCACGAAGCTAATGATATACAATAATATAGCAATAATAATTTCCTTATTCGATCTGATATTTATAATTACAATACAGTGCTCTCACTCTCTCATCCTCTGAGTGGCACTCGAGGGCATATTCCTAACAATCTCCCACTTGAACTCAATGGCACAAACTATAATATCTAGTATCCACATTCTACAGATATCACTCTAAGACCATCTGAGATAGTGGCTTGCTTAGTTGATCAGAAACGTTATTTGCTGTGTCTACTCTCTACATGTAACATTCCCCTTTTGAACCATTTCTCTAACAAAGTGATATTTTATCTCAATATATTTGGTATTGTGGTGATCCCAGGCTCCTTATCCTATGCAACAGCTCCGTTGTTGTTGCAAAACAGTGCCACGACCAGATTTGAGTCAGGGACCACTTGAACTTCCTCAGAAAACTTCTTAATGCAAAATGCTTCTTTAGCAGCCTCTATGGCTGCATGATATTCGGCTTGACATGTGGAAATTGCAGTCGCACTCTTCTTGGCACGTCTTCAAGATTCTGCTCCACCATTCAGAGTAAAGATATACCCTAATTTGGACATATTCACATCCATGTCTCCTGAAAAATCTCAGTCTGTATAACCCTCCACCTTAATTTCTCCACGGCCGTTTGTAAGAACCAAGTCTTTAGTCCTCTTGAGGTACTTAGGAATGTATTTTATATCAGTCCAATGTTCCTTCACTGGATTTGACTGAAATCAACTTACTATGCTCACAACATAGACAATGTCCGATCTAGTGCAAATCATAGCGTACATGAGGCTACCCATTGCCAGAACATAGGGTACCTTACTCATTTCCTTTCTATCTTCTTCATTTTAAGGACATATATCTAAAGAGAGTTTTATACCACATCGCATATGCAGAACCCTCTTTTAGAATCTTTCATCCTATATAGCTTTAGGATCTTTTCTATATAGAGGGCTTGGAAGAGATCTAACATTCTCCACTCTCTATTCCGGCAGAGATGAATACCCAGAATATGTAATACCCGAGAGTTTGATTTCTGATTATCATGAATATATGGCCATTTTATGCCGAATATTTTTCTTTTGTCCAGTAGTTGGAATTATTTTCTCGTCGACCGACATGTGTTGATTTCGTGCTACTGTGTTTGCCATTTAACGTGAGTTATATGCTATGCGTGTCATGCTTTGTCATGTATTTGCTCTGTTCTGGATCGTTGGTATTGTACGATAGCCCTTCGTTGCGTGTTGCATAGTCGCTGTTTTGCGAAAGAGTTCCGTTGTTGCATTGGGTTGTTTGGAGCAAGGTTACTGTTTGTTCAGAGTGCTTTAGCACACGATAAGTGATGCGATTAGTGCACGCTAACTCATAGTCAGACAGAACATACTGAGGCCGAGATAGAAGCTATTGGACTGTAGTTAGGGCCCGTTAGCGCAAGCTAAGGACTTAATTAGCGCATGCTAACTATTCTTACAAACAAAACATGATGAATTATTGGTTCATTAGTGCACGCTAATGTATAGGTCAACCACGCGCTAGCTGCTCCAGTATTTTCTAGGGGGATTTTAGTGATAGGTGCTCTAGGAACTGGAC